>JAEQBH010006656.1:0-343391 GCA_016808115.1 Tetrastigma voinierianum | reverse complement strand
TAGTCGAGGCCCTCAATTTGATCATATCATTTTGCAACTAAACGGGCTTTAAGGCGTTTAATAGAATCATCAGAACGTAGCTTGGTCTTGTAAACCCACTAGCAGCCAATAGGATGTTTCCCGGGAGGGAGAGGGGAGAAATCCCAAGTATTATTAGATGCAAGGGCTTAGAGCTCGACCTACATGGCCTGAGACCAACCGGGGGAAAGGGAGGCCTCCGCATAAGAGGCAGGCTCTAGGAGGGACAAAAGGTGGGTAAGAAAACTCGTATAATATAGAGAAGGAAGTAGGAAATCAAAATGAGGGGAAGTGGTAGTATAAAGCGTAGGGACAAAGTCCTGCATCCAAAAGGGAGTGTGATGAGAACGAGAAGAACGACATAGAGGAACAGAAGGGGCAACAGGGGAAGGAAGGGAAGGTGATAGAGTAGGGGAAGAAGAATTTGGAGAAGAAATGGGGGAAGGAGAAACAACACGCGTGTTGTTTTGAAAAGAAAGAGGAGGGCTAGGGGGGCTTGGAATAGATGGAGAATAAGAAGAAGAGAGGGAAAAAGTAGTAGGAATAGGAAGAGGTAGAGAAGAAGAAATAGGGTTAGAGAAATGTACCTAGTATGGGAAGGTGTGTTTTCTAAAAGACATCACGTGAATGAAAGATGGTCTGTGATGTCAAATCCAGCAGTGTATACCCTTTTGTACCCAGTGGACAACCAAGAAAAATGCAGGGATGAACCCTTGGTGAGAACTTGTCTTTGGATGGCAGTGTGTTACTTGCATAGCATAGGGAACCAAACACTCTGAGAGCATTATAAGTAGGTGCCACTCCATGTAGGATCTCATATGATGTCTTCCAATTGAGGACAACTGTTGGCAACAAATTTACAAGATGAGATGCCATCAAGAGAGCATAATCCCAAAAATGTGTGGGCATGTTTGCTTGAAAGAGGAGAGCTCTTGCTAGTTGCAGGAGGTGCTTGTGTTTTCTTTCTACAACTCCATTCTGTTGTGGTGTGTATGCGCATAAGGGATGGTGTAAAATCCCATGCTGAAGAAGGTAGGCCCGAAAATCCTTGCTTGTAACTTCACCACCATTGTCTGATCTTATAACTTTGATGTGCTTCTGAAACTGTGTAGAAATCATATTCAAGAAATGCTTAAAGATTGTAAGTGTTTGTGACTAATGAGAAAGAAGATAAGTCCATGTTGCTCTAGAATAATCATTCATAATAGTAAGCATAAAACTAGCTCCTGTGTAACACTTTTGGCGATAAGCACCCCACAAATCCAAGTGTAGAAAATAAAAAATTCATGCTAAAGAAATTTCACTAGTTGAAAGAGGCAATCTATGTTGCTTTGCTAAAGGACATATATTGCAATCTCTAACATTTTGCAAACCTTTGTTTGAAAGAAAGGATATATGATGCAGAGTAGTAATAGAAGCATGGAGTAAACGCCTATGCCATAAACAAACATCTATCATATTTGTAGAAACAATAGGAGAAGCAAAACTAATAGAAGAAGGATGAGAAGTTGCTTTTTCATTTTCTCTTATGTCCTAAGAAGCTCTTATAGGATTCAGTAGACCGGTATTCAATATGTAGAGTGTCCCCATAAGACTTCCTTCATCTATAATCTTTTGACTCTTGAGGTCTTGTAGATAGTATGAATATGTAGTGAAAAGAAACTATAGAGAAGATGTTGCACATGATATCTTCATGGATATAAGATTGAACTTGAAAGTAGGAAGATACAACATATCGCACAGTGTAATAGCAGAAGACAAAATAGTTTTTCCCATACAATTAACCTCAAGAGTCTCCCCATTTGGAAAAAATACTTGTATAGGAGGCTTAATAGTCCATATATCACGTAAGAGACGCAGATCATTGCACATTTGATTGGAAGCCCTTGTGTCTAGGATCCAAGAATTTTCTAGAAACCCAATAGATTTACCAACAGAGTTCTGTGTTAGAGAATTACCAACAAAGTGAGTATGAGCAAAATTTGGTTGAGAAGAATGAGTGCTTGTATTATTGTCCTGCATATATTTGGTAACTTCTTATTGAATCAAAAAGGATAATTCCACATTCCTTTGCGTTGCATTCGACGAGCCAACTTCACTCTTAGAGTGTACTTATTCTTCACTGTCAAAAGGAGAATCCAGTTCATTGGTCACCATGTTAACTCTTTCTATGTTACTGTTTTTGTTTTGTTTGAGTCCCTTGTACCAGTCTGGGTACCCATGTATTTTGAAGCAAGTACTTATAGTGTGCCCTGTCATTCCACAATGCATTTTGAGCATAAGACCAGTGTTTCCTCTGTTTTTGTTGTGTAAATTCTCCATATCTTCCAACACTATCTTGTTTGTTCATTCCTTCCTTGTTTGATACCGAGTATCCTCTTCCATTATTGCTCTCTGTACGTCCTCTCTCAGTATTAGATCTCCACTATGATTCACTTGTCTTTGTCAATAGGGCATTCATCTGCATTGGCTTTGAGAGCATAAAGCCAGTGTTCCTCTGTTTTTCAACCTTGAGTAGCATAGAATAGACCTTATTCAGTTGAGGCATTGGATCCATCAAAAGAATCTGGTCCTTTTTATGGTTGTACTCTTCATTTAAACCCATTAGAAATTGTAGAACCTTTTGTGACTCAAGAAAATCATTAAATAGTCTAGCTGCATCACAAGAACAAGGTGGTAAAGAATGGACGGCACTCAATTCACCCCACAATCATTTCAAAATAGCATAGTAAGCTATAATTGATTGATTACCTTACATTATTCCCGATTTCTTTCTGGTTCTAAAAAATTAAAGGCCCATTACTCTCTCCATACCCAGCTTCGATTTCAAGCCATAGATCTCTGGCAGATCTTGCGTAGACAATAGATTCTGCAATTTCCTTGCAAATAGAATTCAAAAGCCAAGACAAAACCATATAATCTGCTTTTCACCAACCGCCGTACAAAGTAGAGTTCTGTGAGGAGGGATCGATTGTTCCATCTATGAAACCCAACTTCTCCATTGCTCCTAAAGCAATCTTCACTGCTCTGCTCCAGGGGAGAAAGTTATTTTCAGTCAGTGGTACCGAGACCAAGACCATTCTCAGATGATTGACATTCTATAGATTGAAGACATCTTCATCTGGTGTGACGACGCTATCTCCATCCGATCTATCATCCATATGTTCTGGAATGTTGCTTCGTGGATCGTTGACGGTTGCTCCGATCTTCATAAAAACCAGATCTCTGGTTTGTTTGGATGCCGAGAAAAAGACTCTTTCAGATCGCGTTGCTTTGAAACCATGAAAACATCATAATCGGAAATGGGTTTCGTTCTTTCTTTTTATTCAATTCTCACCAAAACAACCATCGAATTCTTTATAGAGAGAAGCCCCAATATGAAAATAAACAAAAACACACACAAAAAAAAAAAAGAAAAAGCAAAGGATACGTGGCCATTACAAAGGAAAAGGAGAAAAGAAAAATAAAGGGTTGTTTGGATAAAAAAAAGAACTATAATTCCATCAAAAATTTCCTTTTTATTTAAAAGAATACTGATTTTAGGTTATATTTAAAACTTTTGTTCAAAATAGCTCTTAGAAGCCATAGTTAAAATGTTTTATTTTTTAACTAAATTACAGTTTGAAACTGCGGCTTCTAAATTAAATTGAAAAAATTTTTTTAAAAAAATTAAGCATCTCTCCTATGTGTCATAAGAGGGACATTTGGAATAAAAGTTTCAAAATTGGAATAAAATGGATATTTTTTTATAGGAAAATATATGGTAACACCATGGTGTCATACACCATTTTCAAAAATAAAAAGTTTTTAAAGGTAAACTTGAAAAGTGTAAAAATTAAATAACATAAATACCCATTACCCACTTTCTTCCCTCCCTTATAACTTGTCCAAAACTCACTATCCATATAAAATTATGATGATTTTTTTTTTCACACCAATGGTGTCCCGTAGCAACACCCTTTTTTATAAGATGGGTTATTTATTTGAACCCAAACTCAACTCTCCCTCTCTATCCGTCTGAGAATATAATTATTCTCACATTCCTAGGCGTGTCCGTATAACATTTATTGTTCCCAGCACATAGCCTGTCATTGTCTTCTGTGGTTTTGGTGAAAATGAATAGATTTATACTTGCAACAAGATCCAGATCCATCCTTCACAACACATGTTAAATATCACACGAACGTGTTAAATGATGCATTGCTTGGGCCATCTACAAAAATGTGAAATATGGGCTTTAGCTAAGTTAGGGGCATAACTTAGTTAAGAGGTGCATGATAGTATATATGGTGTTAGTATGGCTTTCTTGTCAACTCTTGATCCCCTGTTGGATTTCTAATGAATATATATGTATATATATATAATATTGTGAATATGAAATGAATGAATCACTAAAAATATGGTAGTTTTTGAAAAATTAAGCCTCAATCGTGACAGCAGAAAATTTATATTTGATCAAAGCTCTTTTATTTTTTCCAACAAAGGAGAAGCAAACATACATATAGCACAAGCATATCTATTAGCAAAGAGAAAGAAAGAGGCAGCATATATTATAAGAGAGAGAGTTTCATACACCTCACTTATAGATATGAGGGAAGAAGGCAGCATAAATACGTATATAAAAGAGAGAGATTATCAAACACCTCACTTACAGATATGAGGAAAGAAGGCATGCAGCATAATTAATACGTATATAAGAGAAAGATTTTCAAACAGCTGGGGACTTAATAGCTATGCAGAAGAAACACTGGTGTCATCCCAATATCTAGACCAAACCATGACACCTCCATCTTTTGGGGAAGTCTTGATGTACGGCAGGATCTGGGAAACAAGCACTTCCGGCGGGATGTAGCCACCACTAGTGCCGCCGGCAACCCAAAATTGGCCTGCTTGAGTTGTGGTCCAGTAATTGTTCCAGTAGTAGATGAGTTCGGTGGCGGAGTCGTTGTACTGGCAACTGGGGTTGTTAAAAAATTGGACCCAAACATAGTCGAATATATAAGGTGATTTGATTAAAAGACTTTTGAAAGTTCGATATCCAGAACCCTTCATCAATTTTTGGCATGATTTTGACTAAAACAACCTCCTTGTTTTGTTACAAAAATAGCCCCTCCTATTAACAGAAAATGTAAATACATGAAATTGAAAAATGATATTTTGGTCCAAAATGGATTATTTTTTTACAAAAAACACGAAAAATGTTAGAATCACGAATTTTAAATTATTTGATATCGTTTAACCAAATATTTTTAATATATACACATAACATTTTAGTTGCTTGATGGATTCCTTGTTTGAAAGGACATGTGTGCTAAACTACCTACTCTCCTAAAAACAAAGTTGATCAAATATTCATATTGTAGATAGATGTCTCGAATCCTAAACCCGATACTATGTTAAATGATCAACAAATAGATCTCTTAAAAGCTCAAACTTATAGGATTTGAATCCGATTTAATTAATAAAAATATCCTGCCTCTTAACAAACACGAAAGAAAGACATATATATATATATATATATATATATATATATAGAGAGAGAGAGAGAGAGAGAGAGAGAGAGAGAGAGAGAGAGAGAGAGAGAGAGAGAGAGAGAGAGAGAGAGAGAGAGAGAGAGAGAGAGAGAGAGAGAGAGTATATATAAATTAAGGGGAGAGAGAGAGTATATATAAATTAAGGGGTGTACTCGGCATCCTGTTTAGAGCCCAAAACCATAGTTTTGGGGGACACCTCCTCCAATGGAAAGAAACACCTTGACGCCTTCAGCCTGACATTCTTTAATCTCTTTACTTAACCTGGTGCAACCCTGAGAGCTGGGGTCACAATGTCCAGCCAGATTCAGCTTCGGACTCCGGTTGTTGCCAAATTCACTCAAGAAAGCGATATTGACGATTCCATAATATCCCGACGAGCAGGTATAATTCAAATCGGTCTCGTACCCATTTTGGCCCCAATAAATTGTTATATTACCTGCATAAGATTTAGTGCTCAAGATGGAGGCAACCAATAGAAAGCACAGGAGGAGGGATGATGAAGGGATGAGAGATGCCATTAATGGAGCTCTAAGAAACTGATTTGTTGCTCCGATCGATGGAAAAAATTATGAGCAAGGGCGGCTGGAAATTTATAGCCATCGTATATGATAGAATAATGTGATTAGCAAGAAGAAACTTGTGATAGGATATTCTCAAATCAGGATGCCTAGCTACCTCATTTCTATCTAAAAAAAAGGTGAAAAACGTGTACTATATATTAATATATATCAGAAATTAAAGAAGCCTATTACCAAAAACTATTTCGAAATCGACAAATTATGGGCATGTTTGGTTTCTATTTTGAAAATCGTTTTGATGCTCTCAAAACAATGAATCGCGATAACACGTACGACTCAATCTCTTTTTGTTTTAAGAAACAGAGAGGATACAAAAAACACTAATTTAAAAGAACAAAAACAGTTTTAGAAAATACCCAATAGTTTTATCTGGTGTTCTCTAGGTTTTAAAAAACTATTCTCAATAATAGTTTTCAAAAACATGAACCAAACATGCCCAAATAGATCCTAGGGGCATATTTGGTTCCTGTTTTTTTAAACTATTCTTGAAATTGGTGTACTCGGGAAAAATTTCTTATTCTCAAAATTTAGTGTTTTTTATGTGTTTTCTCTGTTTTTTCAGAACATAAAAAATTAGGAATCAAATATGTTTTCCATAGTTTCCTTATTTTTAAGTGTGAAACCCCGAGAAAATCCAATTTTCTGAAAAATGGTAAAATGGTAATTTCGGTCAAAACCCGAAATTTTTCTAGATCTTGGATGACGAAACGGACTTCACTGAAATCGCTTCATAAATCTAAATTTACCACGCCGAATTCGGGCCGAATTCCTCGGCAGATACTGAATTTCACGCTAAACACGTAGAGTGAAGTGACACTCGACACTTTACGAAAGTGGCTCAAGAGGTGCCACGCGGTTCAAGCAGAATAATAAACATGAGCTCACGCGCGAGTCCCATGATGCATAAATGGCACCCTGCGGAGTCGATGCAAATCTGCAAGGTAGACTGATAGCGATAAGATGTGTTAACCCACGAGCAACATTTATCGACATGTACAAAGAGAGACAATTCCTCGACTGTCGACCCAACCAGTTCGTGAGGGGTTAACAAACTGATAGGAGAGAGAAAAGAAATGGTGATTTTGCATATAGTAGTTTCACCTTATCTCGTAATCCCGACGATCTACGCCTGGCCATGGCAGGCAAGAAGCAGCTGTTCCCCACGGCAAGGGCCACACCGCGGTACCTGGGCTTTGTGAGTTTCACTAAACCCAAGAGGTAGCCTCTCCTTACTCGCTATTTTCGGTTTTTTAAGAGTTTTGTAATGGTTTGGTTGGCTCGAGGCCAAGGAGCGCCATGTTTGACGGCCCCAAAACTCGAGACCGAATTGCTGGAATATATGGAACCCGCTTTCTTGATAGTTTAGGCGTTGTGAGCGTGATAATTTATGCAATAAATTATGGTTTGGGTGCTTGATCGGAAATGGCTGATGATTCTGCCCATAATTAAAAGTAACCGATGCTTAGTGAGTGGGTTACCCACGGACAGCCCACTACTCGTTTAGGGACTGTTAAAAACAGTCCCGGTTTTTCTTGGTTGGACCGGAAATGGTCCATGTGCGTTGTAAGCAAAATATTGCTCGTAATGAATGGCTTGGAATTGTGTGAGAATTAATATGTTAATGCACGTAATTAAATGTGCTAACATGAGGTGGAATTATATAAAAATATAATTGTGTGTAAGCCATTGGAAATGAATTGTAATTAGCTCAAGTGAGCTAATTTTGATGTTATTAATGTGAAATTAATATATTGGCATGTATGGTTTGGAAATGGCATGATGCATTTCATATGCACCGGGGCAACCTAGAAAATTAGGTGTGAGTGCATGACATGAAAGAAATGAAAAGGAGGTTTTCCCGTGATTGCTTAGTATGCGTGAGGGAGCCTGCGAGGACCGAGACATCGGATCGTGTGTAGAGATTCAAGTAGGATCATGTATTTGCTTCGAGTGTGTGTTTATGTTGATCATTGTGGGTGCAATTCTAGGTGGAGTAACCCATGTAGAGATTTTCATCATCACATTGCTCACCCCGCTGGCGAGGATCATTATTTCGCATTGTGGACTGTTTCGGGAAGACGACGCTCATTAGAGGCCGATTTTTAGAAGAAAGCCGGATTGTGGCTTGGGTACTATTTTGTATAACATGTATTAGAACTCTTGATTTTAATATATGGTTGTATTAAGAGTAATGTATTAACTCTTGAACTATCGCGACATAGCTTGATTTATTTAATGAAGAGGATGTGTAATGCCGTGGCCATGCTTCCACTAAGTGAACGGGTCTCTGATATGAAGGGGCGTATTCCGTGGGTTGATCTGGCCGTCAACGACACCTTGGATTTGAGGCGTCACAACTTGCATCGTGAGCAAAGCAAAACAATTTCTTGAGCTCTATGGTGTAGAGCTAGGTATACGAATACCTAGGGCTTGAGGGACTTGGACTTAGGCCATGGTCATAAGGTGTAAGAGCATCACAGCTTGGTATAGCTCGATGTTGGATACTAGAGTATACCTTAGTATTGGGAAATTGGGTATAAGGTTTACCTAGGACTTGATGGGAAACGGATTAGATCATGCATCCTTGTACATTTTGATTAATTAAATGTGATGTGTGATTGAATTGTGTGTTGTATGTGTTGTGTGAAATTGTATGCTTGGTGAATAGCATATAGGAAAAATGTTGAATACTAGGCTTGAGGAAATATAACTCCTAAGGTTTGGGAAAAGGCTTGTTTGAGAATTTTGGGCAGAATGGTCCAGAAATAAACGAAAAAACAAATAATAATATTTTTCTGGATAGTTGTTTCAGTTTTTAAATATAAACAAATTATGTTTTGTGGAATTCTGGAAAATTATTCTAGTTTTTGCATAAGAAGAAGGGTTGTAATTAAACTCTTTAATTTGTGAAGAATAAAAATCGCTATAATTTTTAGTGATTTGGAGGATTAAGCTACTGCATCTTGGGAGTAGCAAGTTTTTTTTTTTAGTTATATGGGCCAAGAAGTGGTAGGAGAGCTACTGGAGGATTTTGAAAAAAAATTTTTTTTTTCGCAAGGCGTAAGCCGGAAATGATATCGCCGACTTTGCACGTCACGACCTGATTTGGGGTCAGGATGCTGTGGTGCCAAGGCGTAGGGCAGTGGGCGGTCGCTGGCGCGAACTAAGCGCACGATACGCGCAACCGCCCACGACCGGCACCATACACGGGCCGAGGTCGACTAAAGAGTCCTTGGTCGTGACATGAAATTAATGTTGTGACCTAGGGAAGACGATTTGAGGTCGCGACATAACTTTGAGGTCGCGACCTGGTCTGGTTAGCTTGAGGTCGCGACTAGAAATGGACGTCGCGACCGGGCCGGATCGGGCGATGTGGATTTTTGGCTGACCAAGGTTTCGTCATATGATGATGCCGAAGCAAGAATGGGTCGCGAGACGACGGAGGTCGCGACTTGATCGGGTTTGCTCAGGTCGCGTAATTAAAGAATTGGCGTCGACCGTTGGGCTACTTAATCTTTTTGGCGCCGCAGAGGAGTGACACCGCCATCGGGTCAGCAAATCCCATTTCAGGTCACGACCGCTCGCTCTTTGTCGGGCTGGAAGGAAGTCGCGATAATGGATTTGACGCCGCGACCGTCGGTCTTCCAGAGGTCGTGACTGAATGAAGTTTGACCGCCTCGGGCTTGTGGAAGGAGGTCGCGACCGCCTTAGCGTGTCGCGAACACCGCACAAGTACCATTTCCTCACGACCCAGCGTCACCGTGGCGCGCGCAGTTGCGGCGCCGACCAGTAAGTACGTTGCGCCCGCGACTGGGCGCGCAGGCGCCGCTGATCGGCGACGCCGTGCGCGCACACAACCCGACTTGATGCGCGGTATCAGTTGTGCACTGCTCGTCATTGTTTGGGACACTGCTCATGACACTGCTCATGTGGTTTAAAAAAAATAGAGTACAAAAAATTTTAAAAAATTTTCGAAAGTATGATTTAATATATAAGATATTTATATTGCATTTACTATAAATGCATTGGACGGGTATGTGAAAATTTTTACTTTTCGTGTAAATAGTGTCTCGAGGTCGGTTTACGCCTAGAGATAATTGTATTTGAATATTAACTTGCCATGCGACATGTGTAGATGGTTAGTCGAGGGAGAGGACGAAGAGGTCATCCACGCAGGTAATCGGGTCGCACACCGGCCGCTTGACCAGCCAACGGCTTTGATCGCCAGGCTTCTTTGCTGAGGCCGTAGGTAGTGCGGATCAGCCGCTATTGTACCCGCTAGTGCAAACAGCAAGGGAGGTCCGAGTAACCCCATTTTCTTCGGTAGAGGTTCAGGCACATCATCCTCCTCGACTATCTGCAGGGGAGGAGATCCGATGCGGTGCATCACGGGTTCACACAGCTGAAAAGGCATTGGATGCCATGGATTGGTTCTCCTCGATACGACCAGGATCGTAATTAGCCGCTTCCGCCTAGAGGTGAGGCCCAAGCATGGTGTAATTTGGGGCAAAGACCTCAGAGATCTGGGTGAGGCAAATGATCAAGGAGTTCCAATGATATTTTCAAGGGCAAGTATTTTCCGACGATCGCGGAGACATGAGAAGGCTTAGGAGTTCCTAGAGTTGAAGCAGGGGCTATGATCGATTGACTATGTGGCTAGGTTCACTTGAAAGCAGTCTGCTTGTCGATGATCACGCAGGGCTACGACGTACAAGGTCAAGAGATTCCACAACGGGCTAAAGTTACTCCATTCGGGGCAAGGATTGTGTTCTTTCACTTGATAAAGGACACGGACTCATGGTCAGGGACAACCCGTCCTGGGGAGGGAGAGATAGAGGATGCACCTGTATCCAGTTGTGGATGCCGTGAGAAGAGGGAGGATCAAACCTTCTTCTAGTTCGTGGAAGAGGCGCACATCGCTTCACGAGCTCTGCGATTCAGGCCAGGATGGGCATTTAGCCGCAAGGCATGATATGTTATTTCGGGCCACAAATGGCATGTGAGACTGATTGCCCTTAGAGACAAAGGATCCCAGTGATTTCGGGACAAACATCCCAAGCAGATCAGAGAACAGAGAGGATATAGTTCATTCCTCCACACCGCATGGTCGAGGAACTGGCTTTCGCCTCTGGTGCTATACACCTTCGGCAGCCATCGTACGGGCCGCAGGGGCCGCAGTGTGGGTTGAGGTCGCATGTGGCTCACAAAGTCGGACTTCTAATGTCAGCAGAGCAGACGATATGTTATTTATGCCGACAGCTTGGGCATATAAGACGAGATTGTCTTAGGAGGCAGAGGTCTCATGGCAATCGTAGGTCGAGCATACGTGAGCAAAATTCCTGATATGCAGTGGTACATTTCTACTCTTGCACTTGTTGACTGTAGAGTAGCGCTTTGAATCGATGCATCATATTCATTCATTAATGATCTCAGGTGATGATTTGGGGCTTAGAGGTTCAGCATTTGTATAGCCGTGGATGTTCTTCCTAGATGTAGGGTGAGAGCTGACCTCGATAGGCTCGGGATTAAGGAGTTAGAGATATCCGAGATTCTCGCTTTATGGTGGACCCCGGGATCGTGATCGAAGTCGTGCATGTGTGCACTAAGACATCGCGGGCCGAGCCTGGGTGTGGGTGCAATTTTATGGTCATTCACCACTCGTGAGGTGGGTTGAGTTTGTCTTTGGGACTACGTCCAATGAAGACTCATAGTTCAAATTAGGAAATTAAGAGAAATTAATGTGTGTCATAAGCGAGAATAGGTCGTGAATCCCCTGTGCAGCCCTGAGTTAGGGTGAAAGGAGACACTTCACAGAATAGAACCGAAAGGTCCCTGTGCGGGTGTAGTGAGACCCCGGGAGATATCCCGAATTTCTGTGTGGGTGTAAGAGACTCGTGGAGAAATCTGAAATTTATGTGTGGGTGAAGAGACCCGGGGAGATATCTCGAATTTCTGTGAGGGTGTAAGAGACCCGTGGAGTTATCCGAAATTTCTGTGTGAGTGTAAGAGACCCGTGGAGTTATCTAAAATTTCTGTGTGGGTGTAAGAGACCCGTGGAGTTATTTGAAATCTCAGTGTGGGTGTAAGAGACCCGTGGAGAAATCCGAAATTTCTGTGTGGGTGTAAGAGACCCGGGGAGATATCCCGAATTTCTGTGAGGGTGTAAGAGACCCGTGGAGTTAATCCGAAATTTTTGTGTGGGTGTAAGAGACCTGTGGAGTTATCCGAAATCTCTGTGTGGGTGGAAGAGACCCGTGGAGTTCCGAAATCTCTGTGTGGGTGTAAGAGACCCGTGGAGTAATCCGAAATCTCTGTGTGTGTGTAAGAGACCCTTGGAGATATCCGAAATTTATGTGTGGGTGTAAGAGACCCGTGGAGTTGTCCGAAATTTCTATGTGGGTGTAAGAGACCCGTGGA
The DNA here is from genome assembly GCA_016808115.1 of Tetrastigma voinierianum. NCBI lineage: Eukaryota > Viridiplantae > Streptophyta > Magnoliopsida > Vitales > Vitaceae > Tetrastigma > Tetrastigma voinierianum. Next base: position 330,844 of record JAEQBH010006656.1, on the reverse strand, counting down.
GATATCCGAAATTTCTGTGTGGGTGTAAGAGACTCGTGGAGATATCCGAAATTTCTGTGGATGCAGAGGCTCGCAGCTGTAGGCCGAAAAGTTCCCCTGTTATCTGAGAGAGAAAACACATTAATACGGTTATCACTTTGAGACTTGTGACTGAAAGGATGTGGAGCCTGGAGTGACTCGAAATGAAAACACTCGGTCATGGTTATCACGTAGACTTAGAGTTGAGTGATAGGAGTCTAGAGTGACTCGAGATTTGGATACCCATTGGAAATTGCATTGGGTGTTGGTGAGCCGGCAAGGGCTTGGTATATGGATGTCATTCCACGCATACGGATTAGGTTGACGGTCCGCTGGATTGGCTGATCGTGACCTGGGAAGGTCACGCTTACACACCTAGCAGGGGATTGTGTGTGGTTACATATGCACATGGTTGGATGTGTATGTGTGTGGAATTTCGAGACGAAATTCTTTTAAGGGGGGGAGAATGTGAAACCCGAGAAAATCCAATTTTATGAAAAAGGGTAAAATGGTAATTTCGGTCAAAACACGAAGTTTTTCTAGATCTCGGATGACGAAACGACTTCACCGTTGGATTCGTCTCGCGAAATCTAGCTACTATGTCACCTCGTCGAATCTCGACAATGGAATTCCCCACGCTGGAGGAACGCAGGAGCAAGCCGCACACTTAAGACTTTGGCGAGCCGCCCGCCGCGCCACATGTCTTGGGTAGAATGGGTCAAACATGAGCTTACATGGGGCCCATGAGTGACAAATGGCACCTTGTGATTGATTAAAATTCAGTAGATGGATGATAAGGAGGCGCCAGAATCCCACGAAAGCAAATGTATTTATCGACATGCCAAGAAGAGATATGACAATTTTCGACTAAGCCGACTCAACCAGTTCGTGGTGGAGGGGAAGGAACAAACCGTGGATGGGAGAGAGAAAAGAGTGGGATTTTAGAGAGAGAAGTTCTACCTTCTCTCTAGAATTCCAGGCGATCGGACCGTCAGTTTTCAGCGAGGCAAGAAGCAAAGTTTCTCCCCACGGCAAGGGCTACGCGTGAGTACCGATTTTGGGGAGTTTCGACAACTCCAAGAGGTAGGGGTCTTCTCCTACTCGGTTATTTTAGGTTTTTTAAGAGTTTTGTAATGGTTTGGTTGGTTTGAGGCCATGAGTGGCCGTTTGATCGGTCCCAAAACTTGAGACTCGAATTGTTGGAATATATGGAACCCGTTTTGGACAGTTTAGGGGCTGTTTTGGGTGGTTGTGTGATAATTTATGCAATAAATTATGCTTTGGGTGTTTTTGGGTCTGAAATGACCATGGATTTCAGTTCCATAATTAAAGTGGAACCGATGCTTGGTGAGTGGGCTGCCCACGGACAACCCACTGCTCGTTTAGGGACTGTTAAAAATAGTCCCGGTTTTTCTTGGTTGGACCGGAAATGGTCCATGTGCGTTGTAAGCAAAATATTGCTCGTAATGAATGGCTTGGAATTGTGTGAGAATTAATATGTTAATGCATGTAATTAAATGTGTTAACATGAGGTGGAATTATATAAAAATATAATTGTGTGTAAGCCATTGGAAATGAATTGTAATTAGCTCAAGTGAGCTAATTTTTGATGTTACGTGAAATTAATATATTGGCATGTATGGTTTGGAAATGGCATGATGCATTTCATATGCACCGGGGCAATCTAGAAAATTAGGTGTGAGTGCATGGCATGAAAGAAATGAAAAGGAGGTTTTCCTCGCATTGGCTTAGGCATGCGTGAGGGAGTCGGTGAGGACTCGAGATACGGGATTGGATGTGTAGACATTAAAGTAGGATCATTTATTTTGCTCGAAAGTGTGTGCTTATGTTGATCATTGTATGCACTTTACGCGGGGAGTAACCCATGTGAGATTTTCACGACGGGGTATTGCTTACTCGCCGAGTGGATCATTATTTCGTGTACAAGGATCGTTTCTCGAAGACGACGCCATTAGAGGCCGATTTTAGAAGAAAGCCGATTGTGGCTCGTGGTGACTATTTTGTATAACATGTATTAGAACTCTTGATTTTAATATATGGTTGTATTAAGAGTAATGTATTAACTCTTGAACTATTGTGAGATAGTTGATGTAGTTGATGAGTATGATGTGTAGGCCAAGGTGACCATTTTCCTCGCTTAATGGCTCCCTGATACGGCATAAAGCGTATTCCGCTGGTCAAGGGAAAGAAGTCAACGGCATACCCCTGATTTAGTGTCACATTAAGAACAAAAAACAATTTTCAAAAAAATGTAACAAAATAGGCCCTATATTTGACTCTTGTTTTACATCTATTCGCTTTGCAATACAACGTTGTCATTTTTTTTTCATGGAAACTCAAACCTAGTCCCTTTTCTATGCCCCATCCAACCCTTTAACTATTAAGTTAGACCTTATTGGCATATTTGACTTAAATATTAACAATGGTACGGTTAATTTTAAATTTACACAATAGTGATCTTCTAGATTATGTTTGATTATCTACAAATGTAAAGCAAGTAACATAAAATTTTAAGACAAATGATTTTTCATATTTGATTATTCTATTAGAAAACCTAAAAAAAATTATAATCAAAATTCATTTAAAAACTTATCTATTTGAAAATTATTTAATTTTTATATGATGTTCTAAAATAAATAAAATCAGTTAAAAAACAATTAAAAATACTTTATTGATTTTAACTCTATATTTATTTTTTTCCTTCCATATTCCCAGAAAATTTTCTTTAGCATTACATATAAAATCCCAACTTAATAATTAGCAATATTCCTATTTCTTAAAATAGTAGCTAAGCAGCTTTATCCATGAATCATTGAATTTGAATATTCTGGTAAAAACAATCCATAGGAAATATTTTTAAATTCGCAACATTTTTTTTTTCAAATCGTTGTCCATATTTGTTATTACCGGGTCATTAACTTTGTCTACCTATGAAGTCAATTTAAAAAATTAAAGAAAAAAAATTGATAATGCCATGAAGGAAAAAAACATGGGCTATTTGGAAAGCGTTAAATGGTAACTTTTAGAAATAGCTCTTAGAAACTATTCTTTAGTTTTGTATAAATTCTTTTTTTAAACTTAAGATATTTTTTATCTATATTTTATATTTTCGCAAGGTTATCGTATATTGTAGGTTCATTTGTTTGTTTCTTTTTTACTCTATACATTTAATAATGGAAGAAAGAAGTAAAATTAAAACAATGATTATAATAATACCAAAAATATTAATTAAATTTCCAACTCATCTAAAGTTATTTTAGACATTTATCAATATTCTTTATATTAATTTTCAAAATTTTGATGGATATTGGATCAAATTTTGGAAGTTATGTAGAAAACATGTTAAGAATATTTCAGAGTTTACAAAATAACTTCTTTTATACAAAATATACGAAACTTAAAAAATACATTATACATAATCTTATTCTTCATACCCAAGACTACTCAAACTTTTACATATGTTTTCCACTTAAAAGTTATATTGGGAAATAGTGAAAAATGAAATGTAAAGAAAAGAAAATCCAAAATATTTTATTTTATATAGGGAAGAATTCTATTACTAAATAAATATGTAATGAAATTTAAAGATGGTATAAGGGAACCTAATGATGCTTTGCTCAGTGATTAAAGGCCTACATTTGTTGATTCTATTTGAATAAAAAAATCTATTTTTTAATGAGCACGTATTTATTTGTATGAAAAGTTAAAACAAATGGTTATCAGATAAAATGTAAGAGTATATAAGAAGTTAGGCGCAAATAATTGTTGTATGATATGTAATATATCAATCTTCAATTCCATTTAATTGAAACGTGAAATGAATCTTGTCAAGATTAGATAATTGAATCTTGACAAAATTCAAACATGATGTCAAGTCCTTGTCAACAAGAAAAAATCTAACATGATTTACAACATATGTTCTACAAATATTTATGTCATTATCACTATCAACCATAATAACTTCTTTAAAAGATGTCAATTAAAAATTATTTAAAACTAAAATTAATTATTCTCCATATTTGTTATCAAATGTTTTGCCAAATTTCAATACTTTGTGAAGAATAATATTGCAAGACAAACTCGCAACATGTTTCCTACAATATTCTAAAATATTGTATGTGTTTCCTTATTATCAATGTAGCTATAAAGTCCTTCTAAAAAAATTAAAAGGAAAAAAAATAATAAAAATAATTATTAAAGAAAAATATTAAAACTATTTTCAAAGTGGTCTAGGGGCTAAGATTCATAAAAATAAAGAATGCTTATATGAATTCATTTTTCTTTTTCTTTAAAAATGTGAAAATTGTTTCTTATATTCTAAAAGTTAAAGCAATCAAACATGGTGATAGAACACAATTTTTTTTAAAAATAAATTATTTAGAGTTTTTGTGAATAAATTTATTGATTCTATTTGAATAAAAAAAATTCTATTTTTTAACGAGCACGTATTTATTATTTGTATATAAAAAAGTTAAAGACAAATGGTTATCGGGAGCAAATGTAGGAGTGCATAAGAAGTTAGACGCAAATAATTATTGTATAGGATGTAACAAATCAATCCTCAATTCCATTTAATTGAAACGTGAATTGAATCTTGTCAAGATTAGATAATTGAATCTTAACAAAATTCAAACATGATGTCAAGTCCTTGACAACAAGAAAAAATCTAACATGATTTACAACATGTTCTCCATAAGTATTTATTTCATTACCACTATCAACCAAGCAATAACTTCTTTTTAAAAGATGTCAAAAAAATGATTTAAAAACTAAAATTAATTATTCTCCATATTTGTTATCAAATTGTTTGTCAAAATCTAAACTTTGCGGAAGAAGAATATTGCAAGACAAACTTGCAACATGTTTCCCACAATATTATAAGATATTGTATGTAGTTGCCTTTATCAACGTAACTATAAAGTCCTTCTAAAAAAATTTAAAAGGAAAAAAATAATAAAATTAATTATTAAAGAAAAATATTAAGACTATTTTCAAAGTGGTCTAGGGGCTAAGATTCATAAAAATAAAGAATTCTTATATGAATTCATTTTTCTTTTTCTTTAATAATGTGAAAACTGTTTCTAATATTCTACAAGTTAAAGCAATCAAGCATGGTAATGGAGCACAATTTTTTTCTAAAAATAAATTATTTAGAGTTTTTGTGAATAAATTTATTGATTCTATTTGAATAAAAAAAAAATCTATTTTTTAACAAGCACGTATTTATTTGTATAAAAAGTTAAAGACAAATAGTTATCGGATAAAATGTAAGAGTGCATAAGAAGTTAGGCGCAAATAATTGTTGTATAAGATGTAACAATTCAATCTACAATTCCATTTAATTGAAACGTGAATTGAATCTTGTCAAGATTAGATAATAGAATCTTGACAAAATTTGTAAGCTGACGCCCCAAAACTGTGAGTCCTCGTCGATAACCCGTCAACTCATAATACTCGTGGGATGCTCTATGAACCCGACACCACTAATGAAAATCGCGCAAGAGTCTCCTTTGAAGGGAGCTCTATCCAAGGTACAAACCCGTCCTAACACCACAATGACTACTACAGATCTACATGCGAGTAAAATAATGACCACTTTAAATTTCGCATCAATACTCACAAAATGCATCAACTATATACAATAGTTCAAGTGAGTTAATAAATTACTTTTTATCCAACACATATATTAAAAAATGTACAATTTCTAATACATATTATACAAAGTCTCTACCAAAGCCACAATCCGGCTTTCTTCTAAAATGCGACATCTAGTGAGCGCTCATTCCTCCTATACACTTGCACCAAAATAGTGATAGACCGACATGGTGAGTAAAACCCAGTAGTGATAATTTCCTACATGGGTTACTCCCCACCTAAGTGCACATGTCATGGCAAACAATTACATCAAAGCAATTACATGAATCTACTTGAATGTCTACATGACCAATCCCATGTCCCAAGTCCTCACCGACTCCCTCACATATGCCTAAGCCGAATGCGAGTAAAATATTCAGTTTTCAAAACAAAAGCTTTTTGTTCTCGAAAACTCACTACCGAATTTCTGTAAAATATTGGACTACCCTCCGAGATGAATTGCTGGATAACGCTCCGAAACAGTCATGGTCCTCATTCGAAGTGATCTGTTGGACGACTCTCCAAGGCAATTCTTCGGAAAATATTTCTTGAAATTCCTTTCGTAAACATTTTCGTTTTTCTTTCAATTTCATGTCATGCACTCACTCCTAATATTCTAGGGTGCCCCAGTGCATATGGAATGCATGATGCCAATTCCAAACAATTTATGCTAATATATTTAACATGTATATATTAACAAAATCAATTCACATAAATCATGTTATGCAAATTCACAACCAATAACACCAAAATTAGCTCACATGGGCTAATTAACAAACACAAGCAACTCATTGTGAATCACTTAAACACATAAAAATTCACACAACTATTCACGGAATGTTGGAAACTCGTTGGCAGACCGCTCATCGTCACCAAATTTGGGATTTTCCACTTGTCTAAAAGTTTCAGGACCGAATTTACGGCCAAATCAAGCCTCGTAATAACTTAACCATAAACATGGCTTCAAATAAAGAATATCACAAGTAGGAAAAGATCCCTACCTTTGGAGTTGTCGGAACTCACCAAATCGGTGTCCACGCCAGAACCTCACCCCCGCTGTAGATCGACTTTGCTTCTTGCTTCATAGAACCGACGGTCCGAACGACCGAAAATCTAGAGAGAATGAGCTCTCTCTCTCTCTCTCTAAAAATGAAAACTCCAACTACTGCCGATTTTTGCTTCATCCTGCACGTTTTCTCTTTTCCATTTGAGAAGACAACTATTTAAGTTTTGTCTTATTATCTCATTAACATTTCATTTAATTCCCAATGTTTCCATTTTCTTGATTTTTGACACTTGGCACAATCTAGGCCATTTATTTCCTCCTCTCTCTACTCATGCAATATGTGTCACATGGGTACATTTAGTGAGCGATTTTCATTACATCACATGTCTCTCACGCAGTCGCTTTTTTACGGCAACTCGACACTCGTTCCTCTAAAACGTGAAATTTCAACTGTCTCGGAATTCGACGAAATTCGACGTGGTAGCTAGATTTCGAGACGATTCCAACGGTGAAGTCCGTTTCATCATCCGAGATCTAGAATAATTTCGGATTTTTACCGAAATTATCGTTTTATCATTTTTCAGAAAATTTGAATTTTCACGGGTTTTACATTCTTCCCTCCTTAAAAGGAATTTCGTCTCGAAATTCTGGACAATCACAACAACTTACATGCATATGCAATGCGCACTAGACCATTCATGTAAACTAGTCATTTAAGTATTAAACGACTAAACCGCGTACCTTCATCCCTAAACAAGAAGGGATAGGTGGCTCGCATCGTGTCCTTGCGCTCCCACGTTGACTCCTCCACTCCACGGTGCTACCATAGCACCCTCACTAGCCTCACGGTCCTGCATCGCAAAACCTGATCCCGGCTATCCATAATGCACACTGGTCCCTCCTCGAAGGTCCCATCCGTGTCAACCTCAATCTCTCCCCAATCCACGGCATGAGTCGGATCCGGAGCGCACCTCCGAGCACGGAGACGCGGAAATACCCCGTGGACACCTGACATGCGGGCGCAGCCAATCTGCGGCACACAAGGCCTACCATCTCGAGTATCCGAAGTGGGCCCAATGAACCTCGACGATAGCTTCCTCGCTTGCCAAACCTCGAATTCCTCTTTAGGCATCACATTCAAGAAGACGTGGATTCCAATCTCAACTCTAAGGGTCGACGCCGCATGATCAGCACAGCTCTTCCGCCGCTTGAACCGTGAGAATTACCGTCAGATCAAGCTCACCTTCTCGTAGGTGTCTCTAATCAGATCAGGACCTGTAATGGAGCTCTCTCCCACCTCACCCAACATATCGGTGATTCGCATGGCCCCATACACGCCTCAAGGGCGCTATCCTCAGATACCGGCCTCGATGACCGCTGCTGTAGCGACCCACTAGCGGGCGCTCTCCCACACCCTTATGATCCGTGACGCATGCTCGCGGCATGTCCCCTAACACCGATAGTCCTCTCTTTGACCCGACCATCCGTCCAGGTGGAAAGTCAGATCATGGTTAGCCGTGGTGCTCCATAAATTTCGAAACTCTTCTAAAAGTGCGCCAGAACCAGGTCTCTATCTCGACACTATGGATATTGGTACTCCATGTAGCCAAACGATCTCTCGAATGTACAAACTCGCAGACCTTCCAATGTGAAGGTCATCCGTGACGGCTAGAAAATGTGCCGACTTCGTGGAGCCTGGCCCACTATCACCCATACCGCATCATGTCCCTACGGTGTCCGGAAAGTGGGTCACAAATCTATCGCGGACGTGCTCCCACTTCCACCCAGCCACCTCCAATGGCTGAAGTAGCCCGTTGGCTTCCTCGTGCTTAGTCAACCATCGACACGTGAGACATCGTCGAACAAAGTCCCCTATGTGTCTCTTCATCCCACTCCAATAATACTAGCGACGAAGATCCTCGACACATCTTCGTACACCTAGATGCGCACCTGCGAAATCAAGGAGCAGTGAAACTCCCTGGAGAATCTCTCTCAAATCGGGTCAATCAAACCACTACCCGCCCTCTATACCAAGACTACCATCCGCTGTGACGGTCCAACCCTCATCACTGTGACCGACTGCATCTGGTCCTCGATGGACATTATCTCTACGCCCGCCTTGGGGACTCAATCACTGGCTTTCATCAGAGACGCGGTAGCTGTATCAAACTCCCCTAACGCACTCGAGCCTTCTCGTTGTATCAGAGCCCAAACTATCCCACCGTCTCGGCATCCCACTCGGAAGCCATACTAGCCAACGCCCTCGTGATTCGATCGAGTGTATCACCACCACATTTGCCTTACTGTAGGTAAATGCAAAGTGAAGTCATAATCCTCTAGAACTCCATCCATCCGCGCTGCCTCATATTGAGGTCCCACCACGGAAAATATACTTCAAACTCTTTGGTCCGAGTACACCTCAACTCCTCGCCATATAAGTAGTGGCGCAAATCTTCAAGGCGAAGACCACGTCACAACCCATAGCCGGGGTAATTCTCGTCATGATTCTTCAATCGACTGAACCGGTTACTACCCCCGACCGTGATCAAAACACATCCCAATCCGGCCATCTAGGCATCACAATACACTCAGGTACTGCTCGCCCGGACTATCAAGATAGAGTCGGCAAGCCTCCTCTTTCAACTCCCGGAATGCCTCCTCGCATCGGTCCTAATCAAATCCCGCCGACTCCTTCCGGGCCAATCTCGTCATAGGTGCCGCTAATCCGGAGAAATCCTCAATGAATCTCCTCAGAGTACCCAAAAATCCCAAGAAACCACGTGTGATCTCGAAGACCGACCGAAGGCCTCCCAACTCATCACGACCTCGACCTTCTCCGGGGTCCATTGACACGCTTTGACGCGATACCACGGCGGTCCAAAATCTTACCTCAATGCCAAAAACTCGCACTTACTGAACTTGGCATACAGTTGATGGTCTCTCAACAACTATAACACAATCCTCAAAATGATACTCATGCCCCACTCGACTAGAGCATCAAAATGTCATCCACAAAGATCATGACAAACTGATCTAGATAGGGCTGGAAATGCATGAGATCCATGAATGCTGCCGCGCGATTCGCCAATCCAAAAAGGGCATCACCGATGCAACTCAAAGTGCCCATAACGTGTCCTAAACGCCGCCTTAGGGATATCCTGCCTCCTAACCCTTAGCCGATGGTAACCGCAGCGAAGGTTCATCTCGAGTACCATGGGCCTCCTCTCAACCGATCAAACAAATCATCAATCCTCGCAATGGGGTACCGATTTCATCAACCCCGTTCAACCGGTCTATAGTCAATGCAATAAGGGTCTGCCTTTCTTCTTCTCAAATAGAATTGAGCGCCCATGAAGTGCTCGGTCTAATGAACCCTTGTCCAATAACTCCTCTGGGAATTGACCTCGGAGTTCCTGCAACTCAACTGGTGCCATCCTATGTGGAGTCATAGAGATGGGCGAAGTACTAGGGTGTAACTCGATACCGATTTCTACAACCCTCTGCGGAGGCAATCCCGGTAGTTCATTCGGAAAAACATCCTCGTATCGGGCACAGACTCACTCCGAGGTAGATCGGCGTCCGGTCTCACTCGCCCCTGGGGTGGTAAGGTTTGCGCAACCAACCCGCCTAATCGTCTCGACACTGACTCGCATAACCGCTTCAGTGGCAAAATATCATGCTTGTCCCCCTAAAATACAACACGAGTACCGTCCTGAGTGTAGACGATAACCCTCCTACGCTCATAATCGATGACGACTCTGTAATCTATCAGCCAATCCATCCCCAGGATGACGTCGAACTCTGACATGTCCATGATCCTCAAGTCCACTATGAGTAGAGTCCCCGAGATCTCTAACTCGCAACCACGACATATCATCCTTATCCTCGCCCTAATCCCTAGGGGAGAACTCACATACAAAGGCTCCTCTAAGGCCTCAACCTCTAAACCTAACTCTATCACAACTGATGTAGCAATGAATGAATGCGACGCTATTTAATCCAAAATAACACTCTTGCCCATAAAGTAGATAAAGAAGAACGCATCTTGTATAACCTGGCTTGACCGCTGACACCGGCGGTGCGATGGCTTAGACACGCCGAACCCCGACGCCTCGCATGGGCCTTCGCCCCTCCCCGCTCGCCCATAGTCTCGGGCTCTCCGTACCGTCACCGGAGATGCCTGGGCGGTGCGCCTCCCCGGTGACCGAATCGCTCTTCGCCCTCGTAGCGGGCCGTGGAGGAATATATCGACTCTTCCTGCCCTACCGCTTAACCGGATCAAGGTCCAAAACCCCGGGATCCCCGCCTTGGGGGCAATCCTCCTCATATGTCCGGGTTGTCGCAATGATAGCACACCATCCGCCCGGCCGACCTAAGAACCCCGACCGTCCCTCGCACCCGATGGTCGCGCCTGGGACCTCGTGAACTGGCCTTCGCTTCTTTTCCCGAACTAGAAGAAGATCGACTCTCCTCCCTTTGCTACTAACACTCCGCATCCCTGGCGCCCGAGCATTCTCGATCTCTCTCTAAGGTCGTATCGCCCCCAACTATGGAGTTCAGTGTCCGCAGGCGAAGTCCTGCTAATCCCGCCCGAATGGACAAATCTCAAATCCACTCGAACTCCTCTCCCGACACTTCGCTATGTCCGTACACGTAGTCATCAAAGAAAACGATATCTCCGTGAATTTAGCCACATAATCCATCATAGTCATCGTCCCCTGCTTTAACTCTAGGAACTCCTGAGCCTTCGCATGACGAGAGCGGGATCCCAAAATACTACCTGCGAACAGCCCCGAACTCGCCCATGTCATCGCTCTAGGCCTCTAGAGGTCTTCGCCGCCTACCATACTGGGTCTCACCCTTTTAATCGGAACGTGAAATTAGTCTAATCCTCGGGTCGTGTTAGAGGTAATCCACAGCTCTAAAACTTTCTCGACCGCATGAACCAGTCGGTCCACACCATCTGGATCTCCCAAAGGAATGCCTGAGGATGGATGTGCTCCAAACCTCCGAAGGTTACTTCCCGACCTCCATGGCTACCTACTCAGACTAGTCTGTAATAGCGAAGAATCGTAATACCTACAACCTCAAGAAGGCCTCGTCGATCAAACACTGTGGCGTGCTTGACTGGGCACCTCATGGACGCCTACATCCTGTTCGACTAGCCATCTACACATGTCAAATGGCGTTAATTTAATGCAGATTCTAAGGCTTAATCACTCGAGACACTATTCATATACAGAAAAATATTTCATACTCAATGTCTATGCATTCATAGGTAATGCAAGACAATTATTTCATATATTAAATCATAGTTAACAACAAAAATTTTATTTTAGAAAATTTCATTTTAAAAGATTTTATTTTATTATTATTATTTTTTTTGAAAAATCTTGTGAACAAGATGTCCCAAATAAAGGATCAAACAAGCAGAATCGAGTCCAAATCGGCCGGGTGCACCAGTGCACACCTTGAACCCAGCTCATGTGACACGCCGCTACGCATCGCGCCTGCAGTCTACTGCGAAACGCGGTGCTTTTCATGTCGCGGGGCCCGCAGGTGTCGTGATCGCAGCCCAACATCAAGCCGTGTCGCAGCCCCTACCAGATGATCGCGGCGCAGCCACGCACGCACGCCCGCTGGGCCGCCGCGGCACCGTGGTCGCAAAGACGCTACTCATATCGCTAGGCGCGTGTCGCGACACAACCCGCGCCAGCCCAAGCCCCTCGCCTCCCGTCACGATAAATCATCTGTGACGTGACACGATTCACTAACCAACCGTCGCCGCTACGATACAAAGATCGATTGGCGACACACTCTCACGGCCGCCCTCTCTCTCCTGTCATGATACAATACTTTGTATCGCGACACTCATCCCCACCAGCCCGCGCTGTCGCACGTGGTCGGCCGGGGATCGCGGGCCCAACCGGCCGTATCGCGCCGACCATACCGACGCGCTCCCAAGGCCAGCCCCAGCCTTCCGTGTCGCTACAAATTGCCTCGTGACGTGACCCAAAGGCAACTGAAAATGGGCGTGAGCTCCAAGAGCCTTCCTACACTTTTTTTTCATCATTTTTCTTCTTCATTTTGGATTCACTCTGAATGAAGACAAAAAAAAAAAAAAAAAATATATATATATATATATATATATATATATATATATATATATATATATATTCATTTTTCAGTAAAACAAATAAATTTATTAAAATTTATTTTATTTATTTTTTTCCAGTTTTACACATTGTAAAACCTTAGAAATTTTTTTTTTCTTCACATCATTTTTTTTTCATTTAATTTTGGACTATTTGCCCAAAATTCCTCAAACAACTTGTTATCACACTAAACCCTAGTGTTCAACACATTTTTTTTTCTATGTGCTATTTACCAAGCACACATTTCACACAATTCAACCACACAACAATTAATGTTCAAACATAAAACATAATGCATGTAGTGTTCTAATCCTATCCTGATCTCCTAGGCACACTCATCGAACCCTAACATCAAGCTATACTAAGCTGTGATGTTCTTAAACCTTAATGACTATGGCCTAAGCCCAAGTCCCTCAAGCCCTAGGTTTTCATTTACCTAAGCTCTACACCCACCGAGCTCCCATGGTAATCGCAAGCACTTAGCTCGATACCAAGCCGTGACGCCCAAACCGGGTCCTCGCTTGACAACCCACAACCCGTGGAATATTCGTGGGATACCTGCAACCCGACACCACTGGCTGAAAACCCGGCAGAGTCTCCTTTCAGATGGGGAGTCGTACCGGTATAAAATCATTCCCAACACCATTAATGACCACAGGTCCACATTCGAGTAAAATAATGGTCACTGGGCCCCAGATCAATACTCATAAAATGATCAACTATAAACAATAGCCCAAGAGTTAATAAATTACTCTTAATTCAACATATATTAAAATGTACAATTTCTAATACATATTATAAAAGTCTCTACCAAAGCCACAACCCGCTTTTTCTAAACCTGAAATTTAATGAGCGCCGTCCCTCCTTACACTCCTCAGACTAAATAGTGATCTTCTCGACAGGTGAGCAAAGCCTGGGCAATGGAGTAATTTCTACATGGGTTACTCCCACCTAAGTGCACATGCCATGGCAAAACAATCACATCCAAAGAATTATACGTAACCTACTCAATGTTCATACGACTAATCCCATGTCCCGAGTCTCACCGACTTCACATATGCCTAAGCCACCGCGAGTAAATATCGCTTTCAAACAAAAGTTCGCCTCGAAAACTCACTATCGAATTTCGTAAAATATCGATCATCCGAGGCGAATTGGTCGATGGGAAACAATCACTAGCCCTCATCCGGCCGATCCGCTGACGACTCTCCACAAGAATTCTTCCGTAAAATCTTCCTTGAAATTCCTTTCACAAACATTTTCGTTTTTCTTTCAATTTCATGTCATGCACTCACTCCTAATATTCTAGGGTGCCCCAGTGCTTATGGAATGCATGATGCCAATTCCAAACAATTTATGCTAATATATTTAACATGTATATATTAACAAAATCAATTCACATAAATCATGTTATGCAAATTCACAACCAATAACACCAAAATTAGCTCACATGGGCTAATTAACAAACACAAGCAACTCATTGTGAATTACTTAAACACATAAAAATTCACACAACTATTCACGTGAACAGTGAAACTCTCGGGTTGGCATTGTTCACGACCACCAAATTTGGGATTTTCTCCACTTGGTTCAAAGGTTTTGAGATCGAATTTACAAATAAAATCAAGTTCTCGTATCCCTAACCATAAACATGGCTCTTAGCCAAAGAATATCATACAAGGTGAAAAGATCTCCTACCTCTAGCCATTTGAACTCCACCAACCGTCATTCACGCAGAACTCATCGCGTAGATCGACTTTGCTTCTTGCTTCGTCGAGAATCGACGGTCCGAACGACCGAAAATCTAGAGAGAATGAGCTCTCTCTCTCTCTCTCTAAAAATGAAAACTCCAGCTACTGCCGATTTTTGCTTCATCCTGCACGTTTCTCTTCCACTGGTACATAACTATTTAAGTTTCTTTGTCTTATTATCTCATTAACATTTCATTTAATTCAATGTGTCCATTTTCTTGATTTTCGACACTCTACAATCTGTTTCATTCATTTCTCTTTCTTACTCACGAACATGTGCCACATGCAAGACAATGCAGCAGTGATTTTGTCACATCATCACGCTCTTCTTACAATGTTTTACGCACTCTCGCACCGTGCCTCAAAAACGTGAAATTCTCATTGTCTCGTGACCATGAAATTCGACGTGGTAGCTAGATTTCACGAGACGATTCCAACGGTAAAGTCTATTTCGTCATCCGAGATCTAGGATAATTTTGGATTTTTATTGAAATTACCGTTTTACCCTTTTTAAGAAAATTTGAATTTTCACGGGTTTTATAGAAATAGTATTTCTTTATTAGAATAATGTCTGTGATTCAAGGAAAGGACCTAGTCTTTAGGATAACAACTTAGCATTTTGAATTCTTCCACTTGCTTTTAATTATTCCATGTTATGTTACCACTTTGGCATTACTTTCGCAAAGTGGGTTGCTTTTAGTTAGTGCTATGATGTTGTATGAGTGCCTATTTAAAGGCCTTTTGCTATCATCAATAAAAATATTCATTTAGTCCAAGTTGCTCTCTCTCGTTCTTAGTTTTTATTAAAGTTCTGAACATCTAGTATCAGAGCCACCACTGGGTCTGATTGACAAAATCAAAGCAGCAGTCTTTGAAATTCTTGTAACAGCATAGAAGATGACGATGGAAGGGAGTTTTACACAGCTTACTGATTCTCGTTTTGATGGTCACATGACTCTCCCATTGGTTCATGTTAATGGAAAATTTCCCTCCCGGATCTGGGGCCATTGGGAGTTGGTGGAGCTTGGCTATGTTGAGCCAATGAGTAGATCGCTGCAGACAGATGCACATAAGAAGAAGAATGACGAGATGAAGCTAAAAGATCTAAAGGTGAAGAACTATCTCTTCCAAGCCATTGACCGCACAGTTCTTGACACCATTCTCAAGAAAGATACTGCCAAAGAAATATGGGATGCAATGAAAAAAAGTTTGAAGGAAATGCAAGGGTCAAGAAGTCTCATCTCCAAGCTCTCCGTAGAGAATTTGAAGATCTTGAGATGAAATTTGGTGAAGGAGTGACAGAGTATTTCTCCAGGGTCATGACGGTGGAAAATAAGATGCGAATTTATGGAGAAGATATGCTGGATGTTAAAGTGGTGGAGAAAATACTACGTTCTTTAACTGAGTGGAGAAAATACTACCTTCTTTAACTAAGAAGTTTAACTATGTTGTTTGTTCTATAGAGGAGTCAAAGGACATTGACGCTCTCACTATTGATGAGTTACAAAGCTCATTAATAGTACATGAACAGAAATTCCAAAAGCGTAATGATGAGGAGCAAGCCTTTAAGGTGACTTATGAAGGAGAACGAGGTTATGGTCATGGTGCTTACAGAGGAAGAGGAAGAGGAAAAGGCAGAGCAGGGTTCAACAAGGCAACTGTGGAGTGTTTTCGATGCTATAATCTTGGACATTTTCACTATGAATGTCCATTTGGAAAACAGAAAGCAAACTACACAGAGCATGCTAATGGAAGATGAGATGTTCCTAATGTCTTATGTGGATCTGTACGAGGCCAAAAGAGAAGATGCATGGTTCCTTGATTCAGGGTGTTCTAATCACATGTGTGGCGATCGAGCTATGTTCAGTGAGCTTGATGAAAAATTTCAGTACTCAATGAAATTGGGAAACAACACTAAGATGAATGTCATGGGAAAGGGAAACGTGAAACTGTTGTCGAATGGAGTCAATCATGTTATTGGTGATGTATATTATATTTTGAAACTTAGGAATAACCTCTTAAGCATAGGGCAATTACAAGAAAGAGGCTTGGCTATCTTGATCAAGGCAAGGATGTGCAAGATCTTTCAGCTAGATAAGGGTTTGATTATTCAAATGAGCATGAGTGCCAACATAATGTTTATTTTGCTATCTCAAGCTCCTTCCCAAATACAATATGGTCAATGCTTTCAAACAAGAGGTCAAGACTTGTCTCATCTTTGGCATAAGAGGTATGGGCATCTAAGTTACAAGGGTTTGAGAACCTTGCTGCACAAGAATATGGTACGTGGACTTCCTCAACTCTCTACCTCAAATATGACATGCACTGATTGCATAAATAGGAAACAACATCGTGATCCTATCCCTAAGACAAGTACTTGGAGAGAAACTTAGAAGTTGAATCAGAAGCCCCATTTTTCAGTTCCACACCACCGCTAACTCATAGAACTTATGCTGTCTTACATCGTGGAGACCTATACACGAAAGTAAAACGGTCACATTGGCCTACACATCATACTCACCCAAAATATGTCCAACTATATCACAATAGTTTCAAGAGTTGTTACATCACTCTTTATACAAACATATATTAAAATTAAGAATTTTAATACATGTTTTACAAAAAAAAAATCAAAGCCACAATCCGGCTTTCTTCTTAAAAGCGTGTTTCTAGTGAGCGTCGCCTCTCCTAACACTCCTTTGTACCCGAAATAATTTTCCTTCGATGTGGTGAGTAATGCCCAAAAGAGGATAATCTCCTACATGGGTTACTCCCCACCTAAGTGCACATGTAATGGCAACCAAACACATTTAAGAAAATGCATGATCCTACTTGAATATCTACATGCTCAATCCCATGTCTCGAGTCCTCACCGACTCCCTCACACATGCCTAAGCCATGTATGAAAATCATTTTCCAAACAAAAATATTTGTTTTAATTGATGACAACCCTCCGATATAAATATACTGGATAATCCTCCGAGGAATTTGTTTGGTAAATCTAAACAATTCATGGGCCCCTCCGATGTGAATTATTGGACAATCTTCCCAACACAATTCTTCGGACAACTTTCCGAGAAAATTATTATTTTTAATAATTTTACAAAATAATTCATCGTTTGGACAACCCTCCAATTTTATTTGTCATGCACTCACACCTACCATTCTAGGGTGCCCCGGTGCATATGAAATGCATTATGCCATTTCACAACAATTCATGTTAATATATTTTATACATGCATATACTAACAAAAATTAATTCACAACATCATGTTATTCAATTCATAGCAATACCACCAAAATTAGCTCACATGGGCTAATAAACAATTCAAGCAATTCATTTTGAATCACTCAAGCAACACAAACCACACACAAGATCACGTGAATAGTAAAACCCTATGTCTCCAAAACTGTTCACGACCACACTAGGGATTTCTTCACTCGGTCCAAATTTGATGGAACCGAAAACACGGCCATCCAAGCCTTAACAAATCCTCATCCATTAAAATGGCTCTTAGCCAAAGAATAAATCAAGTAGGAGAAGACCCTACCTCCCGAAGTTGTCGAAACTCCACAAACTCCTGTCCACGCGTAGCCCTCGTAGTCAGACCAACTTCTCCTCTCGCCTGACGGTAGTGCCGACTAACCGAAGCTCGAGGAATCTGCAGGTCGACTTTCTCTAAAATATCATGTTTTCTTCCCCGATCGCACGCATTGTGCCAAAATGGATGAAGCGGATGTTTTTTTCTTTTATTTAATTCCCTTTTTGTCCCTTAGCTCGACTTTTACGCTCTTTTGACATGCGGGCTTAATATAATCCATTTATCTCTATTCTCTCACTATTCATCTGACATGTGTCACATGGATACTTGTAGTAGGTGACCCTTGACACATTACATGCCTCTCATAAACTGTCATATGACACCCGACACCCGGTGCCTCAAAAGACGTGAAATTGCGGTTGTCTTGAAATTCAATGAAATTCGACATGGTAGCTAGATTTCGCGGATAACGTGAAGTCCTGTTTCATTATCCAAAGATCTAAAATTCGGATTTTGACCGAAATTACTATTTTACCTTTTTTCAAAAAATTAGAATTTTCTCGGGTTTTACAGAACTCATTCAGGCTGATATTTGTGGTTCGATCACTCCTACATCTAATAGCAATAAGAGGTACATTTTACTATTTATTGATGATTATAGCATAAAAGCTTGGGTGTATTTTTTGGTAGAAAAATTAGAGGCTTTGAATTCATTTAAATGCTTTAAGACTATGGTTGAGAAGGAAGTAGGACTATTTGTTAAATGTTTGCGCATTGGCAGAGGAGGAGAATTCAACTCAAATGAATTCAATGATTTCTATAAGCAAGATGGGATTAAGAGGCAGTTGACTACTACTTTTACTCCTTAACAAAACGGTGTGGCCAAAATGAAGAATAGAACCGTGATGAACATGGTTCGTTCTATGCTGTCTAACAAGAATATTCTCAAGATCTTTTGGCCTGAGGCAGTGAACTGGACTGTCTATGTCTTAAACAAGTGTCCTACATTAGTCATCAAGGATGTTACACCAGAGGAGGCTTAGAGTGGAGTGAGACCCTCGGTAGAACATTTTCGGATCTTTGGGTACGTGTTTTTGATGAATTCAAGTGTTGTTTCATGGTGCTAAAAAAAGTAGCCTATCGTGACCCTATCAACAACATAAGCTGAGTTTGTTGCTGCAGCAATTTGTGCTTGTCAAGGAGTTTGGATAAAGAGAATTTTAAAAGAAATGGGACATTCTAATGGAGGTTGTACTACAATAGTGTGTGACAACAATTCAACCATCAAGTTGTCTAAAAATCCTATCATGCATGGTCGTAGCAAGCATATAGATGTGAGATTTCATTTCTTACAGAATCTCACTAAGGATGGTGTAATTGAATTAGTTCATTGTAGGAGTCGGGATCAAATGGCAGACATAATGACCAAATCATTGAAGCTTGAAATTTTTCAAAAGCTCCGAAAGTTGTTGAGTGTGTGAGATTTCTGATATAAACTAATTGCTTGACAAAACTTTGTTTAAGAGAGGGAATGAAAGAGTCTTTCTTTATTAGAACAATGTCCGTGATTCAAGGAAAGGACCTAGTCTTTAGGATAACAACTTAGCATTTTGAATTCTTCCACTTGCTTTTAATTATTCCATGTTTTGTTACCACTTTAGCATTACTTCCGCAAAGTGGGTTGCTTTTAGTTAGTGTTGTGATGTTGTATGAGTGGCTATTTAAAGACCTTTTGCTATCATCAATAAAAATATTGTCATTTAGTCCAAGTTGCTCTCTCTTCTTAGTTTTTATTAAAGTTCTGAACAAAAATTCAAACATGATGTCAAGTCCTTGTCAACAAGAAAAAATCTAACATGATTTACAACATGTGTTCCACAAATATTTTTGTCATTATCACTATCAACCAAGCAATGACTTCTTTTTAAAAGATGTCAAAAAAATTATTTAAAAACTAAAATTAATTATTCTCCATATTTGATTATCAAATTGTTTGTCAAATATCTGCGCTTTGCCCAAGAAGAATATTGCAAGACAAACTTTCAACATGTTTGTAACATGTATCCCACAATATTCTAAAATATTGTATGTAATTGCCTTTATCAACATAACTATAAAGTCCTTCTAAAAAAAATTAAAAGGAAAAAATAATAAAATTAATTATTAAAGAAAAATATTAAAACCATTTTCAAAGTGGTCTAGGGGCTAAGATTCAAAAATAAAAAATTCTTATATGAATTCATTTTTTTTTCTTTAATAATGTGGAAACTATTTCTAATATTCTACAAGTTAAAGCAATCAAACATGGTGATGGAGCACAATTTTTTTCTTAAAATAAATTATTTAGAGTTTTTGTAAATAAATTTATTGATTATATTTGAATAAATAAAAAATCTATTTTTTAAGGAGCAAGTATTTATTTGTATAAAAAATTAAAAATAAATGGTTATCAGATAAAATGTAAGAATAAATAAGAAGTTAGGCGCAAATAATTGTTGTATAAGATGTAACAGTTTAATCTTCAATTTCATTTAATTGAAACGTGAAATGAATCTTGTCAAGATTAGATAATTGAATCTTGATAAAATTCAAACATGATGTCAAGTCCTTGTCAACAAGAAAAAATGTAAAACTCGGGAAATTCAATTCTTCAAAGCGAAACGCCGCACTGCAATAAAATCGAATTCTTCAGATCTCGATAATCTAAACTGATCGCACCGTTTAATTCATCTCACAAAATCTAGCTTACTCCCATCGATTTTCGCGATTCCGGCATAACCGAATTTCGTTTCTTATGATTTGACGTCGCGCGACACATGTCACACATGCACTTGTGTGAACGGGGCTCACATTGCCCAAGTGTAACCTGAGTGAACAACGAAAGATAAAACAAGGAAAAAAAGAGAAAAGAAAATAAGGAAAAGAAAAAAAAAAAAAAATAAAAGAAAAGAAAAGGAAATGAGAAAATTCAAAAAGAGGGGAGAAGGCCATTTTTGGGAGGAAAAAAAAACGGCAGAGAGTGAGAGTGAGAAGATAGAGAGAGAGAGGCTAAAATATTGCTGGGCTTCCCAAGATCTAAGGAAATCGGGCCATCGGTTTTGTCGAGCCGAGTAGCCAGTTTGATCCATGCATTAAGAGCTATGCGTGCACTAAAATCTTAGCCATTTAATCCTCACTTATGCATTTCCATAATTTTCCTACTTTGAATAATTTAGCCTAAAAGTCATTTAATGGTTTGGGGTTTTTTGAGGCCATGAGAGTGTCAGAAATTTCGCCCCAAAATTCGTGGACCGGAAACAGAGGGAATTTTTGGGGAATTTTCGCACTATTTTAGGATAATTGACTAAATTCCTTGACTGCCGTATTAGCCCGGCTGAATTTTCCGCATCAAGCTGGGACAAATCGATCACTTTGGGATCGTTAGGACAAGCCATGGCTAAATTTTTCGGACTGCTTTTCTTTAATGTACCAACATGATTTTTGAATCGTTGGCAAATTTCCGACCGTGGCCGAGGTTTGGTTTCTGATCCCTGACCGATGTTTTCGTTTTGTTGTGTGTTTTGTATCACTCAGAATTTGTTGATCAATGGAAAAAAAGTTCATGGCCGTGAAGGGACCAAGAGGTGCCTTATTTGATATGGGTTCAAGATTTAAGCCTTTTGTGTGTATTATGAAAAATAAATAATATATGCCAGAAAAAATCATGTTAATATGCGCTTTGCGTGATGTATTAATACGGGAATATGATTTAATGGTAATTACATGTAGGAACTATAATTATCCGAAATTTATAAATGTTGTATAAGATGAAATAGCATGAAATGGAATGATTGCATTTCATAGTGCACTACTACATCGTGCTGAAGTCGGGTGTAAGTGCATGGTGTCATTATTCACCATTCTTAGTGAAATGAGTAGAGTGAGTCTGAAAATGTAATAACATCCAAAATTGAGAGACTCACTGGTACATAAAAAATAATAATAATAAATTTCGTAGGAGCCTGGGTGAGTTAAAGACAGTGCAGATTCCCTCGTAGCAAAAGACCTAAATTTTATTCTTGGTCAGACATATGTATTTAGTGATGAAAGTTTACGAACGTGTCGGAAGGCATGCGAAGCCTGGGTGAGACCCCGAAAATTCGCAACCCAAATAAACATACGGATTGGTAAAGCTGGAATAAACATTGAGGGTCATTCAGTCGGGTTAAGTCATCAGGAACACCAATGACCGGTTTTCACACTTGGCATTACAAAGAGGCGCCAGATTCTCTGCCAGGCATGAGAGAGTTTCATCTCATGCATGATGACGTAATATTCCATATATGATTTCATTATTTATATGGAATGTGATTGACGTTATTATCATTGTACGTGCATTTGTGTGGGAGAAGTCCTTATGTGAGAATTTTTCACTGGCATTGCTCACCCTGGCTGACCCTTCGTACGGGGTGTACAAGAAGACCGACGCCGTATTATGCCGTGATTATGAAGAAGGCCGAAGTGTGGCCTTGATATTACCTTGAGTAACATTTTAAAATATTTTGGTGTATAAAAAGAAATGTAACTAAATTTTCGGGGACTATTGTCTAAATAGTCGAGTATGTAATTATGGTAAGAGGGTCATGATCGACTATTACCGATCGTAATTGCCGCTTTTATTTTCATATTTTAGATTTAAAATGGTTCGAATGTGTCCTAATAAAGGGATGTATATATATTGGGATATGGATAGACGGACCCCGTGGGGTCAATACTACTGGCTGAGACCCCTGGACGTTTATGATTATAATTACAGGTTGTGTTATATGTTGCAAGCCCCAACAAAGGGAGACTCGCCCAATTTTTGTGAAAATATGGATCCCGATAAATGGGACACAACAAAGGTGGTATCGGGTCAGTTCAACCATTGTGAATTCCACGTCGAATGCTGCCAATCTCAGACCCCCGGATTTGGGGCATCACGGTTGGTACTTAGCTAGGTAAATGATTACCTAGGGAGCTCCAATGTGTATCCACAGCATGGTCCCGAGTACTAGCCTGCCTCATCTAGGTATCAAGAGTCTAGGTACACGAAAATAAGGGCCACCGGGTACGGGTCTAGATCATGCATTGTCAGGTGTCAAGGTGGTTTTGTGATTGGCCATGCTTTGTGATATGTGTGGTGATTTGTGTGAATAATATGGTAGATTGTATATGGAACATTAGGTTAGAAAACATGCACCTTAGGGGTTCGAAAACAAAATGAACATGATAGTTCGGAACTATGGGTATTAGTGCCTGCATTATGCACCACTAAGGAAAAATTGATGAACTGGTAGTTCATGATGTTAAAGTCTATTGTTGGTTGTGCACGCATACTCAGTAGATTCGAGATAGAAATTTGAGAACTCTATTTCTATCTGACATGTGTAGATGGCTAGCAGAGGAAGAGGACGTCGGGGAGGTGGGCGGAGTAATAATCCACGACCACAGGCTTTAGACTAATAGACCTTCATAGAGGTTGTTGTTGCTGCGACTACTACCCTTATGCAAAGGTGTGTTGTCGCCACTATCAGATAAGCTAGTGTAATCGGGAACCAAAGTGGGGGCCTGGCAACCCTAGAGGTTTGAGGCATCATCTCGACCCTCATGGGAGAAGGAGACCCGATACAGAAGTCATTGTTTCCGATTAGTCTGAAGGATACGGCGCTAGTGATAAGAGAGGAAGGAGAGTCAACATTCTTCTAGCCCGGTGAAGAGGTAGAAGACTTTGCCTCGAGTGTCTCGTGACTCGGCCACTTGGCACGTGCCAAGGCCACTCATGACTTCTGCAAGTAAGATGATATGTTATTTGCCGCCAGCAATTTCTGACATATGAAGAGGGATCGGCCCTGCAGGCAGTGGATCCCTGAGTTACGGGACGTGGCACCTACCATCACTGGATGTGCATGGATACGCTTTGTTCCTTCTCACCCAAGTGCGGGCCGTGAGGGACCAAGACGGGCCTGGGGTGGAGCTGCACTGTGTGCCTTATGCTACAAAGATAAGCCAGAGAGGCCAAGGTATGGGTCGAGGTCGAGGCCAAGACTTCTAAGCCAGACTTCAGGGGACCCAGCATGTTCCAGTTGTGGTACCGCAGGATCGTAGCTTGCATATTAGTCTGATATAAGTGGGTAATGCTTCCGCTCTCACAAGAGTGTTGTTTAAATTGGAATGCATCATATTCATCCTTATTGTTTCATCTTGTGTTAATGTTTTGGCCAGCAAGATTAAATCTCGGAAAGCCAAGTACGAGTTCTCCATAAGGATTAAGGTGAGATTGATCGTATGTCGGGATTGTGAGCGTAGATCTTAGAGATTCTGCTCACATTGACCTTTGGGTGATGGACATATCGATTTTGATGTCATTCTGGCATGGATTGGTCGACGGAACACCGAGTCACATTGATCGCGGATAATGAGGATTACCGCCACACACGGACGATATTCGCGTGATTTTTCAGGAAACATGCATGAGGCTTTACCTCGTATAGTGTAGGACTCAAGGTGGAGTGGATAGTTGATGGGTTGGCTAGCAAGCCTTACTCTAGAGAACGAGGTGAGACAAGGTTTGGGTCTACCTCAGGTGGTTTGGGAGTATGAGGATGTTTTTCCGGACGAAGACGGATTACCTCCATGTGGAGGTCGACTTCTCATATCGAAGCGTAGTGACCTTTTGGTACGTCGCCCATTTCTATGACTCCTCATAGGATGGCACCGGTTGAGTTGTAAGAGCCATGTTCCAACTACATGAATTATTATATACAGTTTATTAGACCGGCACTTCACCACGGGCGCTCCGCTTTGTTTGCTAAGAAGAAAGATAGTGACTCTTCAACCGTAAAAATGATTATAGACGCTGAATATGGTTATTACTAAGAACTCCAGATTCATTACCGAGATTGATGATTTTTAATCGCTTGAGAGGGGCGCGAGTCTACCCAAGATAGACTCTCGTGACCGATTACCATCAAATGAGAGTTAGGAGGTCGACATCCCTAAGACAAAAGATTGGGACACCTGCACGGCATTTGAGTTCATCGCTGGATGCTCTTCGGGTTGACGAATGCTCCAGTGGCATTCATGGATCTCATGCATAGGGTATTCCAGCCCTATTTGGATCATTTTGTTGTGGTCTTTGTTGACGACATTTTGATGTACTCCCAATATGAGGAGGAGCATGAGGATCATTCAAGGGATTGTTCTCCCGCACTCAAGGACCATCAACTATGCCAAGTTCGTAGTGGCTTTTGCTTACCGAGGTGAGATTCTCGGGACACGTCGTGGCTCCGGGCCTGTGTGTGTCAAATAGACCCCGATGGTTGAGGCTATTATGAGCTGGAGCAGGCCAAAGTCGTACCGAGATACAGCTCTTAGGATTAGCAAAGAGTATTACGGTGAGGTTTATTGAGGATTTCGCCAGCAAGACCAATGACTGATCGACCCTGTATGGGTCGGCTCGAGGGGATGACTCGTGGCAGCTGAATTCCAAGAGTTGAAAAGGAGGCTTACTTCAGCTCCTAATCTACATAGTCCCTAATGTGCGGGATGCAGGTACACTCAGGTAATTACGACGCCTAGTGGACTGCGACCAGGATGTGGCCTTGATGCAATCCGAGAGGGTTGTAGCTTATGGTTCAAGACAGCTAAAGAATCATGAGCAGAATTACCCTACACATGATCTGGAGTTGGCAACCATTGTCTTTGCCTTAAAGATTTGGCGCCACTACTTGTATGGTGAGTAGTTTGAGGTATTTTCAAACCACAAGAGTCTGAAGTATATTTTCACATAGCGGGGACCTCAACATGAGGCAACGCAGAGGGATGGAGTATCTGGAGGACTATGACTTCACTTTCCATTACCATCCTGTTAAGGCAATCAGAAGTACTTCCATGCACTTAGTCGAAAGTCATGGGGAGAGCACCGCAGTGTGGGTTTCCCCGAGAGTGAAGATGCCTTCGAGACTCCGTGGGACAATAGACGACATTATGTGCTGAACAAGCCTGGGGTGGAGCGCAGAGCCTGGGTGGCTACGCCATCCCTATCGAGCAGAGTGATTGAGTCCCCGTGTGGACCTGCAGATGGTCCATCGCGACTCCGTACAGTGTGTACAAGTGAAGAAGGTCAGGGCTATCCACACATTGCAGCCTTCTGTGGATGTGGGACGGGTTGTGGTCCCCCAGTTGACTACTTTGCTAGAGGAGATTCTCAGGGAGTTCCATTACTCCTGATTTGCTATGCATCCAGGTGGCACGAAGATGTACCATGATCTTCATCGCCAGTATTATTGGAGCGAGATGAAGTGAGACGTTGGAGATTTTGTTCGACGATGTCTCACGTGTCACAACAAGGTCGAGCATCGGCCGCCATGTTACTTCAACCATTAGAGGTAGCGGAGTGGAAGTGGGAGCATGTCACGATAGACTTTGTGACCTACTTGCCATGGACAACGTAGAGACAAGATGCGGTGTGGGTGATTGTGGACCGGCTCACTAAGTTGACACATTTTCTAGCAGTATGGATGACCTTCACACTGGAGGAATTCGACTGGTTGTACATTAGAGAGATTGTCCGGTTACATGGAGTGCCAGTGTTTATAGTATCTGACAGAGATCCCAGGTTCACGACATACTTTTAGAAGAGTTTCCAAAAAGGCTACTGGGACACGCCGGGACGATGAGCACCGCAGCTTCATCACGTGGGATGAGATGGGAGTAGCCGAAGAGACCATACTGTGTTTTAGAGGACATCCTCGCGAGCATGGGTCCCGGATCTTAAGGGCAGTTAGGAAGAGCACTACCTCTAGGAACGCCACAACAACAAGCATCGCGAGTATACGATGGCACCCTATGAGGCTTTTATACGAGAGGCCATGTCGATCCTCATTGGTCGGGATGTGGGTGGGAGAGCGTTCCATCACCCAACCGAACCTGATTGTGAGACACATCCAGAAGGTGGACGGATACGTGCCGCCTTTCGCCGTAGCCGCTGGTGGCGACACGCCAACACGGCGCTCTCGACCTCAGAGAGCTCGAGGCGGTGATCACGCCTTCTCAAGGCGATACCAAGAGAGGAGGGTCGATCTCGCCAGTTTGGTGAAAGCTAGCCGAGGTATATCGGGCCCTTCGAGATCTCGAGAGGGTGGGCATGTTTCTGTATATCGATTGGCACTACCAATTTCCAGTTTATCAGTGTTCCACGCCCCACGATCCGAAGTATACTGTGATCCAAATTTCATGTGGTGAATCGGGAGACATTACATTGATATCGATGGGACCGGCGAGGACTAGCATATCTTGGATAGCCGGAATCGTGCTCTTTACGACGCAAGACCTGTATGGCTAGTAAAGGTGTCAGGCAACACCGAGGAGCCGGAGGATGCAACTGGGAACGCGATGACACGACAAACATACCTATCCTTTCTTTCCTATTCGAGGACGAAGGTGCATGGTCTAATATTCGCATTAGAATATTAGTGCATATGCATGTTTCTTATAAGTAGATGCCACACCCCGCATCACTTCTGGAAGGAAAATGTAACCCAGAAAATTCTAATTTTTTTTTGAAATGGTAAATGGTACTTTGGCTAAAATCGGAAATTTTCTAGATCTCAGATGATGAAATGGACTTTATCGTCAATCTATCTGCAAATGCGGCATTCTGGCCGAATTCGTTTAGCGTTGACATCAGCGATTAATACTGCATGACACGTTTACAGACTATGAATGCCTACATCGAAGCCAAGTGTCAATCGAGGAAACAATGGAAGATAAAACAAGGAAAAAAGGAAGAAAAAAAGGAAAATAAAATAAAATAAAATAAAAAAGAAAAGAAAAGAAAAGGAAATGAGAAAAGTCAAAAAGAGGGGGAGAAGGCCATATTTGGGAGGAAAAAAAATGGCAGAGAGTGAGAGCGAGAAGAGAGAGAGAGAGGGAAAAAGATTTTTATTTCGCTTCTCTCTAGCATCTAAGGAATCAGCCGCCGATTGGTCAAGTGAGAAGAAAGTTGATCCACGATCGAGTTACGCGCGAAAGTACTAAAATCTGTAGCTTCGGCCAAACTCCACGATATGAATTTTCCTAATTCAATATTTATAGCCTAAAAGTCATTTAATGGTCGGTTTTCGGGAGGTCGTGAAATGCCAGAAATTTAAGTCCCAAAATCTGGACTGAAAGTGTGTGGATTTTTAGGGGAATTCTAGGACTCAAGCTGACAGTCCGCCCAAATTTTTAGACATTGTTTTTGACAGCTTCGACAGGATTTAAATCAAGCGGCAACTCGAACTGCGGTTGAAGCTTGGTTTGATCACTCGGACTGACGCCGCTATTGCAGACATCAGAATTACTACGAATGAATAAAAATAATGGCTCATGGGTCGCGGCGGGCCAAGAGGTTTTGTTTTATATAGGTCCGAGATTCGACCTATTTCAGGTGTATTGTTGAAAAAATAAATAATATGCGGTTGTGTGTAAAAATAGTATTAATATGTGCTTGCGTGATGTATTAACATGAAAATTGTGATGAATGGAAATTATATTGAAATTTAATTATCCGGAATTTATAAATGTCAGACGTAGTACGAAATTGCATAAATCAGATGACAGATTCATAGCTTACGCCACATCACGTCTAGTCGGTTGTGGGTGCATGGTATTGATTATTCACCAGTCTTGGTGAATGCGAGCGAAGCCGGAACCGACAACGGTCCAAAATCGGTGAGACTACGGGCGATAAAAATAATAATAATAAATTTTGTGTGTTCGGGTGGAAACAAAATTCGCGATCCCCCTATAAAGACCCAAAGTTTATTCTTGGTCATATATATGTATTCAGTGATGAAAGTTCGCGAAAGTGTCGGAAGGTGTGCAAAGCCTGCGGTGAGACCCCGGAAATTCGCAATCTAAATAAACACGGGATTTGGTAAAATTGAATAAACATTGGAGGGTTGTCCAATGGTTTGAGTCATCAAGTGAAACACTAATGACTAGTTTCACACTCTGGCATTGCAGCGAGTGCGAGTCACGACGTACAGTAGCATGAGTGAGTCTCATGTCATGTATGATACCTATCATTCCATATATGATTGCATTATTTATACTAATGCGACGGGACGCTTACGGTCATGGCATTGCACGTGCATCATTTTAGGCAGAGTAAATTTCTCAGAGTGAGAACTTTTCTACTGACATTGTCACCTGGGGCCAGGGGACCTTTTAGGTACATGGCCAGATAGGAGATTAAGGGGCCCGACGATACGATTATGAAGAAGGCCGAAGTGTGGCCTTGACATTACCTTTGAGTAACATTTTTGTAAAAATATTTTGTATAAGAGAATTGTAACTAAATTCTTTTGGGACTATTGTTTAAATAGCCGGGTATGTAATTATGGTAAGAGGGCCGTCATCGGACTCGCTGCATCACTAAGCTGCTTATTCATATTTTAGATTTAAAATGTGAAATGAATGTCCTGATAAAGGGATGTATATATCGATATGGACAGATGGACCCATGCGGTCAATACTACTTCGCTGGTAATTCCTGACGCATGACATAATCATATATTGCGCCAGATGTCAGAACCCCCTCGAACAGCATGAGACTCGCCCGATTTTATGAAAATATGCATCCCGGAGCAACGGACACAACAAATACAGATCGTACAACTGAACCACGCGACTCACGGTTATCAACTTTAATTCCTGGATTTCACAGTTGGCCACAAAATCTAACACGATGAGAACATATGTTCCACAAATATTTATGTCATTATCACTATCAACCAAGTAATAACTTCTTTTTAAAAGATGTCAAAAAAATTATTTAAAAACTAAAATTAATTATTCTCCATATTTGGTTATCAAATTGTTTGTCAAATATCTACACTTTGCCGAAGAAGAATATTGCAAGACAAACTTTCAACATGTTTGTAACATGTTTCCCACAATATTCTAAAATATTGTATGTAATTGCCTTTATCAGTAACTATAAAGTCCTCTTATAAAAAAATTACAAGGAAAAATAATAAAATAATTATTAAAAAAATATTAAAACTATTTTCAAAGTGGTCTAGGGGCTATATTCCATAAAAATAAAGAATTCTTATATGAATTCATTTTTCTTTTCTTTAATAATGTGAAACTGTTTCCTGGCTATTCTACAAGTTCCTAAATAATCAAACATGGTGATGGAGCACATTTTTTTTCTAAAAATAAATTATTTAGAGTTTTTGTGAATAAATTTATTGATTCTATTTCAATAAAAAAAAATTCTATTTTTTAAGGAGCATGTATTTATTTGTATAAAAAGTTAAAGACAAATGGTTATCGGATAAAATGTAAGAGTGCAAAAGAAGTTAGGCGCAAATAATTGTTGTATAAGTTGTAACAGTTTAATCTTCAATTCCATTTAATTGAACGCTGAAACGAATCTCACAAGATTATATAATCGACCGACAAAATCTAAACACGACAAGTGAGTCTGGCAACAAGAAAAATCTAAATATGATTTACATAAATATATGTTCTACAAATATTTATGTCATTATCACTATCAACCAAGCAATAACTCTTTAAATGATGTCAAAAAAATTATTTAAAAACTAAAAATTGAATATTCTCCATATTTGGTTAATAAATTGTTTATCAAATACTACACTTTGCGGAAGAAGAATACTGCAAGACAAAACTTGCAACGTGTTTGTAATGATGTTTCCACAATATTCTAAAATATTGTATGGAATTTACATTATCAGTAACTATAAAGTCCTTTTAAAAAAAAAAATTAAAAGGAAAAAATAATTATTAAAAAAAATATTAAAACTATTTTCAAAGTGGTCTAGGGACTAAGATTCATAAAAATAAAGAATTCTTATATGAATTTATTTTTCTTTTTCTTTAATAATGTGAAAACTGTTTCTAATATTCTACAAGTTAAAGTAATCAAACATGGTGATGGAGCACAATTTTTTTCTAAAAATAAATTATTTAGTTTTTAATAAATTTATTGATTCTATTTGAATAAAAAAAAATTCTATTTTTTAAGGGGCATGCATTTATTTGTATTAAAGTTAAAGACAAATGGTTATCACATAAAATGTAAGAGTGCATAAGAAGTTAGGCGCAAATAATTGTTGTCTAAGATGAATAGATTTAATCTTTCAATTCCATTTAATCAAACGCAAACGACCACAAGACATAATCGAATCTGAATGTACCATACACGATGTTCTCATTAACAAAGAAAAATCTACACGATTTACAACATATATTCCACAAATATTTATGTCCTTATCACTATCAACCAAGCAATAACTTTTTTTTAAAAGATGTCAAAAAAATTATCTAAAAACTTAAATTAATTATTCTCCATATTTGGTTGTCAAATTGTTTGTCAAATATCTACACTTTGCGGAAGAAGAATATTGCAAGACAAACTTGCAACATGTTTCCCACAATATTCTAAAATATTCTAAAATATTCTAAAAAAAAAAATTTTAAAGGAAAAATAATAAAAACAATTATTAAAAAAATATTAAAACTATTTTAAAGTGGTCTAAGGGCTAAGATTCATAAAAATAAAGAATTCTTATATGAATTTATTTTTCTTTTTCTTTAATAATGTGAAAACCGTTTCTAATATTCTACAAGTTAAAGTAATCAAACATGGTGATGGAGCACAATTTTTTTCTAAAAATAAATTATTTAGAGTTTTTGTGAATAAATTTATTGATTCTATTTGAATAAAAAAAAATCTATTTTTTAAGGAGCACGTATTTATTTGTATAAGAGTGCATACGAAGTTAGGCGCAAATAATTGTTGTATAAGATGTAACTGTTTAATCTTTAATTCCATTAAATTGAAATGTGAATTGAATCTTGTCAAGATTAGATAATTGAATCTTGAAAAAATTCAAACATTACGTCAAGCCCTTGTCAACAAGAAAAAATCTAACATGATTTACTATATGTTCTCCATAAATATTTATGTCATTACCACTATCAACCAAGCAATAACTTCTTTTTAAAACATATCAAATAAATTATTTTAAAACTAAAATTAATTATTCTCCATATGTGGTTATCAAATTGCTTGTCAAATATCTATGCTTTGCGGAAGAAAAATATTGCAGGACAAACTTGCAACATATTTGTAACATGTTTCCCACAATATTATAAAATATTATATGTAATAGCCTTTATCAATGTAATTATAAAGTCCTTCTAAAAAAATTTAAAAGGAAAAAATAATAAAATTCATTATTAAAGAAAAATATTAAAACTATTTTCAAAGTGGTCTAGGGGCTACAATTTATGAATTCATTTTTCTTTTCTTTAATAATGTGAAAGCTGTTTCTTATATTCTAAAAGTTAAAGCAATCAAACATGGCGATGGAGCACAATTTTTTTATTTAGTGTTTTTGTGAATAGATTTATTGATTCTATTAAAAAAAATATTTATTTTTTAACGAGTATTTATTTATCTAAAAAGTTAAAGGCAAATGGTTATCGGGATAAAAAATAAGAGTGCATAAGAAATTAATTAGGCCGCTAATAACAGTTCAATCTTTAATTCCATTTATTTGAAACGTGAATTGAATCTTGTCAATATTAGATAATTGCATCTTTAGAAAATTCAAACATGTTGTCAAGTCCTTGTCAACAAGAAAAAATGTAATATGATTTAGAATATGTTCTCCACAAATATTTATGTCATTACCTGTAATACTCTAACTTCGCATTAAGGGCATTACTGTTCCTTCACATATAGGGCTCTAAAATCACACCTTTAAACCACACTTTCAAAATTTTTGTCTATGAATCTTGTTTATCCTAAATATGCTCACAAGAAGAATTAAACTAATTTATAAAATTAAAATCTCCCAAAGTATAACAAAATGCTTTGTCCTAAATAAAGTATAACAAAATGTAATTGAACCAACATCTTCCAAGATAATAAAAATTTTCAAAACTAATAATCTTAAAATGTAACATTCTAGCAACATAAAATCCTTTCAATGAAAGTTTACAAACATTAATTTCCAAAGCATTAAAGTAGTCCAACAATCCTAAGTCTTTCTAATATATACTAACCTAAAATAGTTCAACTCCATCCTCGTCACCCCAAAATCACTGTTCGCCAAGGTTTAGGATACCTGAAAATGATCAATAATAATGAGTGAGCTAAAAGCCGAATAAGGAATGTTAATACATTTTCATGAATCAAATACTTTAAATTCACAAAATTGGAGATATAACATATTTTTCTTTTTCTTCTCATAAACTTTACAAAATCTCGAAAGACAAATAAATAAGATATAAATATTTCAAATCGTATGTTCATCATATTTCATGTTTCTCAAACAATCTCCATATCATAAACAAATCCACAAATATTTTGGGAAACACATATACTCATGACTCTCAAAAAGATTTGTTTCAAATAAATGTCAACTATTCTAACCTCATTTGACGCGCTGCTCCAAAAATACTTACCCCTTGGCTCAAAACATATTTCTTTCAAATAAAATGTCAACTATTCTAACTCCATTGACACAAAGCATTACGACTACTATAACCCATCGATCAGGCCGCATTTATGGTCAAGTTTATACCTTATCGACCGAGGTCATATTGTCAAGTTTATACCTTATTGGATGTGTTTCATATTTGTCAAGTTTATACCCCCATTAACGAGCTTATAAAATCCAAAGCCAAATATTCCCTTCATTGCTTTCCAAATTCATAAAAATACAAAATATATCTTCATAACTTTAATCCTACCATGAACATTTTCAAATCCATTTTCTAAACAAAACTTGTATTTGATCCATGCATATAATTTAAACAAATCCAAATTCTCAAAACTCATAATCACATATCATAGCAAAATATTTTGTTTTATAGAAAAAAGCTGCATTAATCTTCCTTACCTCAAAGCAACTCAAAATTCTTGAATGATACCACATCACAATTAAACTCAATTAAGAGTCTACATCACCTAAACAAATAAAAGCAAAAAAAAACTCATTAATTATGTCACGACCCAACTCAATGTGGATCGCACTAGGAATGGAAGGCATAAGGCCACCAAACCCGTAGCAAGCCTTGCGTTCGAAATATTCATGCCGACTATCATATGATCACCTGTCTACATATATATCCACATGCATATTTATAATATGCTCAGATGTCAAACATCAATAGGGAGAATAAAGTCCCGATCCCACATACACCGTCAGCATACACAAAATGAACAGAATTATCTCAATTACAAAACATACTAATATTCCAGTACTGCAATGACACCTAGATTAAATAGACAAAGATTGAATACTATCGAGTAGGCACATGTAACCGCCGTGGAAGGAGCACTCAAGGGGTTCTCAAGGATCCGCTAGGCTGAGGACCGGCGCATTCGAAAAATAAATTGAGACTGCTGCCTCGAGTGAGTTAATATCATGGTAATCATACCACATCTACAACCAACAGGATATACATACATATAGAATTTCACATAATATAATATATATATATATATCACATTGATACTATATAACGATACACTCACATATGTATGCATGCACCCACATCAAGTTTCATATCATCACATTATCATCAAAATAATCGAGAACTCTAGCCGGACCCTATACTCCAATACTACAAGCCATACGGCTCTCTCAAATCCAATGTGACTGGCGCCCCGAGAATTCGCCTTCGACTGAGGCCCTTAACTCCGCTTGACACTTAAACCAACAAACCATAGCCGCGCCCCGAGAGAAATGCTCAACCAGTGGTCCTTAACTCCAAAGAACTATCCTAACATAATCCATAGCCGGCGCCCCGAGAGTAACGCTCAACCAGGACTTACCTCCGGCATCCCCGAGAGAAACGCTCAACCAGGGAACTCATATACATAAACATAAATCTGCATCATAGTCCTGACATACTCTGCGCACGCTGGCCCCGAAGTAACCCATTAGGTGGTATGTCCCGCTATAGTTCCCATTACAAACATTTTCACATACAATGCACAAGACGCACTCAATACACACTCACATCCATCATCATAACAGCCTCTTACATGCAGATATATTTCCGCAACGAACTAAATAATTTAGTTACCATAGTAAATACAATTCCAATGATAATAATCATGTCGTGGATGATGGGTGTAGTCTAATGCCATAAATGCTATGCCATGCATGCGGATGATGTGTCGTAAACTATATGATATCAACTCACCGAGTATGTCGGATCTCGACCGCTCCCGCTCCGTCACCCGGGCGAGTCAGTTTCGACAATCTAAATGGAAAAGACGTTATTGATAAACAAGATTAAGATTTAAATATACTCTGGGATCGACCAAAACTCACGCACTAAACCGAAGAAACTGTACTTATGTTCACCGAAAAACTTAACCTCCCCTAAAACCGACTTAACTCCTCGTAAAATGGGTCCGTAACCCGATGATAAAATACACTTCTAATATCCTGATTTATCCAAATCTTGAAGGCGGGTAACTAGATAAATCCGCGACAAACGCAATCCAACCTGAGTCGGCAATTCGCGATAAATACGATTGATACAATTTATAGCTTGGATAATTCATTATATTTATACATGGATAACTGGGATATAATTAAAATCACGTTTAATCAAAAATCAGCGCGGTTCTAATTACATAGGATAAGATTAAACTCAACATAAATACTTAGGCGTATATATTTTAAGTTACATCTTTCAAAAACACAAACATGAGCAATTAAGCGATAAATAAGGCATTTTCAATATTAAAAATAGCAACTGCAGACAATTAAAAATACGAATATCGAACAATTATACAAATTAGAGCTCACCGCAGCGTTTTAGGGTATAGATTCTTCTGAAGCTCGAATGCGAAAACCGGTGCCCTGGAGTCGGAATCACGGACGGACGGACATTGATTGCTGGGCACGCTTCAGGGTCGCCGCCGTAGACGGTGGCGGAAGTGAGGGTTCTTAGGGTGTTGATTCAAGGACACCCAAGCGAAGCCCAACGTTCAAGGGACCCGAAAATGTGACCGTTCTCGTCAGAGGACCACCGGAGTGGCCGGAATCGGGCCCGACAGTCCCCAACTCCGGCGGGAGCTCCACCCTTTGTTCCAGGCAAAGCGGCGGGTGGAATGTCGATCAGGGTGGATCTTTGGGTCTTTGGGGCGGGCTCGGGGTCCGGTGTCGGCCTGGGCGGAGGTGGCGGGAAGTGGGCGTCGGTCGGCGACGGGCGAAGAGAGAGCCTTGCGTGATTCCGGCGAGGCGGGTGGCCGGGGCGAGACAGCGGGACAAGGGTGGCCCCGGTGGGGTTACCTTTCCGTCGGACGACGGTCGGTGGCGGAAATGGTTGTCGGCCCGGTGGGGGTGGCGCGCCGTGAGTGTCAGGAGAGAGAGAGGTTTTGGTTTGGTAGTTTTGCCCCCTTTCAATTTTAGCCCTTAATCAACTTAAATTAACATTTTAATAAATCAAAATAAATATTAAAACAATTATGGAAATAATTTAAATAGCCAAATTTACGGGTATTACAAATTATCCAAGCTATTATTTCTTTTTCTTCAATGTTATTTTAATTTACTTATTTATTATTTTAAATGTACTATTATTATTACTATTACTCTTTGAATAATTTTCCCTCAATTATTACTCTCTTTTCCAAACTAATTTAAATGTAGTTTGATTACTGTCACGATTTTGCTCCATTATCTCCTTTCTCAAGTCATAAATTATGATCTTCACTGTTCATAATTTAGATCAAAGTCTTATATAAAACATATCCAAATTTTAACGCAATCCAACGGTTGAATAAGAGGAACAAAGGCTTACACTAAAGTTACAAAAACTGAAACCGATTTCAAAAACTGCTTGTTATAAATGAGTATAACTCTCATCTGAACCTCTAAACATGATCTGAACCGTTCGGATCGTATATCAGTGTCCTATATCAAATATATCCAAAATTAAAAGCAATCCAACGGTTGAATAAGGAGAATGAAGGTTTACACTGATCTTACCAAAACTGTTTGCTTCAAACAAGAACAACTCTCAACTCAATCAGTAAAACACGATCTCCACCGTTCGGATTTTAGATCATTATCTTATGTCAAACATATCCAAATTATAAAGCAATCCAACGGTTGCATAAGGATATATCATAAATCTCCCAAAACAATACAAAACCTTTTTACTTACCTTTCTTCTCTCAAAGATTTTCTTCACTCCTAAACACATCACATCCTTCAAACTAGAGAGGGAAAAGAAATACTTACTCGGGGTGGATGTTTCTTCAAACCTAAAATCCTCCTTTTGAAACCTAATTCACTTATCCTCTCCTTGAGAGAAAAATGAAGAAGGTTAGGACTGTATAGAAAACTTTTGTTGTTTCTTTTTAGCAAAACATTTCTATTTTTTTTGTTATTAGCCCCTTCCAACTTTGAAAATTTTCATTTTAACCCTTCTTATTTTGGAAATTTTGTTTTTGTTTTAATTTAGGGGTATTGCATTTCCATTATCAACCAAGCAATAACTTCTTTTTACAAGATGTCAAAAAAATTATTTTAAAACTAAAATTAATTATTCTCCACATTTGGTTATCAAAATGTTTGTCAAATATCTACACTTTACGGAAGAAGAATATTGCAAGACAAACTTGCAAAATGTTTGTAACATGTTTCTCAGGTTCAATTTTAAATATTTAAAATTAATTATGTCTAGCTCATGTGATAGTTCAACTTTAAATAAACATAGCATAAGGAGAAAAGGGGTACAGGATTTGAGTCCTAGAAAAAATGTAAGCAAGCATGAACATGTAAAACGAGGCTATTCACTAGGTTGAGCTAAATCCAAAAGTCGCCTAATAGATAAGGATGAAAGGACCTTGAGGTTTCATGCATGCATGCATAAAACATGTTAAATAAACGTGCTAAATGATGCAGTGCTTGGGCCATCTACAAAACTGTGAAATCTGAGCTATAAATAGGGCATAATATATATTATTGCTGCATCCACCAAATTAAGCAATCAAGAAAGCTTAATGATAAAAGAACCAATGGCTTGCCATAGCTTTCCGGCAGTAGTAGTAGTGGTAGTGCTTGTGTCTTGCCTGCTGGCTCCTCCGGCAGTGACGGCGTCGTCGGTGAACATCTCGACTTACTGGGGCACTAATTCTGCTGAAGGCAGCATAGAAGATGCCTGTAAGACCGGCCTGTATAGCATCGTCAACATCGGTTTCGTATATAAATTTGGAAATGGGCAGACTCCAGTCCTCAACCTCAGCGGCCACTGCGATCCAAGTGAACAGGGGTGCACCTACCTGGGCAGGGAAATAAGAGATTGCCAACAAAAGGGAATCAAAGTGTTGATCTCCATTGGAGGCCCCACGGGAGACTACAACCTCACCTCTCGAGATGATGTTACATAAGTTGGTAAAAAGAAAAAGGTTGCCTTATTGATTGATGTTTACTTCATTTGATTATTATTATTAGCTTCTAAAAATAGTTTACGATCTTCACATCTATTTATCAAAAACAATAGAACAAAATTTATTGTTTACTAACCTAGGTCCGTAATGATGAAACTCCAATGACTAATTTGTTGGGTTTTGTTTTGTTGATTTTTTATTGAAAGCAATTTGCTTTCAGTATTCTGTTTCTTTTTTAACTTTTTTTTTTTTTGACAACATTTGTTTTTTAACTTTTGAATAATAAAAGTTAAAATATTTGGCTTTTTAACTTTTTTTTTCAATATTCTTTTCAATTTTTTTATATTAAAAAACTAGATATTGAATTAAGAGAAACTCATATATTTTATGATCTAATTGTAACAATTATGATTTATTTCATGCTTATTAAATAAAAACATAATATTTTTTAATTTTTATTTAAATTTTATTTTTCAAAATTTAATAAAGTGAAAAAGACAAATTTTTAAGAAAAATGAAACAACTAAATATTTAATTCTATTATACACAGTTCAGAACAGAAGTTTTATAATTCAGCATTAAGATCAGTAATATAACGAAGAAATCTTTATGTTCAATCCTTGTCCCTTTTCTCTAAATTTCTGTAAGACGTCCCCAAATACTGAATTAGTTTTTTTATAATTGCAAGTTATTAATCATTTAACAATATATTGATTAGATCTCTCTCATAATTTCTTACATTAATGAATTTGTAGGAAGCTTGCAAAATACTTGTGGAACAACTATCTTGGTGGCTCCACTGCTAATCGTCCGCTTGGGAGTGCGACTTTAGATGGAGTCGACTTCTTCATTGAGGAAAGCACTCCCAAGCACTGGGATGTGCTTGCTGAGACACTGAGAAACCTCAGCAACAATGGAACCTCCCAGATTGAATTAAGCGCCACTCCGAAATGCCACCATCCTGACAAATATCTCGGCACCGCAATTCAAACTGGGCTTTTCAATTACGTTCAGGTTCGATTCTACAACGAAAGTTGCTGTCAGTATGACGGCAACTTCGACGCCATGAAGAGCGAGTGGGATGAATGGATAGCTGACGATAAAGTTCATAAAGTGTTTGTGGGGGTGACTGCATCAACTAAAGAAGAAGGTTACGTCGATGTTCATAGTCTCATAAACAACTTCCTAACAGATGCAGTGAATTCCACAAAGTTTGGAGGTGTCATGGTGTGGTACCTCTATACTGACCATAACTCCGAGTACAGCCAAACGATCAAAGCGTGGAATTCTACGGTTCAAACTACTACTCTTGTCAGTTGATATCAAATAAGCAAATCAGTATGAATGGTGACTGATCCTATGATCAGTTGGAATCATAATTAATTCTGTAATGTGTCTGTTGTTTGCTTTTCGGTTTTCGTTCCCTAAATATGGCGGCTCTTATGTATTTCCTCACAGAGACGCATGCATGCATGCATGCATTGATAGGGGAAAACCGGTCAACACAATAACAAGCGAATATGAGCAAAAGGTAGCGCAATTAAATTCACTTTCTTTACAAGAAGCATGAGGCGGACTAATAAAATATAGCGCCAGCTTGAGAGAAATCAATAGCACGCAAGAGGCACTTGAATTTGTTTAGTGAAAACCATAAAGTAAGGGTAAGAACCGCGAGGTCGTCAGAGCCGAAAGAAATATAGGCTCCCATTATGATCGATAGAGTCTGAGAGAGTTCCGATAAGTCTTGAACGTGCTATAGCCCGACAATCTATAGAATTAAACACCAATACTTCAATGCAAATAAGAAGAAAAAGAAAGACCCCGCGGAATATAAAGCTGCCCGAAGCACTTATCTCCACTGCTGGATATCGTATCGACGATCAGTGCAGAATGAAGTATCCGTTTAGAACCTGCGTCGAAAGTGGCGATCAGCGGTGAGCGAATCTGCGGTTATGTCACAAAACGGTCCCTTTGGTGGATGTGCGAAAATCCCACAAAGCTTTCTTTTCCTCTTTCTCTGCTCTTTTTCTTGCTATATTTGCTCACAAATGAGCACACTCTGTTGTGCCCAAATCTGACCCTCTCCGCCAATAAGTGAGACAAGTGGGCCTCACAATGTTAGGCTTTTACTCCATAGGAAGGCCCAAGCCGACAATCTCTACGCTATGTGGAGATGACCGTCAGCCAGGCGATCTTGACAAACTTCAAACTTCCCTCTTGGTATTACCTTAGTCATCATATCGGCACCATTATCATCGGTATGAATTTTTAGTGACTAACAACTTAGCATCCAAGCATCAGTATCAATGATACCTCATGTCAATGCTTAGACCTTGAATGAAAGGTTGAGTTCTTACCAAGATAAATAACACTGACTATCCACAAAATAGTAGATATTTATCTTGGAACAACACCAAGCTCACGAAATTTCTTCACCCGTAGCAACTCCTTGCATGCTTGGTAATGGCAATAGAATTACGCCTCTTGTAGTAGACAAAGCTACACACCTCTGCTGACACAGATGCATGATCACGACTCCTGCAAATTTAATCATATAACCCGAAGTGGACTTCCTGGAATCAATGTCTCCAGCCATATCTGAGTCTGAGTATCCCACCACAGTAGGCTTATCATCACCAAAACAAAGCATCACATTAACAGTACCTCGAAGATACCTCAAAATCCATTTCTGACATTCGATGCTCTCACAGGTTTGACAAAAATCTCGGCAGTACCATCGACGCCAGTATATATCTGCGGTCTTGTGCACACCATTGCATATCAGGCTTCCCACGGCGGATGCATAAGGAACTGTTGCATATAATTTCTCATCTTCATTTGATGGAATTTGTTTTTAGAACTTCGGCTTAAAATGAGTAGCAAGAGAGGAGTGCTTACCACCTTGGCCTTTTCCATGTGGAATCTACGCAGCACTCTTTTAATGTAGTGTTCTTGTGGCCATTACGCTTTTTCTCCTTTGCATCACGGATGATTCTTACCAGAATCTGTTTAGCGGCTCCCGTAATCGCTTCATGGCAAATGAACTCCCAATTGCTCGCTGGCACATCGATCATGGAACATTTTTTCCCAACAATAAGCATGTCATCAACATATAATAACAGGATAATGAAGTCATCATTAGAAAACTTCGACAAAAGACACAATGGTGAAGTAGTCTTCATCTTAGCCTTGCACATAATAGACTCAGGCTTCTTGTACCCTTTGCCTCGGAGCTGCTTCAACATGGGGGTATTTGCTATGTTGAAGCTTCAACATGAAACCCGTAGTTTGCTTCATAGATCTCTTCTTCCAATCACCATGGAGAAGCGGTTTTCACATCCATTGCTCTACCTCCCGAATCAAGAGTAGCGGCCCAGACTCAACACGGTTCTAATGGATGACATTTTTACCACGGGAAAATCTCATTAAAATCAACACCCTTCCTTTGACTAAAGCCCTTCGCACTAATGGCTTTATACCTCGGAACATAGTGTTACTTTCATGCTCCTCTATAGATCCACCTGTTATCGAGGCCTCTTACCTTTGGAAACCTTCACTAAATCAAAGTGTGATTATCATGTAAGGATTTCATCTCATCCTTCATTGCATCCAACCACTTTCTTTTCTTCCTTGTCCATGGCCTCTGTAAAGCACTCCGGGTTCTTCATCATCACATTAGAATCACATACTCATCGGAGAATACCTCGCAGAAGGTTGTCTCTCCCTATTGGACCTCTGAGTTGAACTTTGAGGTGGTTCGGTAGCATCCACTTCAAATTTTCATCTTGTGACATGTCATGCCTCTTAAATGCGTCATGCGGAACATCTGCTTCATATGCAGTTCTTTGATCACCAACATCATTACAGGCATCGATGTGGTCACGAATAGGCGGTGAGCGGGTTAATCAGCCACGCCATAGTCTTCCTTGGGTGTGAAGCTTACCAGGTATTATCAATGTCTTCAATGGTTTGATCTTCCATCGTTTCACATCACGGCTTAACAAGCTTCTTCGATAGGATCATAGAACTTGTGGCAAATTCATCCTCACCGCCCGATGAATAATGCATTGCCTTGACTGCATCGACTTGGATCTTTCATCCTTTGGAACATGCAAACTCTTGCGACCAAAAACCCTTACCCTTAAGGATCATACTTCACATTCT
This sequence comes from Tetrastigma voinierianum, assembly GCA_016808115.1. Lineage (NCBI taxonomy): Eukaryota > Viridiplantae > Streptophyta > Magnoliopsida > Vitales > Vitaceae > Tetrastigma > Tetrastigma voinierianum. Next base: position 288,089 of record JAEQBH010006656.1, on the reverse strand, counting down.
CGCTAAACCAAATTTTGTTTGCACCTCACTATTCAAAGCAAATGTTAGGATTCAAGATTGATCACGTGCACCGTGTACAACGCCTCACCCCGTGGTTACTGGGTAACTTAGCCTGTGAGAGCATACACCGCCACTCTCTCAATCAATGTCCCGTTTCCATCCTCTCTCAAACCATTCAACCTGGAGGAGTTTTAGGAGGAGTCTTCTCATGTGCAATGCCATGTCAGCTTTGGCTAAAGATATCAAAAGGTCCACAATATCACCACCATTGTCGCATTCCGATGCATTTCAAATTTTCTGTCCGACCGCTCTCAATCGAGGCATGAAACTTCAACTTTTCTACTAGTCTTTTGACTTCAAAGCATAGACTCCAAAGTTTTCTCGGAATAATCATCAATAAATGTAACAAAATAGCGTAATTCACTAAAGGATTTCACCTTCAAAGGGCCACAAACATCTGAATGCACCAATTCAAGCAAGTCGATTTTCTAAGGAGATGCTTCAAGGATACTCCGTTTGCTTACCAACTATGCAATGAGAACATTTCTCCAAATTTATATTCTTCAAACCTGGAAGCATGTCCTTCTTTGCTAAACAATTCAGCCCCTTCTCACTGATATGACTAAGTCTTTGCCACAAAGAAGCCTCTATATCCATAGCATTCACACTGTCACTAGCAACCAAAGCTGGGCCCACTACAACTTTGAACTCTTCGCCTTTGCCACAACTAAGTTACCTTGTGAGTTTCACTCTCTTAACTAAAGTGGTTATCATAACCAAAGATCATCAAGCAACGCATTGCAGATCAAATTAAAGCTGACATCCGAGCATGTTTGACTCCTCTTAGTAGCAACTGTATTCCCATGTTGGTTTGCAAACAGACATCACCAACCCCAATAACCTTGGACACGCCATCATTACCCATCTTCAAAACTCCAAAATCACCTAGAGTGTAAGATGTGAAGAACTCCTTCCTGGGTGTAACATGTAGTGTAGCACCACTATCAATTAACCACATGCTCATCGATACAAATTAAGTGAATTAGGGTCACAGAGAATAACAAGATCATCACTCGTGCACACAATCGCTACCATCATGATCCTTCTTCGCTTACCCTTTCATTTTTCCTTCTTCCATATAGAAAACAAGCCTTGGATGCCCTATTTTGTGACAATAATGGCACTAATATTCTTGTACCGAGATCCTGACTTGCTCCCCGCTCTTGCCCTACCACCTTCAACTCCTTTCGCTTCTCCCCTTTTCAAGAATAGTTAATCTCTCTGAATGAGTAGAAATACCTTGCGCCCTTCCTTCTCATCTCTTCATTAAGAGCACCGGTCTTTGCCATTTGGTGGCAACAATGCCATTGGGGCAAAGACTAATCAAGTGGAAACTCAAATGTCTCCCACGAATCGTAGAGTTATTAATAGAAATAGTCCCAACATATCATCATCAAACTTGATACCCTCGCAGCTCGATTAACTGATCACAACGCCTTGAACATCAAGTGCTCAAGAAATGGAGTTCCATCCTGTACTCTCTCAATTCAACAAAATTCTTCTTCAACAAGTACAATTTGTTGCTCCTCGATACGAAGCATAAGGACTCAAGTGTTTGCACAGTTCGCATGTGTCCAATGGAAAATAAGATTATACCAGGTTCATCTACAGTGCTCATAAATCAAGATACGCGCCATGCTCAAAACCCCACTTCATCGACATGACTCCGGCTTCTCGTGGAGCCAAAGACGTGAATATGTATATTCTTCACAAATAGCAAGTCCTTCATCTTAATACCCTTCCAATAGTGATATTTGCTCCATTCAAAGATACCATTTATATGTGCCTCGTCTTCAAGCAAGTAGAAAACAACCACTAACAACTTGGTCCTGATACCACTCTGATAAGGGGAAATCCGGCCAACACAATAACAAACTGAATAAATATGTATGGTAGCGCAATTAAATTCCCTTACTTGCAAGAACTTATGAGGAGGATCAATAAAACAGAAGCGCAACGTAAATCAATAGCTCACAAGAGACACACTGTTTAACGTGGAAAACCCCTTAAAGTAAGGGTAAAACCACTGGTCAGCTTTCCACCAAAGAAATAGCCCACTATGATTAATAGAGGTACAAGAGAGTTTCCAATAAGTGCACCAAAAACGTGCTATAGCCAACAATCTAGAATTAAACACCAATACTTCCAATGCAAAATAAGAAGAAAAAGAAAGACCCCAAAAGGTAATATAAACCGGCTAAGCACTTATCTCCTCGCTCGATATCGTGATCGACGATCAACCTTTACGTAATGAAGTATCACGCTTCCGAACCTGCTGGGTCCAAAATCAGCCCGATCCAACTAAGTGAACGTGATCCGCGCTCTGTAATCTCAAAACAACCCCCGTGATGCGAAAATCACAAAGTTTTCTTTCCCTCTTCTCTTTGGCCGCTATATTTCACAAATGAGCACACTTTCAGGCCCTAACTGGAATTCCCTCCACTTAATAAGTGAGACAGTACCACAATGTTAGCTTACCCACAGCAGGGAAGTATCTAAACCCAACATGCATGTGATCTTAAGGGTAAATATATGGGATATGTAGCCAAAAATAATGTTGTTCATGGAGCGTCTGTCTATCTCTATTCCCTTTCCTATTAATGAAGAAGTTGTGTGTAACGTCTCAAAATCCGGGGGTCTATTGATCATTCATCAATCCGGGGAAAGCATATAGAAATCGTGTAACTCAATACCACACCGTTGTGTCCCATCGGGATCTATAATTTAACAAAAATCGGACAGAGTCTCCTTTGTACGGGGAACACTATCCAAAACCCAACTTGTACAATAATACAATCACATGATCCATATGGGGCCCAATATAACACAATGACCGCACCGGATCCATTTAAGAGTAAAAATTGACCACACCGGGCCCATTTATCCACATTCATATAAAAACATGTAAGAGTATATTATAAAAAATCCATATAGGTTAAGTTACAACTCTTTACATATTAGTGCATGCCAAAAATAATTACAAAAGTAATTATAAAAGCCACACATCGGCTTTCTCTTCAATTCTCGCGTACTCGACGAACCGTCCATCACGCAAGTCCAACACCCGAAATGTTTTTCTTCAGATAAAGTGAGCGCCACGCCTGCAGGAGTAATTCCAAAGGCTACTCACCGCCTAAGTGCATGCAATGCTTTACACTGACATTCATACTCACATTCCAAAAATAAGAATATGTCAATTCTAACTTGGAATTCTACATGTCATGCTATGAAATGAGATAAGACTCACTCATGCACCATAACCCCGAGTCTTTACCGACTCCCATCACACAATGCAATGCCAATGTGTGATAAAATCCGTCATTGGTGGATTACATCCAATGATTATTTAAAAAAAAAAAATTCATTTGTTTACAAACCAAAAATTGTTGGATGTTACACCTCAAATGATCATTTCATATTCAAATCATGTGTCTTTTGTGGGTAGAGGATTTTAGAGTCTCACCGTAAACTCTGCACGCCTTTTACACTTTTTGGACTTTCACCGTTAGAGTGTGATGAACCAGTAACCGGGTCTTTCACCCGAGGGAGTGTCTAGCCCTTCTTGCTATTATCCGACATAAGTTTTTCATTCTTCATGCAATCAGAGATTTTGTCGACTTCGCTCCAATGTTATTCAAGCCCACCCATCAATCACCAAATGAGGTGTTGATTCTAACCATGCACTCACAACCATGAAATGCAATGTTCCCGTGCATATGCAATGTGATGCACCATTGCATGTCAATGTCATGTCACATATGTAATGAATGTCATATGGACAATATAAACTATGCACTTTGCCATATATCATGGACAATTATATTATATGCATATAATTTCCAAAACAAACATTCATTTCAATGTCAATATATAAGCATACCCATATCAACATTCATCAAACAACAATTATCAAGTATGTTATCACCAATTAAGTAATAACATCTTTAACCCTCAAGGTTAATTGTGGCATATATAATGCCCACAAAAAAAGCCTACACAAGTAGCCCTAAATCAGCTCTAACCGACTTTACAAACCGCCAAACAAGCCCCTTAACAAATCGAATTATTATTATTTTATCCAAACAATCCTTAAACACTTTTTTTGGGGACATTAGCATATACACAATCACAAAACACCACAAAGTCGGCCACAATCAGGCCAAAAACAAATGGCATAAAGTCAAAGCGAACACAAATTCAAACAACCCCTTAATAGTCTGAATTATTATTTTTAATCAAACAAATTCCTAAACACTCGGGGACATATTACACACAATAACAAAATAATTCACAAAGCCGACCACAACCGGGCTGTAAAACAGTCATTAAAGCGGTTTTAACACAGTCCAAATAGTCCCTTAACAGTCCAGATTATTATTTTTTAATCCAAACAGTCCCTAAACACTTTTTGGGGCATATTACACATAATCACAAAACAATTCACAAAGCCGACCACAACCAGACCTCAAAACAGCCATTAAAGATGTTTTAACACAATCCAAACACCCCCTTAACAGTTCGGATTATTATTTTTTTAGTCCAAACAGTCCCTAAACACTTTTTGGGACATATTACACACAATTACAAACACCACAAAGCCGCCCACACCGAGTCAAGAACAGCTAATAAAGCCGCTTAAATACGCTTTAAACACCCCTTTAATAGTCCAGATTATTATTAATTTTTTAATCCAAACATCCCTAAACACTTTTTGAGACATATTACACTCTATCATAAAACAATTCACAAAGTCGGCCACAACCGGGCCTCAAAACAGCATTAAAGTCGTTTTAACACCAACCAAACAACCCCTTGAGGCATCAATACAACAATCTTACATTAAAACAACCCTAAGGTTGGAAATAAACCAAGTAGGAAGAATCTATACCTCTTGAAGCGTAGTAGCACGGGTAGGAAACCTCCCTAGCCCGAAATCTTTGATTTCTCAAAATATCCTCATTTGAATATTTGGTGAAATCCCTCCTTTTTGGTATGTGCGTGAAGCCCTCATCAAAGCGATAAACTTTAGTTCTTGTCCCGACGAATTCCGACCGACGGAACTTCGTAGATCATCGAAAGAAAGCTTGGAAGCTCTCTTTCCCCCCTCTCTTCCCTCTCTCACGTTTTCTCCGGGAAAAGAAATGGGATGAGTCCCAAGCCTCTCACTTAAGTTTAAGTGAGCGGCTTACGTCAGCGTTTCACGTGTCCGTGACTTATCCGAAACCGCTTTCGCCCGAAACGATGATTTCATCCCGTTTTAAGTTAAAATCGTTTTCTATGAACTTTATCCAATTTAATTCCCAATATTCAATATTTTCTCAAAAATCCCATTTTTTTTTTGGGTTCACTGGACGTCCGTCGCTCCGAAAAAAGTGAAAATTTGATTATCTCGGAATTCAACGAAATTCGTCTAGGTAACTAGATTTCGCGAGACGAATCCAACGGTGAGGACCGTTTCATCATTCAAGATCTAGAAAAAAAATTTTGTCTACAGTCTGTACTGTAGAAGCAATTTACCGTTTTGCCCATTTTCGGAAAAAATCAAATTTACCCGGTTTTTATATTGTGTGTTTTGATTTATGTGTTATATAATTGCCTCTACCCTGCATTTGTAGCATCTTCCACGTCACTAAATGGACTTCCATGCATGGAAAAGATGATAAATGGACTATTTAATATAATACTGCATGATTTCTTCAATATTCTTGGGATTTATTTTATATAATGCTTAGACAAACAAATTAATGTATGCTAGATCGGTCAAAAAAACAAAAAATAATATATGCTAGATTGAGAATCAATTTTCCTTATGTTTTGTTTTTACGGTTTGAATGCTATCAGTAGTAAATTCAAGTGATTGCATGTGTTCTAGGTTTCATTAAATAGAATTTTTTCTTTTTTTTTTTTGGATTTTTGATAGGGTATTAAGATTTTTGCTGACCCAAATCAAAACATAACAAAGGAGAACATGGATATACAAATAATTATATCTCTGTCTACATGTTTAATTAATATTTTTGTCTTTGACCTTGAATAACATTATGGGTAACATGCCCAAACACCTCTATCCGCAGGCCAGGCCCAAGTATCACCTTCCAGCTGGCCATGGGATGAAACACCTAGATTTATCCTCTAGCCGGAGCCATTCTAGAAGACAGCCAAATTTAATGATTACCCTACGATTTCGCCTTAAAGACCCCCCAACATACATAACCGTTTTGGAGATGGTCAAACATTTCTTAGGGCATAAGTTGCGGCCAACTTGGTCATCCAAAAAGGAATAACAGGTCATGGTGCGCAAAGAACACCCTCTTTCCCCTTCCGTTTCGGAAGGAAACCACCTACTTTCCATGGACATCAGATCATCTTCCTCCTCCATAAAGGAAGGAGGAATCACAACAAGGAAGGTACGACATTCTTGACTAAAAAAAGAAGACTGACTTTTTCACTCTCCAGATTCCTTGATCTGACTTAGGCATCGGAGAGGCGGCGGGTGCACCACTGCCTTTTTCTGGTTTGTTTTGCATGTACATGTCGGGCGTGTTAATGTCTGACAATCCAGCTGGCCTTAAAATTCAAGAGACTACACTACGCCGCCTGTGGGAACGACTAAGCAAGAAAGCTCATCGGGCGACTACTAAGGCTCGATACATCCGCTTTCGCGATCTCCCATCCTACGGGGCTGCAGTTCTCGATCACTCCATCGGACTGTCGGGCTTTGTCACCATGACTAGCAACCTAGTGAATCAATTTCTGGAAGACCAGTTCCTTTGCTGGCGTCAGGATATGGAGGCAAAGAAGGAGGAACATGCTAGACAGATGGCCGAATTATAGAGCCATGCTGACCATCTGCAGCAAGAAAACGACCACTTGCGGGCTCGTTTGGAAGGCGAACGGATCGAAACAACACGAGGAAATAGCCATCCTGCACCCACAGTTAAGCAAAATAAAAGCAAGGAGCCTATCCGGCCATAAGACAATGACACTGCAGCGGATGACGAGTTATCTTCCGGTAGCTCCCCGCTTCCGGATCTGCCACCTCCAAAGAACAATGTGGAGGTCGAATCAAGGAAGAGGCCTCCACGTCGTTTCAGTCGGTTCGTTAGTGGCATGCCTCGTCGAGTGCGGAGAGAATTCAGTAAAGAAAGGCAAGGGTCAAATCACGCTCCTAAAAACATACCTCGCGGGCGCGGGGTGCAACACTATCACTCCGCTCGTATCCCACCTTCGAGCCGCACCACTCTATACGCCTACACCTACTATCGCTCGGGCTCGAGGATATTGCCGTCTCCCATCAGTCGCACATCTTGAGTTATGAGCCTCCCCGCGGCTTTGTCATACCGCTGTTTGCCATGTATGATGGCTTCCCTGACTCGTACGACCACATGATGCACTTCAACCAAGCGATGATTCTGAGCGCGGTAAATGACCTTCTTCTGTGCAAAGTGTTCCCAGCCAGCCTGAAGGGGCCCGCCCTTGCCTGGTTCCACAAACTCCCGAGGGGATCCATCAACTCATTCAGTGAGTTGTGGGCTTCGTTTGTTTCCCAGTACTTATGTTTAGTCCGATAAAAGGGAAATATCAGTTCACTACAGACCATCTTTAAGCGGGAAGATGAATCTATCCGGAATTTTACCAGACGATTTGAACAAGCTGTCCAACAAATCGATGCATACAACATAGATTCGATCCTTCAGAACTTTTGAAGAAGCTTTGGGCTGACTACCCCTTTCTTTCAATCTCTATCTCTGGATCCGCCTGCAATAATGGAAGAACTGTACAGACGAGCGGACAAATACTCTACACTGGAAGACAATATTCGGGCAGCCTCCTAGATAGTAATGATTACCACCCAAAATAGCAAGCTAGACATAAAGGGGTAGCCCGAGTAGAAAGGGAGCCAAAGTAGAACTACTTAAGAGCTCCTGAGCAAAGCTTGAGAGAAAAAGGAACCTCCCTAGCTCAATTCCCTTTGTTGGTCGGGACTAAAGACACATACAAATTTATGGCAATTTTTTTACCAAAGGACTATTGTCTAATCCCCAGCAATAATGCCAACAACTTGTACTTTGTGTTCTGTAACTATTGTATTCATTAAGAGCATTTTTATTAAGAGTAAATCATTGTGTTCTGGTTGTTTTGATCCATCATGCTGCAAGTGCACAGGTCTAACAAGTAGTAAATTGGATTTAAGTCCAGATATCGATCCCACAGAGATCTCAAGAATTTTCAATCAACTACCCTAACTACTCAAGCTCTATACTATTTGAACTATAATAGACAATTTGAATCAGCTGTGAAAGCCTTGAAATAATGAAAACCAAAAATAATATGAATGAATAACAAATGAATGAATACTGAAATAATGAAATGACAAACTTAGATTGAACAGCTTATCTATAAAGAGAACATCAAAATAAAGCTATCAGAAGAATCAATTCTACAAATTTTGTACGGTAATTTTTGCTTTCGAACTACGATTTTAAAACTAGTCCAAGGAATATGATAGTGCACCGATCTCTCCAAACCACACCGCTCATCATCTCACCTCACCGCTTCTCTCTCATCACGCAATAGATAACTACTTTTAACTGATAGCCTTGCTCGGGTATTTTTCTTCTCAATACTTCATACCCATAACATGGACTCGAAACCTTAGCCTCTTCAGATAGTCATTGCATGGGTTTACACTATACTCGGTTCCTCTTCCTCAAAATTAGAACAACTCATCTCTTTCCCTTGATTGCATCGCTGCTAACACTCGACTGAATTCACGATTCAATCAGGCGAACTCTCCGGCATGCTTAAATTGGGATAACTCACTCAACTCATTCCCTGGCTTCAAGTGAGAAGAGGATGTATCGATTTAATTATTACAGAGCACATTAGGATCATCAATATCGTTCATACTCCGTAAATTGTTCATCACTCTCGTGAATGCCTGTGTCACCGTAGGCCTCCGAAATCGTAGCTTGGAACAACCCAGGGGTATAGGAGGATCGACATTGGGACCACCTGTGAAATGCAAAACCAACAAGTCGATGAGTAAACTCAAGTTCAGAAGAATAATGAATAAAATTATACAGAAAGATAATTTCGACAATAAATGGCCATTTCAATGGGAGCTGGGTTTCTAAATCACTGGATTACACCATACATTGGTTTGGCTGGATCAAGAAAACCATCAGAATCTGAACTCGGTAGTTCGAATCCAAAATTTGTCCGGAATTCAAACAACTGCATTAAGAATTTGAAGAAATATAAATCAGATCTCAAATACAACCTTACAAACCTAACGCTCAAATCCAAATTAAAACGAAAAATACAAACTAATCTAAAAAGTAAAAGAAAAGAAAAGAAATTGTAATATAGGAGCCTTCGCAACCCAGACTTCTTTCTGTCGCCAAGAGCTGCCTTTAGTAGCAATTTCAGGTATTTATGTGGTTCTCAAGTCGGGCCCCAATTTTGATGCACCTCCTTTTCGACCGCAGCTAATCGCCTAGTATGTTGATATCGCCGCGACAATTTCGATCTGTCGCCACCTTTCTTTGTCTCGCCTTGTCGCGAAGCCTTTGTTTGGTCGCTGATACGTCTTTTGGTGGAATGATGTCGCCAGCCTTACCGACGCCGCGACCTTATCTTCAGATACGTCACGATATCTAATGTCGCTGCGCGATCTTCTCGTTTAGCCGATGTCGCACCGTATGATGTCACGACCAGCCTTTAATGGATGTCGCCACAAACTGTGCGTTGTCGCCGACCTTCTTTCTTCTATTGTTGTCGCGACCGAATGATGTCGCTGGTTCTCCCTTCGTAGCTGATGTCGCTACTACCATCTTGTCGCCGACCTTCTTTCAGTGCATCCGATGTCGCCAATTACTTAAATGATGTCGCGACCTTCTCTTTATCGATGATGTCGCCAATCTTAGTTCTTTGCAGAACCGGTGTCGCTGATCGCTTCGATTCAAGCAATGGGCGTTATGATCGTGATCCCGATGTCGCGACATAAATGTTCAGTCAATTATTTATCTTTTGTCGCGATTTCTTTTTTGTGTCGCGACCTCATTATCCACTGCACTGGGTTTAATTCTGTTGCGACCTCTGAATGATGTCGCGACATCATGTCTTCTTCTTCATCAATCCCTGGTTGCTTGACTTTGAGTTCCTTTCACGCCTGTACTGCTTGTCTTTGATTACGCTTCATTTGGTTCACTGAGCTTTGTAGTTGCAACCTTAATATGTATTGATCACAAAAGTTTCACGACATCAAATCCTTTAACTTTGCGCCTCTCCCGCCTCGCAACTTCCTTCACCACTAGATCAAGACGTCACCATATTTGCTCATTTTATCGCAATTTCTCACTTCTTTGAATCTCCGTCGTACGCCAGCTTGGTGAAGTATTCCATAATTCCCGCATATAAATCAGCCTTTTTTTTATATAAAAATCAACTTAAAAATGGACTGAAATAGATGACTTTTAAGCTCATCAAACTCCCCCAAACTTAAAATTTTACTTGTCCCCAAGCAAAGAAAAGAAAGATTTGTTTGTCCCCAAACAAAAGGACATTTTTCGGTTCTGTTTTGCAGTTGCAACCAATTTAATTGAAAGACTAGAAATTGCATTCCTTTCTGTTTATTCAGCTTCAAGTCCAGATAAAGGTTAGTTTCTACTCGATCATGTGTACATAACTAAATTGTTGAATTTGTTTCATAAACAGTAAAGTCAATTGATCTTGCTGAAGAGTAAGTTGGTTTTCTTTCTCATTTCCTTAATGAATCAATTAACCCTTAGAGGATATTCACAGTTTTGATCTTTTCCTGATTTTCCAAATTCCATAGGCTTGTTGTTCATATTGCTCTCCACTAATGTAGGTAATTCCAACCTTCAAGATCAATCAGTCTGGGGTTTGTAGTGTTGTGCCTGCAATGGGTAGGATGGATGAGATTTTTAGGTTAAGATTACCACTACTCTTTTTCCTTCCTTACTCACATACTGCCCTTTTTTCCTTGTAATTTCTTTAATAAACTCCCCCAAACTTCATATTTGGGATACCACATTGATTTTCTTCTATTCAGAACTGTATGTTCCCATTTCTCATTTGTAATTCCAACTGGGGAATTTTCTTTCTCTGCCACCATTCAGGAATAGTGCAATGTTTTGTCTTTTTAGGCTTTCTAACACTCTTAGTGAACTTTGGGTTAGTAACTCCCATACCAGATGGCATTAGGGTACTAGGTGTTGAAACACCCCTAAGAACTTAATTGTTCAAGAGAGTCAGGCCACAAGACAAAACCTATTCCCTTGAACTTTCTTTTTCTCGTTGTATTTTCCGATGATCTTTTCTCTTCATTCCCCTTTTTTGTATTTTCTCCTTGAGTTCCTCAAAAATTTATACTCCCCCAAACTTTATTTCTTCCTCTCTCTTTGAATTCTTTGGTAATCACAAGTTCTTTGGAGGATTGATTCTTTAGGATGAGTTGGGGTCTCCATTGGCTTATTTTGAAAATAGGGCTTGTTTTGGCTCAATTTCGAACTAAAGTATATGCATTTTATGAATAGGGATGGCTAGAATGGCTCAAACTCTCCAAGGATGGCCTCGTGATCATTTCCTCGTTGGTTGTATCACCTAGGATTTCGACTTGATCAATAATCTAACAAGTTCTGTAATCGGGGTTACTTAACCGTGACTAACCCCCGAGGATTTTCGACTCATACGCCTGGATGAGGATTTAAATGATGCTATATCCAACAGGTTCCTTGACTCACTGTTCATACCACAAACTCAAAAAACATGTTTTGTTCCTTCAATTATATAACCATCCTTATCCTGGGCTCATCAGCCAAATTCAAACTAATTTGCAATTTGTGTCGCAATTAAATCATCAATATTTAAATTTTTATTCTCCGCATTTTATTTTTGTTTCATCCTATCATCTAATCAATTACCTCAACTAGCTTATATTATGATATGTCAGCATTTTTATCCCTGAGCTAAACTCTACTGTTATTCCTCTAACAATTAAAGCAAAAAGTAAACACACAATTTGACTTCAAACACATAAAACAAATTTCTGGTTTTATTCATAAGAATGTGCAAATGTTGAGAACAACAGGATAGGAATGAGGGAGGGATTGACAAATCAATGGAAAGGTCTATTTTTTTCTTTTCTGTTTAGAAGTAAAGATGTCTAGAGGATCCAGATCAAGGGTAGCCAAAGTTGGGGTTGAATTCGAAACCTATTTCCATCTCTCCTTCCTCTTGGCATTCTCTTTTTCTCGTTCCGTCTTCCAGACCACCCATTTGCGGAGACCCACCCGTCGCTCAGTTCCATCCTGTCTCATTCCTAGTGTGTTCATGTTGTGCTCCAGTTTAGTCATGACCTCCAAGAATTTGGATAGATTGTTGTTAATCAAATCCAGATTTTCCAGCCAGATTTTTCTTCTATAGGCAAGATCACATCAAGCACTTTATCTCTATCCATCATCTTCTTCAAAGTCCTTATCAACAATGACATATAAAGGAAATTTAAACCCTTTGATATGCTCCCTTTGTCTTTGCTTCTTGTTCTCGCATCCCTTTGATAAGTTTCAGAGTTGAGAGTCTCGATCAGACTGGACATTGCAAATGATTCATGGCTAAGCTTCACTTTTTCAAGAGAGCTTTTGGTCTCTTCTCCATTTCCTTTTTGAAATTTTCTCACTGATGGTCTAGATCTTTTAAGCTGCTCCTCCTTTCTACTCAACTCCTCTTCCCATTTCTCGCTCTTTTCTTCAACTCTGGGCCTATACATTTCCTCCTTTCGTTGAATTCCTCTTCCCACTCGTTGATCTTTTCACACTCGCTCATACACCTCTTCTCTAAATTGCTGCTGGATTTTCCATTTCTCCTCTCTTTCTTCCATACTTTTCTGCATAGAAATGAGCATCTCCATTATCTCATTATTTCCTTGGGCTCCTCTGGAACTTTCTCCAGGTTCTCTAAAATTCCTGTTTCTCATTGGTGGAGAGCTAGCCAAAGGGATGTGTGAAATCTATAGACTTCTTTCATCCGGTCTGATGTCCTTCAAGAAAATGAGGTGTTCCCCTTTCCTACCGTGTCTCCGATTTGTTCTTCTTGGTTCTCAACCAGGTGTCCTCTTCTGTCTTAAGCTCTCTCTCCTCCTCATCTTTGGAATATGTTTCACTATAACTTCTTCTTCTTTTGATTTCGCCTCGTTTATCCCAAATGTGTTAATGGCGGCTATCAGCACTCTTTCTCTTCTTCTCGCTCTAACTTCTTTCACACCAAACTCTTATACATAACCCTCGTGATGATTGTTGGGTGTGGAATCAGGCCTCTTTGCTTCCTCATGGTATCTCATTATCGATTTTCAATCACCGCCCTACGCTGAGTTGTACTCCTTTCTCAGATGGCATATAATGATGGCTTCCTCGTTCTCGACCGTGCATACATGCTCGGGTCGGGACCATAATGTGCTGTGAAATAAACCATACCTTAGCCTCCTCTGTAAGGTCTCCCCTTTTGATTGTCTTTGGTGCTCCTTTCTCTTGATCCCATTGCACTTTACCGTCTGTCAATCTCCTGACAATCTTCTCACGGTTCGGGTTTACTAATAGCTTCTTAAATTTGGAGCCATGCCTTTGCCCTGCCATCCCGTACACCTTGTTAATGGCATTTGTCTGCATGGCACCCAAACCCTCCGACGAAACAGTTCTCCTTCCTGCCAACAAGGTTGGAGTAAAATTCTCTAACAACTGCTGCATACCCAGTTTTTCGATGTTCACGCACTTCCCACCCTCGTCTATCAATCTTCAACGGAGAGACGAAATGACTCGAACCCTTCTCCTATAAACCCCTTTCCTGCATAGTGCTTCTTCCATATAGAGTATGCTTCTTCCGATACAAAGTCGTCCTCTTCTTCTTCTTGTTGTCTCTCCTTTCCCTTTCTCTTCTGTTGCCTTGCAACTGGTTGAACTTCTCGTTGTTCTGTTGGCCTGTCTTCCCCTGTAGGTTCCAGATGAACCTCTCCTTCAGGTGGAGCATACTCCTCCATCATTTCGCTCAAGTTCGGGATTAGGGTTTCAGGTTCGGCCATTAGAGAAATTTGAAGGTTTGGAGGAAGACGTTTGATCTGTGGCTTCAGAGAATTGGAGTTCGAGGACTATGAGAAGGTGAAAAGTTGTTTTTGGCTTCAAGGAAAGAGATGATAATGGAAGGAGTTTCAACGCTTGCAATCCAATTATGATTGTGGGCTATTTATTATTTCATTTATTTGTGCTTGTCGCTGACTCCAATATCAACGAAATTGTGTGTCACATTAAATTTAGGTGTACTGTGTCGCCCCAAATTCGGGCAAACCTTCCCTCTCATGTCGCGACCTATGATTGCTCACGCGACATACTTAAACCGGTGGGAGGACAAGTTATCCTCCCCGTCGCGATACGTTTTTAAGTTGTCGCGATATCACCACTCTTTGAAGGACTTACTTGTCGCGAATTCAAATGTTCCGTCGCGACTTATTTCTGTCCTTCACTGACTGAGTCACGACATCAACTTCTTTGCCGCGACTTCGCTTCTCGTCGCGACATCGCTTTTGTCGCGACCTACCAGAATTGCCTTAAATCTAATGAACAGAGAGCTTTTCGCTATTTATCAATTCGCAAATTCTCAGCATTCAATTAAATCATTCGGCTAATACGTGAATTCAAGCATGTATTCTATTCAATTTTCACAGAATTTCTATAGGAAAAAGGAATGCCCTTTCTCGCCGCTCTTCTTCGCAAGTCACGAGTCAGATCGGAGCTCGTTCCTTCGCCTCGAGCCATTTCTCGCATAAGCACTCGTAACATTTCCGTAGCGATTTAATTAAACAAAAATTAACTCTTAGGTACTAACTAATCATATATGAACTAAAGAAAACAAACTCAAAGTGAATTTCTAAAAAATTTAAGTCTAAAATCGAACTAAAGTCTCTACGGGTCAGCTTCTCCCATCACCGCTTCGCTTTGAGTCCTTAGCCGGACTTGGCCGCTTTTGATTCTTTCTCTCTCTCAATGAACTAGCTGGAGCTCTTCCTTTCTTTCCTCCCGTCTATAGTTTCGCCATTCATTGACTTTAAATTTTTCCCCAAAGACGCCTTCAATGTTATCGTTCCAAATGTGCAGCTTGATATCATCAGATATGGTCCACTCCATTTTGATTTCACTTTCCGAAACAATCTTAATCTGGAGTTAAATAGAGAACCTTGATCCCCCTCTCTCGAACTTCTTTCCTTAGAATCCTTTGATCATGCCATTTCTTTGTCTATCTTTGTATATCCTAGCATTAATACAGGCTTCATTTCTACTTCCAAATTCATTCATTGAAGCAATCTCTTCCTTGCCATTTTGAAATCGAAATTCAGTTTCTTGATGGCCCAATAGCTTTGTATTCCAATTCATGAGGGAGGTGACATGGCTTGCCAAATACCAATCAGAGGGGACACATCCTTAATGGGAGTTTTGAATGCAAAGATCGAGGCCCAAAGTGCATCATCAAGTTTGGAAGACCAACTTTTCCCCGTTTCAACTTACGCCTTTTCCAGATCCTTAATCTCCCTACTTGAAATTTCTGCTTGCCCATTAGTCTCGGGATGATGTTGTGCTCATTATATGTTTGATCCCATACCGCCATGAGCTTTGCGAAGATTTTGAGCTTGCAAAGTGGCTTCCCCATCACTCGATGATAGTTCCTGGTGTTCCAAATCGTTAATATGTTATTTTGCAAGAAACTGGCAATCGTATTGTTAACATCATTCCTTTGGTGCTTATTACTTCACCCATTTAGAAACATAATCCATCGCTAGCAAGATATACATGTTTCCAAATGATCAGGAAAGGGTCCCATAAAATCTATCTCTATACATCAAAATCAAGACCACCAATATGCCTCGAGGGGCATTTCATTTTATGCTACGATATTTCCACCCGCATCTATCACATAATTTGACCATTCAAGACAATCCCTTGAATACAAGTAATAATAAAACTTGATTTATATCTTATGAGTCGTTCTTTCCGTAAAAATGCCCCCATATGGTGATGCATGGCATTCATTCATAATTCTCGCTTTGTTCACCTCTGCACACACATCTTCTTATAAATCATATCACATCCCTCTTAAATAACAAAGTGGGTTCTGGTCCCTGCATATAATACCGCGCCCTGAGCTTTTCATCGGTGGCTGAATTCGAAGGAACTACTCCACAAGCTAAGTAGTTCACAATATCGCATACCATGTGGCATTTCGAATGGACAATTGAAATAGTTGCTCATCCGGGAAGTTCTCTTTAGTCTTACTCTCCTTTCCTCTCGTCGATTTCTTTCATTCGACAAGCGATCAGCTATCACATTGTCACACCCTTATCTCTAATTTCCAGATCAAAACCTGCACAGTGAAGCACCCACCTTATCATCTGCTTAGCCTCTTTTTTTTGACATCAGATATTTGATGGGTCGCATGGTCTCGTGTGAACTAGCAACATGGGATCCCGTATCGTATTGCCCGAATTTCTCACAAGCAAACACTATGGCTAAGATCTCCTTCAAGCTAGAATAGTTTTCTTTGTGCTTCATTGAATGTTCTTCTAGCATAGTATATGACTTTGAATATTTTCTCCTTTCTTTGCCCCAATACAGCCCCCATTGCGAAATCACTGGCATCACACATTACTTCGAATTCTTGATCCCATTCTGGTGCAGCCATGATAAGTGCTTCGAACTAACTGGACCTTGATTTCTTCAAAGGCAAAATGGTGCATCCAACAAATAAACTATGTCTTTCTCCAAGAATCAGATAGTGGTCTGGCTTATTTTTGAGAAGTTTTTGATGAATCTCCTATAAATCCAAAGATGCCCTAAGAAATTCCTTATCCTTTACTCATTGTGGAGGTGCTAGAGTTTGATTTATGGAAATCTTGATCGTCCACTTCACCAGAGCGTAAATTTTACACTTACAATTGGCCACTTTATGTTACCATGAAATGGCATTTTTCCTAATTTAGTGCTAAGAACGTTTGTCTTGCATCTTTGAAGTAATCGTTTCCAGGTTGTTTCGTGAGATTGCTCAAAACCCAAATTCCATAAGAATCAAATCAATCCATAAAAATTTCCATGACTTCCTCTAACCAAATCAACATCGATGATCATACATCCTCTTGAAAGTAAAGTAGAGCATTGCATAGCCTAAATGGCATCCTTCAAGGCAAATTAGGGGCATGTGAATGTGGTCTTTTCTTGGTCCTCACGTGCAATTGCAACTGGTTAGCCTCGACACCATTCAAGAGAAACAAAATGAGGGGCGTCCCGTTAATTTGGCCCAAATGATCGATCAAATGAAGGGCAAAGGTAAATGATATTTCCCGGGTTACCGTGGTTCAAATTTTCCCCGTGAATCAATGCATACTCTCCATCCCTCACTGCTCTTGTTGGAATTAATTTCTCTACTGCAGATTACAAAGAAATCCACCCTTCTTTGGAACCACATGGACTGGCTAACCTAAGCACCATCTTGAAATTGCATAGATAAAACCAGCATTTAATCATTTGAGCACCTCCTTCGACTACTTCTTTCATTATCGATTCAGCCTTTGATGTCTGGCAGTTGGCCTTGCATTTTCTTCTAGAAGTATTTTGTGCATGCATATTGATAGATCGATGCCTTTTAACTCTTCCATAGACCAAATATAGATTCTTTTATGATTCCTAAAATTTCCAAAGAATCTCTGCTCCTCAAAGATCACCAAGTCTAAAGCAGAACACACTGTTTACTCTTGGTAGCTCCAGTAAGCATACCCTAAATGACTTATAAATCTTTAAAACTAGCCCTTCTTCACTGCTTCTTGATGAAATTCCTTTCTTTCATTTTGGTCTTTTTTACATCCATTTGTTCAAGATTCATCACTTTCAATAGAATGTAAACCGATATGCAAAAATCAATCAAAATCTTCAAGATACTGGAATTACCATTGATTGAAAATTGGGCATTACAATCATAGTAAAAACTGTTGTTGACATATATACATCTTCTATTGACTTGATATCTTCCCTTTCTATGTCTAAATTCCTCAAACTCCGACAAATTGAAGTCACCGTCTCTCTTCCAACTCGAGGGTGAGAATTCCCTTCGCATATCGACAGCCGCTCCAAATTTCTTGCAAGGAATGGCCTTCCCAGCAATAGAGGAACTTGTGAATCTTCCTCCATATCCAATACGATGAAGTCTATTGGAAAAATAAATTTTCCCACCTTTACTAGCACATCTTCTATGATTCCTTCCTGTGGTTTTGGCTTTGGTTCTATCTCGCCATTTGGAGAGTAACAAGAGGGAGTAAGTTCCCCAAACTTAACTTGGCAATTAATAGGGCATTAAAATTGATACTCGCACTAGCCACAGAGAGCTGAACTCCAAACTCTCCAATAGCGCAGAGAATGGTGAAACCCCGATCCTCTATCTTTCCTGCAAGCTCTGATCACAAGATCAAAGCCAAAAATGCCTCATTTAATTCCTTCTTCAAAGAATCTTCCCTTTTGCTCAAGATGTCTTTCAAAAATTTGCATAAAGTGGCATCCGAGTCACCACTTCGTGAAAGGTGCATACCGATCTCCAAATTAAAGGTTTTCAAGAACCTTGCAAACTGCTTCCTTCTATCTTTTTGATTTCGCAAATTTTCAGGAAATGGTATTGCAGACTGCTCGGGTTTTCTTCTCGCTTCCTTCTTCTCCCGACAATCGCTCCTTCTTTCTTTCATTCTCCAAGAGCCAAAGATTGTCCTGGGCCTTCCTCTCCCCTAGTATCGCTTTCATCTTTCTGCCTCTTCTCCAAGTCTTTCCCACTTTAGCCGTACACCCATACGCCTTTAGGATTCTTCTTTGTGTCACTGGGAAAGGCATCTTTCATCTCGGTTGGTGGTTAGGGCCGCTTGCTCCTATTTGTAGTTCCGTGTTCTTGAGGGAGATTAGGTCTTCTCAAAATTTGGAGAATTGCATTCGAGGCTTCCACTGCAACCCTTGTTCATGGAGGTTTAGCAAATTTCTTGTCGCCCCCATGAATTGGCAAAAGATTTGATCTCTTCAAATGGTTGAGCTTTCCTCCACTCGGGTACTCGCTTTCTATTTTCACCTCCTTATGCCGTCGCCGCAGAACCTTGGTGGTTGGCTTCGATATCCCCTGGCTGAGGACTGTCCCCATGCTCAGCCTCGTGGAAGCCCCACCATATGAAAATTTTCTTGGTTCCGTCGGATGATATGTGCCGGCAGGTTAGGATTTGGTTTGAAGTGATAACTCTTGGCTCCCCAAGTACTTAACCTCCTCGCATCATAAAATGGGCCGGATACATCAGCACTTCCTCCTCAATAGTCTCCTCTCGACCGCCTCCTATTTCATGAGCAGTGTGCATCTTCCTCTCTTGCTTGTCCATTCTATGCATGATGGCATCTAACTTGGCCTCCATGATTGTCATCTTGCTCAGCTCCATGACTCCTCTTCCTCTGCCAATTACTCTTGAAAACTCTTATGGAGCTTTCATATTGCATTTAGCCAAGTCCTCAATCAGATCTCTCGTTTCAAGACTCTTACGCTTGGAATGCTCCACAAAGATGAAGCATCAATAATGCCTTTAGATGTGCTCTCATTCAAGGCATGATACACTATTATGTCCATCCGGGTCTTCAAGTCTATTCCATGCATCGGGCATCTTTTTCAAAGAACCTTTGAATCTCTCTCCCATGCTAAGGCAAAGGCTCTCATCTTCCCCGATTGAACACAATTATCTCCCTCCTTCTCTCCGAGGTGAGTGATTGGGAAGAATCTACCCAAGTAGGCTTCTACAAGCTCCTCCCTAAGTATCAATGTAACCATATGGTAGATTCATACCATGTGGCCGCTGTAATTCTTAGAGAAATGGGAATAAATGTAATTTTATGACCTCCGTCCACCCCATTCAACTTCACCGTGCTCGCATCCCGAAACTCCCTCCTGTGCTCATTTCTTCGTGGATGACCAATAAACTATTGTTGCTGAACCATTGTAATCAGTATCGGGCTTCGGGGCTCAAAATTATTTGCATCGACTATAGGTCGGCTCGATTGCGCAGTATTCATCCCGAATAATAGGTCTCCAAAGTCCTCCATTGTATCGCTGATCGGAGGCCTTATGGTCGCTCTCCTGGCCCTCACCGTTCGCTTTCATCCGCTATAGCCGAAGTTTTTGCCCTTTCGCTTTTTCTCAAGCTTCGGGAAAGTGTTCTTTCTAATTCAAGATTCGCCGGAATCGTGATCATGCTCTGCTTCTATGCATTAAAGTTTTCTCGAAATCAAACACACTTACATTAATAGATTAGTCGCCAACAAATATTTTCAATATGGCTTGTTAAAAGTTAGTGGCTAAAATAACCACCGCTGAAAACTATTTTGTTCTTTTTCTTTAAATGTCCAAATTAGCATTTCCTTCTTTCGTCTCGAATATTGATCTACTAAATTCTTTCAATCACTCGCAACCCGCCATAAAACTTAAGGGCTGGACTAAAGAGATATACAAATTTATGGCAATTTTACCAAAGGACTATTGTCTAACTCTGAAGAATAATGCCAACAACTTGTACTTTGTGTTCAGAATTATTGTATTCATTAAGAGCATTTTATTAAGAGTAACCATTGTGTTCCTGCTGCTTTGATCTATCATGCCGCAAGTGCACAGTCTAACAAGTAGTAAATCGATTTAAGTCCAGAGCATCCCACGTAGATCTCAAGAATTTTCAATCAACTACCCCAACTACTCAAGCTCTATACTATTTGGACTATAATAGACAATTTGAATCAGATGTGAAAGCCTTGAAATAATGAAAACCAAAAATAATATGAATGAATAACAAATGAATGAATACTGAAATAATGAAATGACAAACTTAGATTGAACAGTTATCTATAAAGAGAACATTGAAAATAAAGCTATTGTGAAGAATCAATTCCTACAAATTTTTGTAATTTAATTTTGCTTTCGAACCACTCGATTTTAAAACTAGTCCAAGGAATATGATAAAGGCAAATTGATCTCCAAACCACACCGCTCATCATCTCACCTTCACCGCTTTCTCTCGAATACAAAGGCTAGATAACTACTTTTAACTGGGTAGCCTTGTTCGGGTATTTTTCTTTCAATACTTCATACCCATAACATGGACTGTAAAACCTTAGCTCCTTTTGTATAGCCATTGCATGGGTTTACACTATACTGTTCCTCTTTCCTCAGAATTAGAACAATTTCATTCTTTCCTTGATTAGATCGTTGCTAACACGGGATTGAATTCACGATTCGACCGAGGGCGAATCCTCGCATGCTTAAATTGATAACTCACTCAACTCATTTCTAAGCCAAGTGAGAAGAGATGTATCGATGACTATTATTATCAGAGCACACATCATCAATATCGTTCTCATACCCTCCGTAAATTGTTCATCACTCTCAATGCCTTCTCTCAGGTCACCTCGTAGGTCTCCCGAAATCGAGCTTGAACAACCCCGTTATGGGTATAGGAGACTGACATTGGGATCAATTCCAGGAAACACGCAAAACCAGCAAGTCGATTTATAAACCTAAGTTCAGCAATAATGAATAAAATTCTACAGAAAAGATAATTTCTGACAATAGCGTCATTTCAATGGGAGCTGGGTTTCTAAATCACTGGATTACACCATACAGCTGGCTTGTCGAACATCAAGAAAAACCATCAGAAATCGGAACCGGTAGCTCAACCAAATTTGTCCGAATTCAAACAAACTTTACGCATAATTTGAAGAAAATAGGTAAATTCTGTGCATCCAATACAACCTTTGCAAATAACGCTCAAATCCAAATTAAACAAAATACAACTAATTCCAAAAAAAAATTAAAAGAAAAGAAAAGAAAATTAAATAGCGTGAGCTCTCAAGAACCTGCATCTCTTCAGTCACCAAGAGCCGCGCTCCTTCGCAGCGTACCTCCGTGGTATTTGCTGTGGTTCCTCGTCGGGCCCCACTCGATGCACCTCCTTTGGATCGCAGCTTAACCCGGCCCAAGATGTTGATACCGCCGCGACAAACTCGATCTTGCTCGCGACCTTCTTTGTCTCAGCCTTGTCGAAGCTTCTTTATTTGGTCGCGACATGTCTGCAGAACCCATGGGTTGCACAAATTACCGACGCCGCGACCTTATCTTCAGATTACGTCACGATATCTTAATGTCACGCTACCGTTCATACTACCGGATGTCGCGACCGCATGATGCTCGCCACCACGCTCTTTGTAATGGATGTCGCGACAACCGTGTGTTGTCGCCACCTTCTTTCTTTCTATTGTTGTCGCGATCGTCAATGATGTCGCACCTCCCTTCGTAGCTTACGTCGCGACAGCTCGATTCGCGGGCGTAATTTCTTTCGCTAGAACCGGCGTCGCCACTCATTTAAATGATGTCGCCACCTTCTCTCTTAATGATGATGTCGCGCTACCTTAGTTCTTTGGTAAACCTGCGTCGCGACGCTTGATTCAGTTAATATGTTGCGATCAGATCCCATGTCGCGACATAAATGTCTTACCAATTATTTATCTTCTCGTCGCGACTTTCTTTGTGTCGCCAATTCTCATTATCCACCGTGACCGGGTTTAATTCTCGTTATGACTAATGATGTCGACATCATGTCTTCTTCATCAACTCGGTTGCTTGACTTTGAGTTCCTTTCACGCCACCGCTTTGTCTTTGATTGCTTCATTTGCTACTCGGAGCTTTGTAGTTGCAACCTTAATACATGTATTTTGATCGTCAGTGCTCACGACATCAAATCCTTTAATCCTTTTGCGCCCTCCCGCCGCAACTCCTTCCACCCACCAGATCAAGACTGCTCACCATATTTTGCCCTTTTACTGCAATTTCTACTTTCTTTTGAATTCCCTGCTGCACAACAGTTTGGTGAAGTATTCCATATTCCTGCATATAAATCAGTATTTTTTATATAAAAATCAATCAGAAAAATGGACTGAAAATAGATGACTTTTAAGCTCATCACCCCTCTAAACATCTCCTATGACAGACTCCTCCCTCTCATCCGGGATCACCCTGACATTAAAATGGCCTCGCACCTATCTCAATGATCCCGAGCAACAATCAATCTCTTCGAGGGTGCGACACTACAGGACCACCGCATGAAACTAACCGATGTTGAACCCTAAGTTCTGAAGGAGAATTTAATTTGGGTCACACCTTAAGATACATTCCCAGAGCCGACTTGCAAGAGTAGAAACCGTCCAATAGCTGAGCATCAGCGCCAGCTCAGCTCCCCACCCCAACCCCAACCTACCATCATACATATTGAAGCGCCTTGCCGATGACCAGTGATCACCCAAGAATCGTCGTAGGAGAAAGTCATAGAGCGCCACAATTCGAACCCTGTGTGAACACCATCTTCGCATTCCCAGATACAAATGCAACAATACGTTTGGTTGACAGACCCATATCCTTTCCTCCCATTAACCCGCTTCCAGGTCATCACTCCACACCATGACGCACTCAGGCTTACTTTGCATTAACACTCGATGTACACAGAGTGTTTGGCGAATTTCGGCAAAGACAAATGACTGTTATAGCTTCCAAATTCCTTTAGGCAGATGAAAGTTCCACTCTGATAAGCCCCGCCTTGGTCAAGTAATTTTGTCCTGATTTAATAGGGCAACCATGCTAACCATGGGTGATATCGCTCTCCCCGTCAAGGCAGGTTTATTCAGAAGTCTTATTTTCAAGGGTCAAGACTTGGGGTCGAGTACATCAAGTGGCTTCCAGCCCGGCTGCATGGTATGAAAGCAAGACTTCGACTCTAATACCAATAAATACCAATGGCTTATCTAACCATCGCCGGACAGATCGACCTCCCGAGCAGCCAATTAGCGCCTCACCGCTGCTATCAACTATCGCACAAGAGCGAGAAAGGTGAAAGCTTCCAATAACCGCCCCTCCAGACCCACTTCGAATAGCAATCATAGCTCGTCACTGTGCAGGTTCCTGAGGTTAGGGAACAATTACAGTGGATCCCCCGGGAATTAATACCCGGGCGGGCCGTATAAACACACTTTACGTTAGCCCCTCCCCGTCTGAGAGGAGAAGGAACACCATGGCAGGTTTTTCTCTCTGTAACATCGATGTATTCGCCTTGACCCACTTGGACATGACTAGACAGCTCGCGCATGCTTAGCATAAGCTGAATGTCGCCCATTTGCTGCTTCAATTATTGAAAGAGGCATGCCACCCGACCGCCACGTTATTTAGGCTAAAGTAGATAACATTTTGAAACCGGGGTTCATTAGAGAAATTAAGCACCCAAAATGGTTGGCCAATGTGGTGGTGGTACCAAAGAAAAGGTGGTACCGAGAGCAAGGACATACCGATTCAACGACAAGGCCCTAAAAGACAACTTCCTTTACCCCGCATAACAGATCACTACACGTCAACCCGGTACGGGATGTCGCTCTTCCCGGATGCCTTCTCGGGATACCATCAAATCCCCATGTACCCGCCGGATGCAGAGAAAACAACGTTTATCACCCCACATTGACTATTCTGCTATAATGTAATGCCGTTTGGATTGAAGAATGTTGGGGCAACTTATCAGAGACTGGTGACCAAGATGTTTAGACCACTGCTGGGTAAAACCATGGAGGTATACATTGATGATATGTTGGTAAAGTCCAAGGAGCATCCGAACCATGCCACACATCCGTGAAGAAGCTCGAACTCTCAGTGGCATACTTATTGATAAAACTCAACCCTCAAAGTGCACCTGCTGTGGTCATGAGGGCCATTCCGGTTTCATGGTGACCTAGAAGGGGATGTGGCTTCAACCCCGCTTCACTAAGGCTATCCCGAATCTCCCTACTCCCACCCTAGAAGGGAGATGCCAGCCGACCTG
Organism: Tetrastigma voinierianum; assembly: GCA_016808115.1. Classification (NCBI taxonomy): domain Eukaryota; kingdom Viridiplantae; phylum Streptophyta; class Magnoliopsida; order Vitales; family Vitaceae; genus Tetrastigma; species Tetrastigma voinierianum. The sequence goes on along the minus strand of JAEQBH010006656.1, from coordinate 263,059 downwards.
GTTACTGCCGCCTTGCATGTTTCATCTTCTGCTCATGCACTCATCTAAAACTATTCTTCACCCTCAAGGTTAACTGCCTGATGGAATGGAGGGAGTGTGGATTAGGCCTTATGGCACCAAACAATATCTAGCTTAAACCTCCAACCCTCGCTTAGCCCCCGGGCGCCCATGAGAGACACTCTCTTTTGTATACTAATAGCCTCGTATGAGTGCCACCTTGTTCAAAGAAAATGCGGATGGAAGGCAGAGGCCAGTGTTCTTCGTCAGCAAGTCCTTAGCCGATGCAGAAACCAGATACAACCACCTTGAGTAGGCTACTTTAGCCTTTTGGGTAGCAACCAAGAAACTTCGCCCGTACTTCCAAGCACACGCCATTAGGAAAGAATCTAACCTTCCCTTCACACCATTCACAAGCCCTAATTTATCCGGGAGAATGGTCACGAGCTTGGCCGAACTAAACAACATCGATCCAAGATAGCTTCAGCTAGCTAAGAAGGGACAGCTTCTAGTCGACTTTCTAGCATAAATTCCCCAACCTGAAACATTCTCGGACAATTTGAGTTGGTGGATTCTCAATGTAGATGGGGTGTCTTGGCAAACCGGGGCTGGCATTGGTCTACAACTAAAATCCCCGAGTGGGGACAAGATCGAGCAAGCAATCCGACTGGGCTTCAACGCCTCGAATAATGAATCAGAATATGAAGCCATCATAGCCAGGATTGAACTAGCAGCTGCGATATCAGTTGACAAGCTTATAATTCAAAGTGAATCCCAATTGGTGGTAGGGCAAGTAAACGCAGAATATGAGTCACGGGATCCCCGAATGGCCAAATATGTGACCCTGGTAAAACAACGCCTAGGTAGTTTTTCATCTTGGAAGCTAGAACACATTCCCGCAGATCGCAATGGTGCGCATTCCTTAGCCATTGTACTGGCCTCACGATAACATAAACAATATTTCGCCTTATCTATTATCAAATGATTCGATCGCCACTGTCTCTGTGCCAGTGGATGAAACTTCCCCTTCCTAGATGGACCCTACAACACAGTACATCAACACAGGATAACTCCTTAATGAGAATAACAAGGCTCACAAAATCCAAGTCCAGTCTGCCAGGTTCTCTTTGATTAATGGACAGCTATTTAAGCAATCCCTAGATTAGCCTTACCTGAAATGTCTAACTACCGAACAGGAGCAGTATGTCTTGGCCGAATTACATGAAGGGATATGTGGTAATCATCCAAAGCGCAGTAATCTCCGCACACGCAGAGCCCACACTCAGGGTATCGCCAACCATGAAGCTCCAATGTCGCCGACATCATGAAAATGCGTACCTTTGCCAATAAAAGCCCCCGCCTTTAAGATCGTCACCAAGACTTAAATTCCATCTCAAGCCCTCGCCCTTGCTTAATGGAATTGATATAGTAGGGCCGCTCTTACCGCCTGAGCTTTAGAAGAAGTTATTACAAGAGTCACCGGACATTTCAAGAATGGATAAGCTCGAGGCTTTCGTGATCAATCAAAGACAAGGACGTCATTCACTTTATCCGAAGAATACGCCTCTGCCTTGCATTCCCTTGGCCAATTATATCAGACAACGGGCCCCAATTTGATAGCCTGGTCTACAAGAATTTCTGCCAAGAGTTGAAAATAAAAAATCTATACTCACCCCCAAAGATTCGTAAAGCAACCCGCCAGCGTGCTTCTAACAAAACCCCTGGACTCCGCCTTGAAGAAACTGCTAGATTCATTTAAAAGGCAATGGGTAGACGAACTTCCCCGAGGTACTTTTAGGTTTACAGAACCACCAATTTCTGAGAACCCGCATATCTCCCTTCACACTTACCTATGGGATGGAAGCTATAATTCCCATAGAAATCTATATGCCTACACTCCGAACTGATGTTCCCGAGCAGCTAAATACAGAATCTATGATTAAGGACCTAGACACGGCAGATGAATTGCGTGAGACAGCAGCTGTACGGATAGCATCTTAAGACCGTCGATTGGAAAACTTGTACAACAGGCGCGTGAAACCCCGAGTGTTCCAACCAGGGGACTTGGTCCTAAGGAAAGTCTTCTAGAACACAACTAATCCAATGGCCGGAAAGTTTCAGCTCAATTGGGAAGGACCATATATTGTAATGACAAATTCTGGGCGAGTCCGGGCCATACGACTAGATAAACTAAACTTAACACCCATACCTAGAATGGGGAATTTATGCACTCAAAAGGTACTATCATCAAAAGGTTGATTCACTTAACCGTGTTTCCATCTCAAATTTTAATTAACAAAGTCCAGTGGAAGGTCAGACAAGTCCTATCCAAAACAAGATATTGATGCCCAACCTGTTTATAACAAAGTCCTGTGGATTCGCTGATGCCCTATCCTACCCACATGGTTGATGCCCATTGTTTCATTACAAAGTCCAAGTGGAAGGTTGATGTCCCATCCACCCAAGTATGGCCGACGCCCAACCCGGTTCATAACAGCTGGGGATCGCTGATGCCCTATCCGGCCCAGCATGGCTAATGCCCAAATTGCTCATTACAAAGTCCAGTGAAGGTTGATGGCTCATCCGCCCAGCATGGCTGATGCCCACCTAGTTCATTACAAAGTCCTAGTTGGTTGATGTCCTATCCATTTAGTATGGTTTATGCCCAAATGTCCATTACAAAGTCCGATGTGGTTGATGTCCTATCCAACTCCAAGATGGTTGATGCCCAACCTGGTCATCCATCCATGCCTACCCGCCAAACAAAGTACCATTTGACTCATAGAAAGAAAGTAACAACAGCAGATTTTCAAGACAAACACATGCTTTATTAAGAAACTCAGTTTCATAACAACAAAAACCGGGTATATAACGCGTAAGGCATAAGGCTAAGCTGACGACAACAAAACACAATCCCTAATTCTCGCCGGAAGCATCGGGTTCCGCATTCTCCCTAGTTACTCTAACAGGAGAATCAAACCCGGGTCACTGTACCTAACTCGACTACCGAAAGACTCCCCGCCCGCCCCTTAACATCCGTGATCGATCGTTGGTCAAACCCCGCGCACTGGGCATCGGGATTGATGAAGAACTCGAGGTAGCTGCCTTGACGTGTCTCATCCTGCATGGTATCACGTCGTTTCCATAAATGTTGTGTGCGAAGGCACAACATCCATAACCGTAATTGAAAATCACGTCAAAGCCTGCATTAAAAGCCTCTGCAGCCTTCTTAGAAGCCTCTCGCTCTAAAGCGGATACAATCCTCGCTTTGCTTCGCCCCATTTCAGAAGTAAAGAAACTCATTCATCTCGCATGGCCGACTCGTCCTCCTTTCGCCGAGCCTCTTCGAGTGTACCTAAGGCGTGTCGACTTCGCTATGTGACGCCCTGGGAAAACCGAGTAGTGCCCTGCTTACCACCGTCAACCCAGAAATCCCACGCGGTCTCACGTCATGAGAATCTACATGTAAACACCCAATGTGTGGCCTACACGTCCATATAAAAAAAATGCATATTTTATACAAAAAGAGTTTAATTACAATTTGTTTTTATTACAAATTATCCAAAACTGGGTCTTTTGCCCAAATTCTTACAAATATACATAATAAGGCAAGCTTGGCCATTTCTTAGCCCCCTACTATCTCAATTAAGTGCCCCATCCTCTGTTTGCACTCCCTAGACTTAAATAAATATGTTCCCTCGACAAGGTGAGCAACGCCCAGTAGTGGAATTTTCCTACTTGGGTTACTCCCCACCTAAGTGCTCATGCAATGGCACACCAAACATTCAATTCACATTCCATACAATCCATGTTAATATACTAGGCATGCATATATTAACAAAACCTACACATGTTATTTATTCATAGCAATAACATAATATTAGCTCATACGAAGCTATCAGAATAATCCAAGCCATCTGAACCGCCCACAAAATCATAAATACTAAGTGTTATTCACTCATGAAAATAATGCAACATCACATTGCCAATGTAACAGTCCGTGAACCGGCCCAAAACAATCCTATGGATTTCAATCGTCCAAATCTTTACCCAAACCACGCCATCCAGGCCTTAATAAATCCCTATCCATTAAAATGGCCCTTAGCCAAAGAATAATACAAGTAGGAGAAAACCCCTACCTTCCGGAGTTTGTCGAACTCTCAAACCGGACTAGCCGTAACTCCTGCCGTGGGGAACAACTTTTGCTTCTCGTCACGGAATCATTTCATTCATCGCCAGAATTTCAGAGAGGAAGTTACTTTCTCTAAATAGGAAACTCTCACCTTATTTATAACACCAGAAAAATGGAGAAGATGTTGGCCCTTCTTGCCCTTCCTACGCTACTTGTCACCTCTCAATCAAGTTGAGGGATTTTCTCTATCCACCTATCCAACCACTTTTAGAGATTTTCCAATGGCACTATTATGCTTCACCCATGGGCCCCACACTTGAGCCTCATGTTTGACTAACTCGCATCAATATCGCAAGGCCAATGTGAGCCACTCATAATGTACCAAAGTGTCCTCGTGACTACGCTGCCTCAAAACTGGTGCTCAACCATTCTTAATTTGACGAATTCGATCGAAGCTAGATTTCACGAGACGATCTTGAACGTAAGTCCGCTTCATCATCCTAGATCTAGAAAATTCTGGATTTTAACTAAATTACCATTTTGGTTCTCTTCGTAAAATTAGATTTCTGGGTTTCACAAAGAATCAGACTCCTCTTATTCCGGCATCCTCCTCATAAACCAAGGTCACTGACCTCGGCTAAATTAGATCCCACCAGGTCTCGAGCGCCCCGTCGCTCATCCAATCTCACAGCATCGACGCCCATGATCAGGAGGCACCTTTCTCCCGCCATCACCGCCTCAACCGCCTCCTGATCTCCGAATTCTAGTGCGTGAACTCGCCTCCGCCTCCATCAAGGAGGTACTCAAGGCCACCTGGTCGGAAATGGCCGACTCGGCGTAGAGCCGTAGCCTCTCCGTGATGCTTCCAAACCGACCAAACTCCCAATGGGTAGCTATGTTTTAATGCATGAATCGCTCGTGGAATGAAACATATTAAGGATACAAAAATGACTGTGAAATAATGGTGAACATTACATAGCAGCTATATAAGCAGATACTGGCTCAGCTTCATCGAGCAAAGTTATGGTTGCAGACCAGCATCCCGTCTTTAACCATCTGCAGGTGGTCCTCTTTACTAGTGGAAGCGGGGATTGAGATGACATACTCTTCGCCTCTCCCCTTGGCTCGCACAACCACGCATCCGCACAAGGCCTGCATAGTCTGTGTAAGGGCCGCCCAGGATTCGCCCGCAAGGCCTCCACCGACACGATCCCCGGGCGCCCTTGGCTCGGCCCAAAACCTCCCTCCATGTGTGAGCCGGCCCTGGAGGAAAGATACGAATTCAAGAGCAACGGTCAGGCAAATGCGGCCTCGCGCGGCTCGACCCGGCTTATATCGCAGCCCTCCGCCGATCGTGGCCCCGCTTCCCGGGAGGATGGATCACCTCGATCTCGGGTAGGAGAGGCTTCCGACCCACCAAGTGGCGTGCTTCCGGCCGACCGTCATTCAAACCCATTTCCAGTGAACCTCGCGATGATCACGCCCGCACATCCGAGACCTCCCGCCACCCCGGATGACCTCACCACCCGCTGAAGCCGGAATCGCGGTTTCCGCTTCCCGTTAAAATTATGAACCATGTCGACATTTCGCTCCTCGCTATCTTCTTTCTTCAAATCTGGGATGATTAGATACAAACTGGCGGACGAAATCTTGCACTCCGGCCCTAGGAACTTTTTGTCGCCCGAACGTCCCCTTCCTTCTCTCCAATGTTTGGGGGGCAGAACGGGAGCCCTTTCTTGCTAAAGGAAGATGCTCCATGTGACACCCTTTCTCCGATCCGACCCGCCATGTCCGAACCAAATCCGATGCTCTAGATACCACATCATTAAACTCGTGACGCCCTAACCCGCATGATGTCGAAGTGAGGGTCACTCTTTATCATACTTATAACTTTACACTTGCATAATCAATAATGTTAAACAATTAACTTGTATTACATTCTCAGAGCAGCGGATTACAAAATATATATATAAGCTCCAAATATGGAAATGTTCAACATTTGCAATATTTACATTGGTTTACAAAATTTCATATACAAAATGACTCTAAAGGTCTTCCACAAGCACTCATTGATGTGTGGCCTTTGACTCCATTGGATGTGGATTGTCCTCAATGCTTCTTCTCACCTACACTGATTGAACACCCGTGCTAAGCTTCTTTACGCTTTAGCGGAATTAATACACATGAATGACCTCTATTAAGGGTCATCACACTTCTATGCAAATGCATATAAATACATATAGCATGCGCATTCTGTCATTTCTCATATATATAGCATATATATATATATATATATATATATATATATATTTTTCTATAATCAGTTTCATTTCTTTATCATCTTCCATACTTTTCTATGTCAACTTCACTTTACTTATTTCCTTAGAATCAGATAATTGTCATCACATAAAGAAGATTACGCGTTTCTATATCATGTCATGTATTCTCTACATTTTCAAGATATAATTGGGCCAATTTCTTTTATGTTTCATGTCCAAGATAAACCTTAGAAGTGGATACAAGAAACTATAATCATGAGGGGCCCGAAGGCGCTATATTCATCGTATGAAACAATGGTCCAAGGAGGGCCCTGAGAGGCGTCAGAATATAATATACCCGAAAGGTATCATCACCGTTTGGCATAAAGTGATCATCCACGAGGGCCCGAGGCGCTGTAGCTAATTCTTTGGGCCACCGTGATCCAAACTGATTCATTCTACCGACCCAAACGGGCCGGAATATCGAACTTGTATGTCGTTGTGACTTATTTTTCCCCTAATAGGCATGCCCATCTATCCTCTACTGCTCTAAGTACATAATCATTATGTATTTTATGTTCAAGATATATTCCCATATTCCCGAATAATTATTGTCATTCAATCATAAGGAGATATATATACAATCAGTTATTCATATCTTTTACATTTTTCATACTTCATTATATGCATAAATAATTCATGCTTACACTGTATACTCATGAGCTGTTATTTATGAATTCATAATAGGCGTCAATACAAATAATTATGGTTACCTGTACGCTCTACTGTTTTCCAAGCTTTCTGAAACTAATATGAGTTCCAATCTTATCAAGCTATCTATTGATGAATAACTCAATGAGATCTTTCATAGAGTCCAAGAACACCAAATCGGAGTTCAAGCGAAGGAGATATGACCAGAGTTGGAGGTCATCGCGCTGATCCGATCGCGACGAAAGTACAGCCTGAAGCCGACATTTGCTGTTTGTTGACGAGCTCAGTCTAACACCTCGTTCGACATCTAATATCTTGTTCAGGCATATGGATGGATTCTTGACTCAATGGGCTTTCCATAGAGTCCAAGAACACCAAATCGGAGTTGGGGGACGAAGGGAATGTGACCCTTAAGAAGTTGGGGTCATAAGCGAGTGGAGTCTTGACAGCCGACTGGATGACGAAGCTGCACTGAAGTGACGAGCTCAGTCTAACACCAGTCTGACATCTGTGTCTTCCTCAGGCATGTGGATTGGATTCGCGATAATGGGCTTTCACCGGGATTCCGAGAACACCCGAATGGGTTAGGACGGAAGATATGACCTTGAAGTTGGGGGGTCATGCGGCGATCGAGTCTTGACGAGCTGAGCACAGACGACTGGTTGCTGAAGTGACGGCTCCAGTACGACCTGGTCTGACATCAATCTCGCCGGAATAATGGATGGTTAACCGAGCTCATGGTCTTTCCATAGGTCCAGAACACCTGAGTGGAGTTCAAAGCGAAGGAGATATGACCTTGCGAGAAGTTGGGGTCATGCGCCGGTGGTCTTGACGGTGACCTGGTGACAGCTGCACTGAAGTGACCGAGCTCCGAGGTGTCTGACACATGGTCTGACATCCTAATAATCTGGGTGAGCATATGGATGGATTCTTGACTCAATGAGCTCATGGGGTCTAAGAACACCCAGGCTCGGAGTTCCCGGGAGCGAAGGAGATGTGACCTTAAAGTTGGAGTCATGCGCGTCCGATCTTGACAGGCGGCTGGGCGACAGGCTGCGCTTGTGGCGGAAGCTCCAGTCCTGACACCTTGGTCTGACATCTATCAAATCTCACTCGGGCATATGGATGGATTCTTGACTCAATGGGCTTTCATGAGTCCGTACCCAAATTGATTAGAGACGAAGGGAGATATGACCCAGAAGTTGGAGGTCATGCGGTCGATCTTGACAGGCTGCCTGCCGAGGATCGGCGACCTCTACCCGGGATCGGCGGCCCTACAGGACTGGCCGGCCTCAGGTCGGCGGCCTCTGGGACGACATCTTCGGGACAGCGACCTCCCTAGGTGCTGGCGGCCTCTCTGTGACTCACACCCCATTTGATGTTCGGGGAGTAAAGACCATAACTTGGTCCTAGGTCCTGAATTAAGAAATTCAAAGCCTTCAACATCAAGGGTTCATTGATGTTCACCATTCAAGAAGGACTTACACTTCCAAATTCTCTTTATTTCTGGTTTTCAAAAACTCGTTAAGGTCCGGCTAGTTATTGAATTAAGCGACCCGACCCCTACCAGATTTATTTTGGTGACCTCGATAAAGGACTATAACTTAGTCTGAGGTCCAAATCGAGAAAATTCAAAGCCTAAATCCAGGATTCAATTGATGTGGCTACATTTATCAGAAGGACTTACTTATATTCCCTTTGCTTCTGACCTAAAAACCCCGTTCTAAGGTCCGGATAATGTATATGATCAAAAATAGGAATTTTTCTTGGTTCAACTTTTAACTAGACCCTTCTAAAACACATATCCTGGGGATCCATAGAGCTCTTCTCAACTTAATCCCTAAGAAATGAGATTGGGGTTTCCAAACCCAAAGACACCATCAACATATTCATACAAATATTCCACCGAGTTCATACCAACCCACGAAGACATGTCAGTACCCCATACTAAATTCCTTTTACTGCAATCTTCTTAACCTTCTTCTTCTTCTTAAGTAATTTTGCTCTCTTATTTTCTCCAAGACCAAAATAAAGATGTTCTTTTGAAAATTCATATCATATATGATCTTATCCCTTTTATTTTGCTTTGGTCCTCCAACTCTTGCAATATTTCGTCCATTACATGTTATTTTTACCAATAGCCTCAAATCTTCTTCATTGTTGCAATTTAACTTATGTGCATATTCCTACTTTTGTTTTTATCTTTATTTTATTCGAATAAATATACTTTTCACGTTTATTATATACCCAAAACATGTTATCCGGCTATTTGGGTATAATTTGAGGTGTTACACTCCATACGAGCTACCCCTTCCTTTTGGATGCACAGTAGACCAGGGGCCGATCTACCTTCATGGAAGGAAGGTGCATGGGTTAAGTACAGATCTCCAATTTTCGACTAGTCGCCTTGGCCTCTAGTTCCCTGGCTGGAGATGAGATGCTCAGGAGTAAGTTTAACGGTCCTTGATAGCATGGCCACTCCCTTCACAATTCTGCAGTGGGTAGAAGAAGTGCATGAAAATGACGAGCGTTGGAGCGGGGTTGCGCTCAAATCCTGGTCTTCAAAGTAAGAAGGACTTTGTGATGTCCTCCACTGGAAATCTCAACAATTCTGGATTTTCAAAGCGGCCTTCTCTACCTAGTTAGCAGGTTTACCTCAGGTTTCCCTAAGTAACTGATGGCCAAGGGTTCGCGCACATGTCAGTAGGCATGTAAAAGCACATACGCTACACACCTGGGAAAGACATTGACCGTTTTATAGAGTGCCCAGGGTCTCATCCCAAGGTCCCCTGACTAGGATCACTCATTTGCACGGACTTGGCCGTCGGGGAGTCAGCTTTAATGAATTGATGAGGCTACGGGGTGGCATGGATAACCGCCCATGGAATGCGCTAGCCTTAGGTGTAAACAAAGCAAACTTTCCACCAATGAAGGTCAGTTGATAAAAGGTTTAAAATGCGGCATCGATCCGAGTCGAATGACTTTTGGATGAACATGAGCGGTAGCTACAGTGAAGTGCAAAATTGTGACCCGGGGGCGAGCAAGAGCGAAGCCCGTGCGGTTGCTCCGGAGTGAAAAAACAACTGGTATATTAACCGCCCATGATAGATTAAGTTAGGCCAACACCCTCGATAACTTTCGATGTCAATATCCATAAGGATTTGATAATAGACCCCTCCCACCTCATCCATGGAAAGGGAAAAGATGATCTTTGCCAAAAAGGCAACTCTGGTACAGGCCTTTGCGCCAGCTTGACTAGCAGCCCTCTTTCACTGACCTCTTGCCACTCTTTGCAGCGAACAACAACAGAGGAATGGTGAAAATCAGCCCCAAGTCCTGATAAGCGGTAAAGACACCTATCATGGTCAGGTTGGACCAGGGAAGATTCTGCCCGGTTCTAGCCATGCCCCCTAAGGACACCCCCTCGACTCATCCTTTGAAGCGTCTTAAACTGGCAAAACCGCGTACTTAGAGCATAAACTCTGTTCTAAAAATGAGAGGAAATAAGCGCGGTGAACGTCGCGATGTGCGAGGAATATCCATGGGGGTAAAGCTCAACGGGGGGAAACAAGGCGATGGAACAAAGAAAAGGTACGGGTGAAATCAGTGACTCCTATATATCAAGCATCTAAGCATTCTGGATGCATTAAATGCTGTTAACTCATCACCTCGCCATTAATTTGAATCCTATGGCAACAGCTTCAGAACCTGAGAAGGCCGGCGTGAGCCTGGAGCCTCGTAGACCTTAATGATAAATCTAATTGTTGGGTTTGGGGCGGTCGCTTATGTTACGTCCATGAAGAGCACTAAGGGCCAATCCATTCCAAGTTTTATCAAATGTCACAGCCTATGACCCGAGGAGTCGGTCCCTACCTCTGGCCGGGAATTCAAGCGCAACAAGAATAAATTATCTGATATGAATGTCGAATCACTGTTTCATTAGTGCGACTGTAAAGGCGTTCCTGACTATAACAGCGCTTCTGACACTTGCGATCCACCGCGGCGGGTTACGCAACGATATAAGCCAAGAAAAAGAAAAAGAAGAAACATGTAGAAGAAGAAGATGAAGAGGTGGTCCTAAAAAAAAAAGAAAGAAAGAAAAGCCCCGTTTATTTAGGAGGGGGTTCTTATTCGCGAAGGATTATTCATTTCGAACCACCTAAGGACCCATAATGGCGAAGGGCATATAAGGAGATAAGGTGAGGCTCGAAAATATTCTCAAAATGCAAATTAGTGCACCCGAAACAGTCGCTTTGACGCCGGCTGATCCATAGTTAATCACATCCAGCCCCTTCGCCAGCCTCTTCCGGAAGCAATCAAAAGTACCAGCATAGGCAATGTCGTTGCGTCTAACCATATCTACCCTCTGAAAAACTAGCCTTATTCTTTAAAGGAGTCCACCACCACTACGAAGCCTTTTATAGTGGCCTTAAGCACAAGAGAACCCCAAATATTTGCATTAAATGTGACATGAAAATAGAAAATTCCACTGTGTCATGCGTTGAGGCAGCATTAACGGTCCGCACATTTCCTGTATATCTAACCATTCTGGCATTCTCTTTTTTTCGATCAGGAAAATGACCTCCCCATCCGGAAAAATGGGGCATTGTAGGTCGTACCCCCAGAGCTACGACCGACTCCACCATTCACCAAACCCAAACACACTCCCAATGCGTAGGCTAGGCCCAGTATCACGCTTCCAGTGGGTCATGGGATGCGGCTCACGTAGACTTATCCACTCTCTAGTAGGGAACATCCTCTACAAGAAGACAACTAATGATTACCCGGCTGATCTCTTTCGGTTTAAAGATGCCCCAGCACACACACACACACATACATAACCGTTTTGGAGATGGTTAAACATTTCTTAGGGCATAAGTTGCGGCTAACCCAGCCGTGCAAAGGAAAGAACAAGTCATGGCGTAGGCGCCTCTTTTCCCTCCATTCGAGAAGAAACACTACTTTCCATGGAAATCGGATCATCTTCCTCCCCCATAAAGGAAGGAGGAATCACAACAAGGAAGGTACGAAATTCTTGACTAAAAAAAAAAGCAGCTCTTTCCTCTCAGTTCATGATTTGACTTAGGCACGGGAGGGGTGCCTTCCGTCGTTTTCGGTTTGTTTGCGGTTGTAATCACTAGCAGTTAATGCTCCAATGGCTCAGAAAATTTAGGAGACTACAAACATAGGTCCCAATATATTTTTTTTTTTTTGACAAGACTAAAAATGTGATTTTATTGTAAGTCCATAAATAGAACAAGAGAGAGGGTGGCAGGGAGAAAACTCAATCGTGATGATAAAAAATTGTAGTTGGAATTTTACGGGTTAAGCCTTCCTTAGGTCATGCTTCATGGATATTTATGACGGGTTCTATGGAATATGTCTATCATTCTCATAGGAAAGCGGCCCCCCTTCACTCTCATATAGGTGAACCACATCAGTGTGTTGCATATAACATAATCATAAAAAAATATGATATTCGGTAAAGGTTGATCTACTCAACCTCAACCAATGCGAATAAGCTCCTCCCCACACCGCGGGATGAACTCAGCCGATACGTGATGGAAGTAAAGCTCCGCGGTCGGCAGATGACTTGTTATTACCCATATGAACCCGGTTCATGGGATCTCCATTCTAGCAGGCCGACTTATGTAAACCCAAATCTTATATGCTTAAGCTTTTAGGAAAGTGGATTGTTTAGCATCCATATTAATGAAACTCAATGTGATCATTTTATTAATTTGTTTAGGGAAGTTACAACTACTTGTAGACGCTATTTTGGTTGTGAGTACCATGGCTGGGCTTTAGACACCACAACTCCCGGCCAATGGGCTGGTACTCTTGGGAGCTTGATGCTGGCCCAGCTACCACACCCAGGGAGAATGAGAGGAGGAGAGAGGAGAGAGAGAGGCCCAGGGTTGGGTACTATGTGAGACCTGGGACCAGCCAGAACGATTTTAAGTCTGGGACCAGTCTGGGATCTTGGGTCCCACTAATGGCCATCCTACCGCATGGAAAGGGTGTTATGAATGACCATTGTTGGCTTTCAAGGTACGCTTGAATTGAGTTTTGATGATAACAAGTCAAGGTATTAAGATTGCTAATGGTTTACTTGAGATAAGCCAGATTACATGCAATTATGAACTTAAAAGACTATCATTTATCAAGATTTGAATCAAAATCAGCTCAGCAGAGATTAGGGATTCAGAAACGCCGCCATGAAAACTTCCTTCCTAAACTGGGAATCTATGTAAGATAGATCTGTTAGTGCACTTTAAGAGACCAACTATCATTCCGCTGCATTCCTCTATAAACTAGGTTTTCAAAGCAAATTGCATATCTTTTGAAAACTTTAGTTTGAGCATAAGGCATGAACTTTATAATCCTAAATGAACTTGATACTTTATCTAAGACGCCGAAATAAAAAAAACCATCAAAAGTGAAAAATAAAAAATAAAGGTAAACGGTTTCTTCAGCGAATCAACGATTCAGGTATGGACCATGGGAATGGTCAGCTTGGTTAGTGAAAGCGATCGACCAGTTAGTCAACCGTTTGAATGCAGTAGCATCCGGTTTTTGTAAACTGAAGCGGTCAGTGGTTAGGCACCTGGTGAAGCGGTCGACCAGGTTCGTGGCCCGGGTTTATCGACCAGGTGTTGAGATCACGATGGCCATCCGCATTTTTTGGTGGAACTAAAATAATTGACCATTTTGATTCATATAAATGGTATACGGTTCCTTAGAAACAGTCGCCGAGTTGACCGATTCCCCCCCGATGGTTATATTTTAAACTATATGGCTGTATATAAGCAGGTCGAATGGGGTTGGCTTAGCTTAAAACTCTCTGAGTTCCCTCTATAAATATAGTGTGGGGATCACTTAGAGAATTAAGACACTTGTTGAATATCCTCTCAATCAAATCTTTCTGTGAATATTTTCTCAAACCAAGATTATGAGTGCATTCATTACATTTGCATATTCTAGAATGCACACTTGTGTTCATCAAAAGCTTGATTGTGTTGAAAAATCTTCAGAGCTTGAGAGTGTCTCCTTGTACTTAAGTGAAAACTTCCAAAGTGAGTACTCTTGGAGGGTTTGTGAAAAACCCCTATTGGAGCCATAATCAAGTGTAAAGAAGAAGCTGGGTTATAACACTTGTGAGTGGAGACCCTCTCAGCCAGTTGAAGAGGTTAAGGAGGAAGTGGAGCGTGAGAACCAAGGAAATGTGAACCACTATAAATTTGATGTTTATTTTCTCTATCCTATCTTTTTTATTGTGTTATTGCATTAAGTGAAGATTTAGTATTATCGATGCCAAAATTTTTTGGGAAAAACCAATTCAACCAGCCACCCCACCCTATTTGGTTGGGTTCTTTAAATCCTAGTGAACTTTTAACTATATTAGGGAAAATCACCACATTATCTATGGATCTCCAATGTCCCAATCTCCTTATGCCTCAACAAAAACATTAATCCTCGATAAAGGAACCAACTAGTCATAATAAGGAAAGAAGTCTTTATCACCCAAGCCACTGAATTATCTTTCCTAAAATCAGAATAAATTAGGTATAAAACAAAAACTCCCCCCTTAGGGAAAGGTATGCAATCCTAACCATCAAACTTTCTTATTCTTTTTCTCCATCCTTTCTTGCATTAAGCATACCGGAGCGGCAAACACACGTAGTCAGTCCCCCTTTACCAAGTTCACATTATCATTTAATGCCGGGAGATCGAGGCAGTCCGAGTACAACAGCCAGTGGCTTGTCGTCCTGTAAGATTGAGAACAAAAAGTCTCATCGGCGACGTAATGCAAAGGCTTGGCTCCAGCGGCTTTCTAATAGCCCCTCACCACCAATAAGCTCCGGCCGGTTCCCCCTCCCATCTTGTCGTCGACACTGAAATTGCGTCAAATGTCAGGTGATTCAATGGCTGAAGACCAATTTCTTCATTGGGCGTCGAGAACTTAGCCCAAGAGAAGAAAGCGGGGAGAAGAGAGCAAATGAGGCAAATAAGAATTACAGGATCGCGAGCTGCGGCGTAAGCGATCGTTCTGAGCTCGGGTAAAGCGGGCGCAATCTTGGCGGAAGAACACGCGAGATAAGCGGGCAGAAGCAGCTTGCGGAGCCGTTCGCGATAAAGGAAAGAAAGCCCGTCGTCGGCGGTTGGAATGCTCCAGATAGGCGGCGACTATCCGCCAGCGACTCCACCAAAGCCTTTTTCACGGAAATTAAAAACATGAAGGCGGTCATTGGCGGGCAATTCACCCGCGTTTAAGCAAACGCCGATAACGGCTGCTCGAACCGAGCGAGGAACGGTGGTGAAACGATGTCAAGCGTAGCGCGAGTAACGCATTACCGGCCCGGGTGTGTTCGCGATCTTACCGTTAGTATATCCGTAACCCGATACACAAACACCAATGCTACATGTCACTTTGTAGCTTAAGCGATTCGAAGTCAGAAACAAGCAATGCTCTCCACTCCCCACAGGGTGACCGCGTCTTCGTACATGAGTAGCCTGGTCTGTCGTCCAACTTTCACTATGTTTAATGGCGGGTTCTAACGAGCCATATGATCTGCTCTCCATTCCTGACCGGGCAATGAATTTGAATACAGGCAATGACCTTCTACTATGCAAAGTTTTTAGATAGCCTGCCGCGATACACCTTAACTTTGGTTTCGCTCCTCGAGAAGCTCCCGATAAACATGTTTATGAACTTCAAGGGCATTAATCACCATAACACACATTGCTTCGATGAGTCAAAAAATGAACACTAGTTCCTTACACACTATTTTGAAACATGAAGACTAGTCCATATGGGACTTTACAAGGAGGTTTGGGGCAAAGCCATCCTAATAAATAAAATTTTAATGGACATTAGTCCGCTAAAACTGGAGAAGCTTGGTTATAGGCTCCATGCTCATAAGCTATCTCCTATGCCCGCTTCAACAACAATGGAAGTGTTATACGGTGATGACAGTCTCAACATTGGGAGGATAGCCTCCAGAGCAACCCTTATAGATGGTCATGATCTGAAGCCGATCGGTAGAAAGATAATGACGGGAAAGAAGCGAATCCCACATCGAGGAAGTGAGCAAGGAAGCAGAAGCGACCTGAGGCAATCTACATAAAAAAAGAGCCCTCACAATTCACTCCCCTAAACATCTCATACGAAAGGCTATTACCCCTCATTCGCGACCTACCAGATTTCAAATGGCATGCACCCATCCAGACGAATCCCATTCAAAGCGAAACCTTGATGAGACTATCACCAAGGACCATGGACACGAAAACCAGTAGGTGCGGTCAAAGTTCCTAATAAAAACTTATCAAGGCGTGACACCTAAAGGCAACAGTTGATCGAGTGGAGTCAGGAGGCCACATGCAGAAGAGTGTGCCTTGATCCAGCTCCATGAAAGCCCAAACTAACCATAAATTATATGCCTTTGCCGCGCTGGCAGGCTTTGATGGTCGGTATCGAAATGTGTCGTAAAGACAAAATCGGAAGCGCTGCGATTAAGGCTGGGTGAGATACGTCCGCACCGAAAGCCTGACGAATCGGGCCAATAGATGACCCCATATCCTTTTCCTCCGATTAACCCGAAACGGGGGTCATTGTGCCTCTTCTACGATGCCTAGTACTCGCCCTCTATATTAATGGTTTGATGTGCATAAGTGCGATTCACAAACCACGGCCGGCTAAAGAATCGCGGCACGGGGAAAGAAACCGTCCACATCGAGGAAGGTGAAGCGGAAGCAAGAAGTGTCCTGAGACCAATCTCATAAAAAAGCTCACAATTCACTCCCTGAACATCTCCTCTGAAATGCTGTACCTCATTCGCGACCTACGGTTCAAATGGCACCGCACCCATCAGGCCGAATCCTCTTAGAGAGAAGCAAAACCTTCGCGATCTGGTATCGCGGGACCATGGACCACGAAACCAGCGATTGCGGTCTGAGTTCCTAGTAAAAAAAAGCTTATCAAGGCGGGGACACCTAAAGGGTAACTTAGGAAGTTAATCGAGTGGAGTCGAGGCCCTTGCGAAAGAATTGTAGCCGGTCCGGTGTGGCTCCATCGAGCTAGACTAACCATATATTATACTCTTTGGCATTTCATTACATTCGATATCAATCAAAAGCATTAAACCAAAAGAAGACTGCGTCGAAGCGGCTATGGTAAAGCTAGGGTGAATCACGTCACTTGCAGCGACGAGAGGATTAAGGCGATAGATTGGCCCCATATCCTTTGCTCCAATTAACCCGAACAGGGTCATTGTGCCTCACTACGATGCCACTCACCCCTCGTATTAATGGTTTTGATATTGCAAGATGCTTGGTGGATCGGAAATCTGGCAGAGACTTACTCAAACCTGACCATTCAAGCGGATCGACTTTGCCGGCGGCCACTTCAAAGTGCGTGGGGCGAATCTCCGGCCTGTGGTGCAACCACGGCGACATTGGGAAGTCATCTTACTCCTTATACAAAGCTGGCTGGTCATACCGGGTTTGGATTCTCGGGTCGTGAAGGCTTGAGATATAAATGCCGCCAATTGGGCGGACACAGCTATCACTCATGAAGCGATGTATCTTGATGTTGCCACCCAGGTGGGTGTAGGCTGACAAGTGCGGGGTAAGGTCGACCTTTGAGCAACCAGCTATTTACGGGGGTCACTATCCAGTGTGCCTGTGAAGGAAGTGCGATTCAGAGCAGCCTCCCAGCTTGATATTACACAGCCTGCTTAATCCACGGTTAAAGCCCAGCCCAGGAAATCCGGGGTGAAAGAAAAGGACCCCCTTTGGTTGTGGATCCCACCGGAAGAAGTGGAGTTGGATGGGGATGAAGAGATTTACCTCGTGGGGTTCCATACGTCGATGAAGAAGAGCCCCGATTACTCTGTATTTGCTGCGACATTGATCTTTCATGCATTGGAACGCTGATAATGGGATTGGGATAAAGTCCAACGGTGGCTTCTCCTGGCCAGAGCGATCACTCCTCCCGAAACGCCCGAGCCGGTGGAATAAATGGTGAGTAGGGTTCCACGCGACCGACGATCAGATCATTCGGATAAAAATAGACAAATCTTCCTATGTGGGGTTTATAAGGGAGGTAGTATCGAGATGGATGGCTAATATCGGTAGTGGTATCAAAAAATGGTTGTAAGTGGCGCATATGTCATGAGTACCTGATCTCGTAGGCTTTATCACAGGATAGCTTCCCTTATACGTGTAGATTAAATTATTGGATCTAGCCGATGAGAACATCTTGCCTCAAAAAATACCACAGAATTTCATAATAAGGAGCCATTATATATTAAGTATAAATTGGAGCCAACTTAGGAGTATTCGAATTATTAAATGAATATTATGTAAATGATTATGGCTAGAGCTTAAATACAAATATAATATGCTAAATGAGAATTAATTACACCGAAAATTTGCCCAAAATGAAAAGGGAAAATTTGAAATGTGAAAAATGAGGACTGGGTCAATTAATAATAGCGGTTATATGTAAAGTGTAAATATGAGATTAATTGCAAATAGAATAAGTGTAAGGCTACATTGCCATTTAGGAGAACTTAGCTTAAAAATGCATTTTATATGTGCTTGAAACAAGGCCTTGAGGAAATGAGA
Source organism: Tetrastigma voinierianum (assembly GCA_016808115.1). Lineage (NCBI taxonomy): Eukaryota > Viridiplantae > Streptophyta > Magnoliopsida > Vitales > Vitaceae > Tetrastigma > Tetrastigma voinierianum. The sequence continues at coordinate 244,333 of JAEQBH010006656.1, read as the reverse complement.
TATTTAAAGCCAAATAGTGAAAAATACAAATGAGACCCAAAGTATGAGGCCAAACGCTGGCCTTACACTTAAATAAGATAAATAAAGGCTGGTGGTCTTAAACCGTTTGAGAGAAAATCCGATTTTAAGGAGAAGAAGAAAGGATAAAAGGGAGAAAATCAAGGGTTTTGCAAGAGATCAAGTTTGGGTTGGATTTGCTTCCCATCTCTTGCTCCTAAGAGATCAAACAATTTGGAAGAAAAGATTTGAAGAGGTTGAGGTAAGAAATAAACCCAAACCCCTTTGTTCTTGTGTTTGAGTTGGGGAAAACCCCAAATGTGGATAAAAAGAGTTTTGTTTTGGTTGTAAATGAGTTTTGGGATTGTGTTGAGGTTTTTTTGTATTGTTGGTTGGAATTGGTTTGGATTGGTTATGTGTAGTGTTTGTAAAAAGGAAAAATGTTGAGTTTTCAAAGGAAATGCTGTCAAAATTTTGTAAAAAACCCCTGTCCTTGTTTGGCTATAGATTAAGTTATAATCATCCAAATGAAGTGATTCAAATTGGTAAAGAACCATAAGATATAGCTCTACAAATGTATAGAAGGGACCAGGAGCAAATTGTAGCTCTAAGGCTCCCAAATACGGGCTTAAAAGTGAGCTCCGGTAGCTCATGGGTTTATGCTCTGTTTTGGGTATTGTTATAGTGTTTTGGCCACAAGTTGAGTTTCACTCATCCAAATTGAGTGATTCAAAATTATGGGTAAAATATAATTCTAGGGAAATAATTTACTTGAAGGAAGTGCATGCAAATTGTTACCCCAAATGTCCCAGAAATCTGTCAAAGTGGAGCTACGTGTAAGAACAGTCTGATTATGCTTTGCAATTAGAGTAGTCTGGATGTAAAATGCAATAACTTGAGTTTTGGTGATCCAAATTGTATGATTCCAGTTGTAGAAGAAACCTTAGAACCATAGCTTCAAATTAGTAGAAGGAACCATTACCAATTTATGAAGTTAAGACCCCTGAAATTAGGAATAACAGTAGGTAACCGAGTGAGCTAGGCATATAGACCAGTTTGGCATTAAAATGCCGTAACTTGAGTTTGGGTGATCCAAATGAGATGATTCAAATTCCTACTAAAACTAGACTCATAGAGATAAAATTTTCTTGAAGGAAGTATGAGCAAATTATGGCTCATGTGTCCCCAAAAATTTTTTCAAGTGAAGAATTATCGGGTAGACATAAGCTCGACCAAAAACTCCTAGAATAACCTATTAATATGTGATTGTCATTGTATTTGAATAGGGGCTGACGAGGAGGAAAGCCCACATTGAAGTCAAGATTCTAAAGATCGGAATCAAAGCGACGATTTTGGTTTGTTCTATCTTCTCCTATTCTCGTTTCAAGATTTGAACTATTTGTTCTAAATCCAAAAGAAAAGCATATTGAATTGTTTTAATTGATTTGAAGAAATTGATTGTGAAATGTTTGCAAATGAAAATTGCATGAGTATTGAAAATGAACCGTTTATACAAATGTACATATTGTATTGTATGTTGCTATAAAATATTTGAACGCCCTTAATTGAATGTTAACCGTTTAGTTCGTATGAAGGATAGATTGGTATACCAATAGGGGTCGAATGCGCGATCTTGCGGCGGTGTATTGATGTCACTCGATCTGACGGCCAGCGGGGCCCATCGGTAGTGTTCACTAATTGATTTTTATAACCCATCGGCAGCCCGAGCGAGACCATATTGCATGTTATAAAACCATTTTATACCCGACTGCGGTGTTTGCCTTTTTATATATAGACTAAAACCCCTCAATTAACATAATTACAAGAGCCTTACATATAACTTGCATCCATGTTACTTTGGATAATTTTGCTTGATAAAATAATTTTCTCTTAATGTTCATGATTTAAAAATAAAGAGTTCAGTCTATGACAGCGCAAGTGCACGGAGCCATCTGAAGTAGTAAAATGCGAGATGTAAAGTCAATTATCATTCCCACACGAGGAGATTGATGCGGTACGGATCAAGCTACCCCTGACTACTAAAATTCCATACTATTTGGACTCAAAACTCATAGTGATGGTTTTATCTAAACAAAAAAAATTAAAAATCCTATAATATTGAATAATGTCAAACTAAGCTTAAAACAAACGTGGCGAAGAAAAATAAATTGCATATATATAAAAATGGATTAAATCGGTTCCTATGAGAAAGCGAAAACTATCAGTGAAATACAATGAAGCGGTCCCGATTCCGATAGTTAAATTACATTGCTACGATTCTATATATGGATCTGGATTTATTGACCAATTCTGAGTATTGGAATTGGATTTCTCCATATTCAGATTAGATATCCTTGCTTCTCTCGAAGACAAAGGATCAGCCATTCATAATTCAAATTCTCTTGCAGATCGGCTATTTTCTTTCTTAATACTACACCATTTCTGACACGCGAGAACTTTTGCTTTTCCTTCTCAAGATTTTCGCAAAGTTTCTATCACTTGGTGGTGACTCGACCTCAGATCTATGGGTTTATCCTTTCCTGATTAGATACGAGCTAGCCACGGGGGATTGGAACTTACCTTTAGATTAAGGTGAACTCTCGATTATTTATATTGTTAAATACACCTCCAACTTCAATTTATGGCGAATGATTTGTCAAAATGAACTCTCGGAGCTCAACGGGATCGTCAGTAGTAATCAAGAACAGCATACCCCAGTACTCGGCTCTCGGGAATCTCGATCTACGTGTCACGAAAAGAGGGCATCCTGGATATTAGAGTAAGATACATTCCCTCAACTGCTATTAGGTACTACTATTGGGAACTTATCCATTCAAAACGACACCAATTAAGTAAAAACCGAACCCAAATTAATTCTCCCTAATTGTGCAGAAAGACTATAACTAAATGTAAATCAAATCTAGCAGTGCGCTAAATTCTTGCATTAATTAGAAATGGAGCATGGTCACGCACAACCCTTTATTAATTACAATAAATGAGAAAAATGAATTCTAGAAATTTGTCCCGAATTTCATAAATTTTAAAGCGATATGCCAAAGAAAAATAATATAACTAAAAATCGGCTCTACGTCTACCTTGCAGTTTGCGATTCAAACCAAAAATGAGGGGAAACTAAAAATAAAAATAAAAAAAATAAAAATCTACTCTAAAATATACAGCGAGTTCCCTCTTCTTTTCCGCACTACGGGTAGTGAAGGCCAGAAGCGCTTTACTCTTCTAAAGCTATCTCACACTTATCTTTGTAAAGAGGAATTTGGGTGAATCTTTTCAAATAACCAGATTGGATATCAAGAAGAAATGAAATAACATCATATATGTGTTATCAGTTGGTGGCGCGACATGGATTGTTCTGTGATTATAAGTGATTGATTGTAACCTCTTTCTTTCTGGTTGCCTTGAGGTTTGTCTTTCTAAGTGCTTTTTGATGGGTAATTGACATTAGTTTGTGATCGAACCTCAATTTTGCTTCCAAGTCGTTCACTTAGTTGGTGGTATGACCTCAATTGTGCGGGCATCGATGTGGCCTTTCTGTTCTTCTGAAAGCGAGGTTGAGCATCGGTTTTTAGGTTGTGACCACTTTTCTGTTTGTATGATGACTTCATGTTGTGACTTTGATTTCATGGTCACAATTGTGTTGGTGGTCTTCTTGCCTTCATATGTTGCAATTTTATGTTGTGACCTTATGGTGATGTCGCGACCTCTTTTGCTTCCCATTTCTTTTCTTAGTTTGCAACCTGGGTTCTAAGTTGCAACAAATTTCCTCCTTCCCACCTATTTTCGGTCGCGACCTCGAGTGGTGTTCGCGACCACTGTTTCTTACGCTCGGCTCTTAACACGGTCGCGACCTTAATAGTGGTCGCGACATCATTTCTAATCTTGATTTGTAAAAGATGCGCGAAGTTCGGTTCCTTGTAAGTGCTTCTATTTGGCTGCAAGTTAGGCCTCAGCTGTTCTATTTTTGGTTGCTTTGAATCTTCCACGTTTTTTATGTCGCGACATCTGTAGTGGTGTCGAGGCATGAAGTGAGCTTACACATTTACAAAACTAAGTTGCAAAACCTCTTTCTTTTTGCAAAGACCTCTCTTATGGCTTCATAAACGGATCCTTGTCGCGACCTCGGAGTGGTGTCGTGACATCATTCACTGCTCCCTTTGGCGTCGCGACATCGAAGTGATGTCGCGACATGAATTTCTTCCTTGATTATTTCCTTTAGTCTCGACCACGTTTTCTTTGTCGCAACCTCCTTCTTCAAGTCACGACTTCACTTGTTCCAGTTTTCTATTTCTTCTTCAAAGCCGAATTTGTTGATGTCGTGACTTGGAATGGTGCTCAGTGAGCTTCTGTCGCGATAAATTTTTGATTGTGACCTCAATTATAACTGCTTGTTTGGTTTCTTCGATTTTGCTAGATTTGAGCTTCTGCTGTATTTTCATGCAAAATGAAATTTGAGTAAAATATCCACATTTCTGTAAACAAATCAACATTTATCTCATAATATACTCAGAAAAATGGATTAAAAATCTAATGAGTTTTTGGACTCATCAAATTCCCCCAAACTTAAAATTTTGCTTGTCCCCAAGCAAAGAAAAAAAAATGGTTTGTCCTCAAACAAATAAACTAGAAAATTTTTAAGAGTTGTTTAATGATTCATACCACAGTCTTTCTCATTCCACCTTCGTCACGGAATTAAGAATGCGACATCATTTTAAATTTCAATTTGGATTCAAGAATAAGACATGGTATACTTCTATCACAAAATTTCTTAATGAACTAATGTATTTAAGCAGTTTATTCAACAAGTCTTGTTAAATTATTGTGTGTGCGGGTCTTCAGTCCTTTTCATCTTCATGTTGAATGTAGTTAATCTTACGGGGGATTTTCTTGGGTGTTTTGTCCCAAAAGTCTCATAGGCTTGTTTTTTCATATTGATCTCATGTGTAGGTAAATTCAACCTTCAAAATCAATGAGGTCTTCGGCTTGTGTTGGGCTTAGGTAATTGGGTAGATAATGGAAAAATTTAAGTTGTAAATCACCGGTTTTCCCTTTTCTCTATACTTGTTGCCTTGACTTTCACTTGCTTCTTTGTTCTTCTTGATTCTCTTCAATCTTGGCCTTATTCATCTTCATGTTGAATTCTTTTTAGGGAATTTCAATTTCCATATGCACTTTATTCAGGCCAGTTCCTTTGTTTTTTTTTTAACTCTTTTGCTTTTGTTTTTCTAGGATCGGGAATAGTGCAATGTTTTATCTTCTTAGGCTTTCTATTACTCTTAGAAAACTTTGGGCTAGCAACTCCCATTCCAGTTAGTATTAGGGTACTAGGTGTTAAAACACCCCTACGAGCTTAATTGTTCAAGGGAAATAGGCCACAAGACAAAACTTATTCCTTATTTCACTAATACCCTTTACTTCTTCGCACCCCTCCTTCATTGTAAAAATTGAAATATTTTCCCAAACTTGTTTCTTTTCTTTATAGTAAACTTTTTAAGGCTAGGCTGGATAATTTGGGTTCTTTTCTACGGGTTTATTGCAAGGAAGGGAATTTAGGTTTCGATTCTTCATTTATTGAAGAAATAAAACTGTTGGCTCAAATCAAGGAACTAGAGAATATGCTTAAGCATATATTGAGGAGTAGGCTTAGAAAAGCTCAATCGCAAGGATGGCCCTCTATCATTTATTGTTGGTACATTTCACCTAAGATTTCGCCTCGATCAATAATCTAACAAGTTCTAGGACTATGGACTCTTAGTCTTGAATTTCCCAGAAGATTTTCCTAATTCCTCTCAAAGTTTCATAAGTTTTGTTGACCTAAATGTATTATTTCTTCAAGACTTTTATTTATTTACTGTCTACTTACATTATTTCAACCAAGTATTTTGTTCCATCAGCAATAACCAAATTTCAAATTTTTGCAATCTATCACGAAATTAAACAATGTAGGCAATACTCTAATTTCCGAGTTTAATCATTCATATTTGATTCTTCACGAAATTGTTGTTCTTGGGAAAGACGAGAATTATTTATTGATTCTTGCATAGAAAAGGCATTTGTATTTATCATGCTAAACATAAATGACAAAAAAACAAAATTTCATATATCATGTTCATCGAATTCGAAGACATCTACTTATCCTGATCAAATTCTCATTCAACAAGTGAAAAACAATCCAACAAGCAAACAAAAAGTAACTATAAAATGAAAATTCAATAAAACAAGGGACAGTTAGGATGAACCAAATGGATTTCCATTAAAATGTATATATTGGCAACATGCTAAAAAAAAAGAAACAAACTTTCAGTTTCCCTTTCTTCTTTTGTAGGCCTTTTTATATGTCCATCTTTGGGGAGGATCTACATCATAAACTTAGGAATTTTATTTCAGCTTTTTGTCTTCTAAGGTGGGAAATTCCTCTACTTCTTTATGATATTTCAATGTTTAGCAGAGACTCACTAATAGAGCCAAAGAAATTCATTTCCACCACGATTGTAATCATTCCTTCCAATCTCGTATATGAGATTCTCTGTATGTGCTGGGAGCAAGCTCCGATTTATCAAGTCCATACTTTCCTCAACTGTTTCTCCTCTCTATACTCATCATTATCTTCCAAACTATCGATCTCTTTCTTCATTAGCCAACTCCTTTTAACAGCTCCTTATATATATGCTTGAACCCACTTAATCTCTCTCACTATGCGCTTTCCATTTCCTATATCCTTTCCTTCATGATAATCACAAAGAATTCAAAGATCCCTTTGAATTACTTATTGGTAAAAGCTTGCATGCTTGTCTTTATTCTTCCCATCATCTTTTTCTTCTTGTTTCTTCTCAAATACCCTCCTTGTGTTCTTCTTTCTCCTACTTCTCCACTTTTTCTTCCCATATCTACTCCTTTCTTCTGGCTGTAGCCTCCATAAATTCTTCTTTGATCCAAGTGTCGCCTTCCTCATTTATGTTCTCTCTCTCCTCCATTTCCTTTTCATCAAGCCCGAGCATTTCCATAATTTCAAAGATTTTCTCTCTGCTTCCAGATCCTTCTCGCTAAGGCCACTTGTTCCCACTTCGGAAATAAAGATAGGCTGGCTTACCCTAAGAGGTTCTTCTTCTTCTTCCTAAGGACTGGTCCCGTACCTCCTCCATTTCTCTCCGCGCCTTTACTGCCCCAGCTCGCTTCTAAGATTCAACACCATCACTTCTTGCCTCCTTCCTTTAGGTCCCCTTGTCACCCCGTTAGAGTTAGGGAAACCTGAGACATCTTTCTTCTTCCTCCCACTTCCCTCTTCACCATTTCAAAACAAAGTCTAGTAATAGGTAGGTGAGGATCAAATTCCTTTATTACCATATGGTGGCATCCTCTGAATTGATTTCATCATAATGCCCATGTTCATTTCAGATCCTTTGGGCAAGGCATACAATAGGATGGCTTCTTGCTCTCTGACTGTGCAAAGGTGTTTAGTAGGCACTATTACAGAACATATGAAATAAAACCAAACCTTTGCCTCTTCTGTAAGAGATCCCCTTTTTATGGCATGGTGAGGGTTCTTCTTCGTCACTTCCCATTTCCCTTCTCCTCCAGTCAAACGATTCACTATTTTTTCATAATTTGGGTTTTCAAACTAGATTTCACCCATGCTTGAAATCTCCTGCAATTAACACTTCATTATTCTTCTATCATCTAAGGGCACCAAAACCTCTCACATGTTTAATTATCCTTCATTTCCACCATATTTGCATAGAATTTCATAAGAGTCAAAACCCTGGTGCTTTGTGCTCGCAAAAGAACTCCCAACCTCTTTTTTCTTTTACTTCAGAAAATGGGGAAATTAATTTGCTAAAACCTCTTTCGCAGACAAATTCTTTGTCGAACATAACCTTATTCCACAATTCTTTAGCTTCTTCTGAAATGAAGTCTTTTCTTCTTCAAGCATTTCCTCTCTCAGGTAGCTCATCCTTCTCCGGTTGGTTTCCTTTTTCAACATTTACTTCTTCCTCAAGTTGATTTTCCGACTGAACTTCTTCTACTGCTTCGACATTTTCGCGCATGATTTCGTCGATCAGTTTGTTGAGATTAGCCATTTCATCTTGGTTTGCTGCCATGATTGAAGACTGTAAGGTATTATTGAGCCAGTTCTAGGTTTCATGATTCGTAAGTATGGATGTGGAAGTGGAGAGGTTGGGATGAATCAAGTACTTAATGGAATTTGAAAGGGAATGTACTGGCCAAACGTCATGACAATGATATGGGAGTAGCGATATTAAGTATTGAGCCTTTTAAATTTACATTTTCAATTAATTTAATTTTTATCGACCCAAAATGAGGTTTTAAAATCCACTTTTATTGACTTTGACGATTCGGTCGTAATCTGAAAATTTTTTGTTGTGACCTCAAATGTGGTCACGACAGGAATTTGATGTTGCAACATAAAATATTCTTTCCCTTCTTTAATTCACCGTGACCTCCGCCATTATTTTGACTTTCTTTTTCCACTCTTTATTTTTTCATTCAACACTTGGTCGTAACTTTGATTAATGTTATACTCAAAATATAAACACTAAATTCAGCAGCTAATTTCAATCTTATTCTAATCTAATCAAACAACTACAACTCAATTCATCTTCATCATGCAAAAATTCAACAACTTCCACTATGTATTCACATTCAAAATTTAAGCACCAAAACAAGAAAGATAAAATTTCCAAACTTTCAATCATGCTATCAAAGACAAAATTTTAAAATCAAATCAAGAAGAATATATCGCCTCTTTTGGTCTCTTATGTGCCGATTGGAAGTTTGATTTGCATGCTCTCCTTTTTGCACACCTTCATCACCTGTAAAACTAAAAAAATATTTACTCTACTCTTCAATCAATAATGAATAAACACAATATGCTATTAGAAATTTAAACACATAAATTTTAAACTATAACAAGAAAAAATTAAAAACAACCGGGTGTGGATTGCCTTCCACAAAGTCGCCAAAGCGCCAATTTTAGCTCTTGTACCGGACTTCTCACGCTATTGTTCTGCTTCAATTTCTCGCTCAAAACTAAGTGCTACTCTTCCAACCGCTTCAAGGTAGTGCTTAATCTCTCACCAACTTCTGAACTCCTACATCACGGGTTCTGAAGTGTCATCGCTCAAATTTGTGTGCTTGATACCACATTGTAAATGGTCCACTCCATTTGAATTTCAGCCTTTCCCGAAAGAGTCTTAGTCCTGGAGTTGGAATAACAAGACCCGATCTCCTCGCCTTGAATTCTCCTCAAAATTCGCCGATCATGCCATTTTTTTTGTTTTATCCTTGTAGATTCGCACTATCATAGGCTTCATTTCAACTCTTCCAATTCATTTAACTGAGTAGCCTATCTTCCTTAGCAAACTTAAAATCAAAATTAAGCTTCTTTGATGGCCCGTATAGCTTTATATTCTAGCTCAAGAGGTAGGCAGTGATAAGGTTTTCCAAAGACAAGTCTATATTGACATTCTAATGGGAGTTTTAAAGTAGTCCCGTATGCCTGGGTGAGTGCATCATCAAGCTTCAACGACCAATCTCTTCTCATTGAACTGCCAGCTCTTTCCACTTTCTTATCTCCCGTTGGAAATTTCACTACCCATTTGTTTGAGGATGATAAGCCAAGCTCATAATAAGTGTTTGATACCATATCCCGTCATGAGTTTGTCAAACACCTTTATATTTGCAAATGGTTCTCCATCACTAATTATAGTTCCGGTGTCCTAAATCAGCCGAGAACATTTCTTTTGTAAAATCCCACAATCGTATTTGCATCATTCTTTGACAAGCCGCCTCAACCCATTTTGATACATAATCCAATAAAATGGAGTATGTATATATTTCCAATGAAACTGAAAAGGTCCCATAAAATCCATTCCCCATACATCAAACAATCAGACTACCAGATACCTCAGGCATCTCATGCCTTTACGATATTTCCATTCTTCGGGCATTGATCACATAACTTCACCCATTCAAAATTTAAAAATAAGAGGGGCCAAGAAAATCCCGACGGAGAATTTTTGTGGCTGTTTTATCTCCTACAAAATGTCCTCCATATGGTGATGCATGACATTCTGTAAAATCTTGCTTTGCTCACCTTCACACATCTCCTTATAATTAGATCGCCCCTTTAAACAATAAATTCCGGTCATCCTGTATTTAGTACCCGTCGTCGCCTCCCAGCTTTTTCTCTCACAGCTGAATTCCGTGGCATAATTCATAAGCTAAGAAGTTCACACACATCGCATACTGCAGGATTCGGAGTGACAACTCCAGAATAACTGCTATCCGGAAAATTTTCTACTATTTCTTCCTTCTTCCCTCACATGCTGTTTCTTCACTTTCGACAAGTGATCAACGCTGACTACATTGTCACAACCCTTCTTTCTTTATTTCTAAATCAAATCTGATAATAATAGTACCCCACCCCGATCGCCTAGGCTTTGTTTCTTCTTTGCCATTAGATACTTAATTGTCGCATGATCGCTGTGTATAACAACATGGACCCCCAAAATATGGCCTAAATTTTCTTTACATGCAATTATCAACACATCTCCCTTTAGTAGTAGAGCACTCTCAGCTTCATTAAAGGTTTTGCTAGCATAGTAGATGGCCTTGAACACTTTTTCATCTTTCTGTCCCAATACAGCTCCCATTACAAAATCACTGGCATCACACATGATTTCAAATTTTCTGTTCCAATCTGGTTTTGCCATGATGGGAGCTTCTACTAGTCTGGATTTGATTTCTTTAAATGCATTATGGCAAGATTCATATCAAAATAGAACTTAGTATCTTTTCCAAAGAATTCGCATAGTGGTCTAAAGGTTTTGAGAAATCTCAATACGAAATCTTCTATAAAACTCAAAGATGTCCCAAAGTGAAACTTCTAAGACCTTTGATCAGAGCGGGTGGCATTAGATTTCTTATATTGAAACTTTTGCCTAGTCTACCAAGCCCTCGCATGTAAATCATGTGCCCCAAGACAATTCCTTCAGAATCCATAAAATGGCATTTTCCCAATTCGTAGCTAGGTTCTTGTCTTCGCACCTTGAAGTAATGTACCCAAAGTTATGTTAATCGCTCAAAACCGGATCCATACACTGTTTAAAATCATCCACGAAGATCTCCATAACTTCTTCTCAAGTAGATCAAAATATGATATTTCCATGCATCTTTGAAGGTACTCGTGAGCATTACACAAACCAAATGGCATTCCTCCTAAAAGCAAAGTACCAAATGGGCATGTAAAAGTGGTTTTCTCCGATCTCGCAATACCAGCAATTGCTTATATCCGCAGTATCCATCAAGAGAAAACAAAAATGAGGGTGTCCCGCTAACCCTATCCAAAGATCTCGATCAATGAAAGGTGAAAATGATCCTTCGCTGTAAAGATTCAATTTTCCTCGTAGTCAATACACACCCTCCATCCCGTCGCTTTTCAGCTTCAGAGAACTCGGGCCTGTTCTTTCATTTCGATCACAAGGAATCCACCTTTCTCGGGAACCACATGTAATCGGGCTGCTCCAAGAACTATCCATATAGCATATATAAACCTCGTGATTTAACTATATTTCGTAACTTCTTTCTCGACAACTTCTTTTTCATCATCGTGGGTTCACCTTGATGCTCAAAAGAAGTTTTCGTGATTATCATCCAGCTAATATTTTGTGGTACAAAATCGAGGGGTCAGATACCCTTCGTGATCCTCGCAATTGACTAAGAAATTACTTCCTCGTATTTTCTCGACCACAAGAATCTCTGCTCTTCAAATTCTACCAATGCAACCTGATATGATAACTCGGGTTTTCTTTTCTCGTTCTAAAACTCATATTTTAAAATGACTGCAATTCTTTCAATGTTAACCCTTCGCACTAGTTTCATGCCTCAAGTGAGCTCTTGTCGCTTTCTCGGGCTGCATACTTCATCTTGATCAAGCTTACTTATACTCAAGACTCATTTCCTTGTTAAACAAATTTGAAGGCAGAACTTGTATGAAACCAAGATCACTCTCAAGATATTGAAAATTCATCTCAATTTCATTGATAGAGTGTCAAGGATACAATCAAAATTAAATTCAACATCGAAGGTTATTGTTTCCTACAGCCCATACAACTGCCTCAGATCTGGCATCGATGTTCCAAACTCCTATTAATATTAAAATGCACTGCTTCATTTCCAACCCCGAAGTGCTCACTTCACTTTTTCTAAGATCTATCAAGGCAGCCCACTATAAGAAAGGTCTCTCCCATCAACCAAAGGAACTCTGGTATCTTCCTCCATCTCAGCATGATAACAAAATCCGCCTGAAGATGAATTTCCAACCTTGACAAGTATATCTTCAAGAATGCCTTTGGCTGTGCCATTGATCTATCACCATCCGCAATGTAATTGTTGCCGTAAGTTCCCCCAAATTAAGTCTCGCATAAATCGATAGAGGCATCAAATTTATACTAGCTAATCACATAAAGCCAATTCATATTTCTATGAAACAGGAATGGTGAAACCACAGGTCTTCATCTTTGGCTGAGCTTTTTTACGTGATAATGGCAGACCAGTGGCACTAAGCCGACATTCCCTCTCAACTATCTTCCTTTTCTTTGCTCAAGATTCCTGTGGCCTGTATAAAGAGGCATTTCGTTTATTACCTTGGTAATGATGGAGCCTATTTTATTTTCTGAAAATGTCCAAGAACTTAGAAAACCGTTCTTCCTTCTTGACTTCGTCTCCATGGAAATGGCACCTAAGGGTGTATGTCGGTACTCCTTCCTTTTTTCTCCATTATTACTCCTTTCTACCGTTCAACTGGGTGCTCTTCTCCTTCCTTTAAGGCTCTTTTTCTCATTCACTTCTTCCTTCTTCTCATTCCTTTTCTTGTTGCTACTCAAATCCTTCCCAATGAATTGAATTGCCATGCAAATCTGGTTCTTCGAGTGTCACTAGAATGTACCCTTGCTCGATTATATTCAAGGCCAATGCCCTACTGTGAAGTCTCCAAATTTTTCTGTAACTAGGCACCTGTGCATTCTTCTCAAACATTTAAGCATCTAATGCAAAGCTTCCAAGTCGATGCAGCCGCTCATAGAATTGCAATAGCCTCTTGTTGGTCCCCCATGAATCCCGCAAACATTTGAATTTTCAAATGGTTGAGTCCCTCCCTTCGACCCCTCGATATTCTATTTCGCACCTCATGCCGCAGAATCGGAACCCTCGTGGCTATTATCCTGTCGAGGATGTCGCCCAGCGCCTCGGGCCTTGTAATGCCCCTCCACCATATGAGAAATTCCTATGGTTCCCCGTCGGATTGTAGTGTGGGCAAGTTAGACGGCTTAGCCGCAATTTCCTCGCTCGCTCACGTATTTAACCTCCTAAAGACCATAAGAATCTTCTTTTCCTGTTGGCACTTCAAAGACTTTTCCTCATAGTTCTTTCCAATCATTCTATTCATGAGTAGTGTGCATTCTTTCTCCTTTGTTTATCCATCACATGCATTACGGCATCCAACTCTTATTCCATGGCTGCCATCTTGCCTCTACTCCATGACCCCTTTCCTCTCATTGCTCTCCCTTGAAAACCTGATGAGCTCATAGCCATCTGCCAAGCTCTACTGTGTGACCCCTCGCTCTCAAAGATTCTTTCTGCTTGAATGTCTAGCCAAAGATAGCTATCGATGAATGCCCTAGATGGTCATTTAAAGCATGATATTACTATGTCCATCGGGGTTCTCAAATATATTCCATGATCGCACCTCTTCAGAACCTCCCTTGAAATCTTTCCCAAGTTACATATAGGTTCCTCATCTTCCTTTGTTGGTATACTATCTCTCTCTTTCTCTGAAGTGAGAGATGGGAAAAAGAATCGCCCCAAGTAGTTTCTACTTGTTCCTTCCCATACGAAACTCAACCATATGGTAACATTCATACCATGGCTTCTATATCTCTCTAAAGAAAATGGGAAGAGATGTGCAACTTTTGATCACTCTGGTCTCAGCACTCATTCAGCCTTCACCCGTGATTCGCATCCCGAGAAATCTTCCTAGTGCTCAAGCTTAAGCCCTGGACACCATGCAAACCGATGTTGCTGAAACCATTGTAATCACAAGGTGCTTTAGTCTCGGTACCATTTTAATCCACAAGGAGGCTTATCCTCAGATTGCAGTATCACTCTTCCCGACAATAAAGCCTCTAGAAACCTCCCACAGGCCAAGAATGTGGAGGCCTTTGCCAGCCGCCTCCCGTCTACCGGGCCTGGCTGCACTTCATCTCGCTATAGTCGTGTCATTTTATCTTCTTAAGCTCCTAGGTTCTCTCCAATCATGTTCATAGAATCCAAAAGCCTATCTGCTTTCCTAAAGTATTAGTTTTCCTAAATCTAAAACACATCCCGTATTATTTGATTAGTCAAACTTAAACAAAGGTTTTCAACATGGCTTGTTAAAGATTATGGTCGATGTAAATACCGCTTGAAAAGCTATTTTTGTTCTTTCTCGTTATAAATGTCCAAATTAGCATTTCCTTCTTTGTCACATGATCTAATTAATTTTCTAACCTCTTGAATCAATTTTCATAAAAACTTATTTGGTCTTTTTCATATAGATTTAAAATCCTCTCAATTACTATAATTACAAGAGCTCACACTTCTCTGTAATCCATGTTACTGATAATTTTGTTTGATAAAATAATTTTCTCTTAATTGTTCATGATTTGAAAATATGTTCACTCATAAGACATCACAAGTGCATGTGCCATATATAGTGGAAAATGAGGAATGTAAGTCCAAAGAACTATTCCCACGTAGATTTGATAATAATTATGATCAACTACTCCTTAACTAATAAACTCCATACTATTTGGACTCAAACTCATAGTGAAGGTATTTCTGCATTCAACAAAAAAATTAAAAACTTGTATAATATTTAATACGTCAAATCCAAGTTTAAACAAACGGAATCAAGAAAAATAATTATGTATATATAAAATGATTAAATCAGCCTCAAGTGAGAAACTAAAACTATCAATGAAATACAATAAAATAAATTTAATCTTGTGCTAGCTAAGTACATCGCTCAATGTTTTTATATACGGGATCCTAAGTATTGTCCAAAGATTTCTAATTATTGAATTGATTTCCATAATATTCACCGATTAGATATCCTTGCTTCTCGAAGACAAGATCAAACCACTTCACCCAGATTCAAATTTCTCAGTAAGATCCGCTATTTTTCTTTCTTCACTACAATCCATTTGCTGATGTTGCACCTTTCGCTTTCCTCTCGTGGATTTTCAAAGTTTCACTTCCACTTAATTGTGACTCAACCTCCAACTGCTGGGTTTATCCTTTCCTTAATTAGATCTAAGCTAATGGGATTTGGAACTTACCTTTTGTATTAAGGTGAACTGACATTTATATTGTTAAATACACCCCTCCAACTCAAATTATGAGCGAATGGGGGATTTATCAAAAATGAACTCTCTCGCAGCTCAACAGTCATTAAATGGTAGCCTAACATACCCAAAAAAGAATGCTCTCAGCCTCGTGAATCTACTTCTATGTCGCCCAGAGGTAATCCTGATATCGAGTAAGATACATTCCCCCAACTGCATATAGTACTACTATCATCCATCCATTCAAACGACACCAATTGCGAAACCGAACCCAAATCTAATTCCTAATTGTGCAGAAAGACTATAACTAAATGGTTCAGTCCAAGTAGAAATGGCCTGACATCGTGACGCAGCTACAAATGAGCACCGATCACGACAACCACCGTGAATGCACAAACCGAGAAGTGAAATGAATCACAATCTGTTCCATTTCAAATTAAGTGAAGATTTAAGAAAAATAATATAATTCAAAAACCAAATACTGCTCGCACAATCGTGCATTCAACTGTAAATGAAATCAAAAATAAAAAAATAAAAATAAAAATCTACTCTGAAAAATACACCGAAGTCTTCTCTTTCCTTTTCCGACAAGGTGAGGGCACTTTAAACTGGCAATTTTCTAAAGCTATCTATTTATACTCCAGAAAAGAATTTGGGTCGAATCCCTAGTAAATGTCTACAGGGAATCTCCAAATAAAAAGCCCAAATTAATTGGTCCTATGTCGCGATTCCTAAGTTGGATAGTTTGATATGGACTTCTTGATTGTCGTGATCAGCCGCCATCTCTTTCTTGTTGTAATCAATGAGTCTTGCAATCCGCTTTGATCTGGTCGCGAGCATCTTGCAGTGGCTCATCAATCTCATTTGCTTAGTGTTCCTCTAATGCGACGCCGTCGCGAACCTTTAGAAGCATGCCTGGTCGTATCGGCTTCTATTCTTCCAAATTCTCGAAGGCGACATCGCTTTTAGTTAGACCACTTTTCGTTTGTATGATGACTCTATGTTGTGACTTTGATTTTTGGCTTCTAATTGTGTTGGTGGTCTTTTTGCCTTCATATGTTTCTGCACTTTATGTCATGATCTTTATGGTGATGTCGCGAACTTTTGCTTCCCATTTCTTTTTTCTTCTAGTTGTAACTCGCTTTTACTGCTGCAACAAATTTCCTCCTTCCCACCTATTTTACAGGTCGCGACCTCAAGGTGGTGTCGCAACCTTAATTTCTTCTGCTCAGCTCTTCTTCAGGTCGCGACCTTAATGAGTGGTCGCGACATCATTTCTAATCCTTGATTTGTAAAAGGTCGCAAGTCTCGCCTTGGCAAGTGCCTCTATTTGGCCATGCTGCGAATTCTCCTTTCTAAACTCTATTTCCTTGGTTGCACTTTGAAGCCTGTTTTTATGTCGCGACATCATGCTGGTGTCGCGATACGAAATGGAGCCCCTTGCATTTAAAACCGCTTGCAACCTCTTTCTTTTTGAAAGACCCCCTTGTAGCTTCATAGATCGGATCCCCTGTCGCGACCTCGCTGTGTCGCGACATCAATCATATCCCTTTCAGCGCTATGACATCAAAGTGATGTCGCGACATGAATTTCTTCCTTTGATTATTTCCTTTAGTCTCGATCACCTACTCTTCTTTCTTTGTCAGAACCTCCTTCAAGTCACGATCACTTGTTCAAGTTTTCCATTTCTTCAAAGCCAGAATTTGTTGATGTCGTGACTTGCAATGGCCGCAATCGAGCTTCCCCGTCGCGACTTAAATTCTTCACTCAGAATCTCACTCCTCACGCAGTCGGTTTTCCCGATTTTTAAGTAGATTTGAGCCTTTAATGTATTTTCATGTAAAATGAAATTTTGAGTAAAATATCCACATTTCTCAGAAACAAATAAACATTTATCTCCGTAATATACTCAGAAAATGGATTAAAATCTAATTATTTTGACTCATCATGCAGCTCCATCGGGACTGCGTTTGATTTTGATATCCCTTCCAAAACATAGGTCAAGTTTATTAAGGGCAGAACATAACTGAATTGATTTGAGATTTTCGACATATTGGAATTGAAAAGCATGATTGCAAATTGAAATGAAAGGAGCATTGTGAAATGCATGATTTGATCTATAAATAAATTATTGCATAGGAAAGCGTGTATTTGGGATGATCAATGAACCATAAACGATCAGATATTAAATATGTATATGCATTGAATACATTGATCATCCAAAAGATTAAAAGTAATATTTTAGGGTAAATTAGTAAGGATTTGACTTAAACTCGAAATGGATGAATGGAATCAGAGTAACCATCAAGTATGAAAATGTTAAATTTATTGTTTTTATCATCAATGGTATAATCGAGTGATTGATAGTGGTTAGCGCTAAATTCCAAGGCTCAGGAGCCTGTGAGTCATTCAGAAAGCCCACTGAGTATGCTCCCGACATATGCATTCACCCTTATATTCTTTGAACATTACATTTAGGAAAAACAATTTTAGCTCTGAATATCTATTTTGTAAATCATTTGAAAATGTTTGATATGCCTTTATGGTGAATTGTACTTTTGCATGAATGAAATGAAATGGGCTTACCCCTTTAAAAACACTTCCACATATTTGAAAAGGATTTTATGCCAACTGAAGTGTAATCGCTACTTCACAAGGTTTTTGATGTGTAAATGATTTTGATAAGGTTATCGAGTGACATTAGAGCAACCCTATTCCTGGGCTTGGGACCGCTAAATGGGTCGAAATGAAAGGCAGTACATTTTAGCTTGCATCATCAGGCTTGTGCTTATGGAAAAGTATCAGAACGATTTTGTAAAAGGATTTTGAAAATGGTATTGTAACATACATTGCATTTTGTGAAGTATAAAGGGGATGAGGCATGACTCGATCTTGATTCTTATTGGTCTTAATAGGACAAACATGAGTGGTATAAGTCCCCTTAGGGTCAAGGGTGACCAAGGGAGAGTGTATAGAGATTGTTCCATCAAAATACGAGAGTATGAATTTTTGGGAGATTTGATTGAGTTATCCTTTAAGGAGTTTGATGTGATTTTGGGGATGGATTAGTTGTCCCAACACCAAGTGGTAGTTGATTATAGAATGAAGAGAGTCACCTTAAGAACTTCGAATGAGGATGAAGTAACTTTCATCGGCGAGAGGTCAAGCCACCTCTCTATCGTGATATCTCAGCCTACCCTAGAAAAATGAAAGGGTGCATTTTTGTGTTTCACTCAATATGCGAATGATACAAAGCGCAGCGTTTCATGCAACCACAATCCCACCCAAAGTGAAGACTTCCACGCTCCAAAATAATGCGAATGCTCAGGAAGGATTGAGTTTGGTTATCGACGTTGTACCAAAAAGCCATTAATCAAGATCCATTACAACTTCATATCGAATGGCTCCATTGGTTAGGTATATGTGATTTTTAGTGATGCTTCGTTAAATGGACTCAAATGCGTCCTTATGCAAAAGGGTAAAGTGGTAGCTTATGCTTTAAGGCAGTTGAAGCCGCATGAAAAGAATTACCCTACGCATGATTTGGAATTGGCCGCAATTGTAATTGCGTTAAAAATATGGAGACATTATTTGTATGGAGAAAAGTGTTTCATCTACACTGACATTATTTTCCCTCGCAAAGAGAGCTTAACTTGAGACAACGGAGATGGATGGAATTGATAAAAGATTATGACTGATTGATTACATACTCAGAAAGGCTAGAATGAGTGCCAATGCTTTGAGTAAAGACAAGACAAACCCTTGAGCGCTGAATGCTCAATTGTCATGATGCATCGATGGTACAATAGTGGTAGAATTCGATAGCGACCGAATTTGTTGAATCGAAAAGTTGTGGGCACAAAAGAAAGATGAGAAATTTGTCACATAATAAGTCGATCGAAATGGTAAAGTAATCCAGTTGCATGTGAGAATTGAAGATGGGGCCTTATATTATAAAGATCGAAGTTTGTGTACCCAATGATAATGAATTAAAGAAAAAGCCATTCTAGAAGAGGCACACAAAGGGATCTTTTGCTATGCATCCGTGTAGAAACAAAGATGTATAAAGATTTAAAGGTTTCGTGATCGTGGTCCCGAATGTGAAAAGAGATGTTTCCGCACTGCAGTGGACTCAAGTATTTCGTGGTGTCAAAAGTGAAGGCAGAGATCAAGTTCCTTCGAGATTATTATAAATTTTTATCGTAATTACTTATAGGAGTGGAAATGGGACCGAATTACCATGGATTTTGTAGTTTGGGTTACCATTATCGTGAGAAAGCATGACTCTTAGTTCGCCGTGAGTGGATCGATCGACCGTGCCACCACTTCTAGTGAGAACCGACTATTCACTGGCTGCTTAGCAGAGTCAGACATCAAGGAAATAGTTCCATGGTATGGGATTCCAGACATCATTATTTTGATCGATCCGAGGTTTACTTCGAGATTTTGGGAAAATTGCAAGAGGTTTTAAGCACTGGGACCGATTTCAAAGACAAAGGTTCAATTCCATGGATTAATAGACAATCGTAAAGAGTGACTCGATTTTGGAAGATATGTTAAGGAGTCAGGTGGATTCACCGCTGAGGGTAGTCGGGATAGACATTCCTTAGTTGAATTCATAACAACGCTTCCAATCAAGTATCGGAATGGTGCCTTACGAGGCTTTATATGGAAGAAATGCTGTAAAATATCATGAAAAGTTGGACTAATTGAGCGAAAAGAAAGTGATTGGTCTCCACTTGATACAAAAAGGATCAGAAAAAGTGGAAAATGATTAAAGAAAGATTGGAAAGTGGGCTTACCGATAGGAGCCGTAAATCATATGTCGATATGAAAGAAAAGATATTCGGCAGGAGATCACAAAGATGGAAAGTATCACCTTGGAAGGTGTTATGAGATTCGGGGAAAATGGGCAAGCTGATCCATAGATTTATTTGCCCCTATAAAGATAGAAGTGGGTCCAAAGTGGGCATACAGATTGCATTACTTCTCCGTGATTTTGAAAAGATCCATAATGTTTCCATGTTCCAATGCTAAGAGGTATGATCGCACTGCCGTACGAAGTCCCTTCTGAGACAATTGAGTCGAGGACCATATTTTGACCTATGAGGAAGAGCCAGTGGAGATCTTGGCTCGAAGTGAAAGAATTGCGGAACAAGAAGATTCCGTTAGTCAAAGTGTCGTGAGAAACCACAAGACCAAGTGAAGCCACTGGGAAAGTGAAGAAACCGATGCGCAAAGAAAGATCCATACCAAGAGTTATCATGGTAAATTTCGAGTGACGAAATTTTATTATGGGGGAGAGCTGAAATCGCCTAAAAATACCCTAGAATTTTATAATAAAATTATATATCTGCATAAATTGAGCTAACTGGGGTATTTTTTCAGAATTGTTAAATGAATATTGCATAATGCATTACATGGTTAAGAGCCAAATGCAAATATAATATGTTAGAAATGAGAATTAGATATAACTCTGGAATTTACCCATGGAAAAGTGGAAAATTTAAACGTGAAAAATGATGACTGGGGCTATAGAATTTGCAAACAAGTTTATAAGTGTCTAAGTGTAAATATGGGGGATTTATGCAAATAGGGAATAAGTGTGAGCTATATTGCCATTTGGGAGAACTTAACCCAAAAATGTATTTTGTAGCCAAAACAAGGCCTTTGAGGAAATGAGATATTTAAAAACCAAATAGTAGAAAATGAGAAATGAGACTAAGTGAAGGCCAATATGGCCTTACACTAAAATGATGATATAAAGGCAAAAAAGGTGGTCTTAGGGTCATTTGAGTAAATCCCTGCTGAGAAGAAGAGAGAGAAAAGTATAAGTGCTCTGTGGTTTTTCTCAAGAGATCAAGTTTGGGTTGGATTTGTTTCCCTATCCTTGCTCCTAAGAGACTGTAAAACAACTTGGAAGAGAAGATTTGGAGAGGTCGAGGTGGAAATAAACCCAAACCCCTTTGTTTTTGTAAGCTTAAGTTGGGGAAAACCCCAAATGTGGATAAAAGAGTTTTGTTTTGGTTGTAAATGAGTTTTGGGATTGTGTTGAGGTTGTTTTTTATTGTTGGTTGGGATTGGT
The DNA here is from genome assembly GCA_016808115.1 of Tetrastigma voinierianum. Classification (NCBI taxonomy): domain Eukaryota; kingdom Viridiplantae; phylum Streptophyta; class Magnoliopsida; order Vitales; family Vitaceae; genus Tetrastigma; species Tetrastigma voinierianum. The sequence continues at coordinate 222,835 of JAEQBH010006656.1, read as the reverse complement.
TTGGATTGGTTTTGTGTAGTGTTTGTAAAAAGGGAAAATGTTGAGTTTTCAAAGGAAATGCTGTCAAAATTTTGTAAAAAACCTCTATTCTTGTTTGGCTATAGATTAAGTTATAATCATCCAAATGAAGTGATTCAAATTGGTAAAGAACCATAAGAGATAGGTCTACAAATGTATAGAAGGGACCAGGAGCAAATTGTAGCTCTAAGGCTCCTAAATAAGGGCTTAAAAGTGAGCTCCCAGAGCTCATGTAATATGCTCATGTAGTATTTGTTATAGTGTTTTTGGCCATAAGTTGAAGTTTCACCTTTATCCAAATTGAGTGATTCAAAATTATAATAAAATATACTCTAGGTAATACTTACTTGAAGTATGCATGCAAATTGTTACCCCAAGGGTCCCAGAAATATGTCAAAGTGGAGCTACGTGTAAGAACAGTCTGATTCTGATTTGCAATTAGAGTAGTCTGGATGTAAAATGCAATAACTTGAGTTTTGGTGATCCAAATTGGATGATTCCAATTGGAGAAGAAACCTTAGAACCATAGCTTCAAATGAGTAGAAGTAACCATTACCAATATATGTGACTTAATCATGAATTAAAATAAACAAGAGTAAATCCAGTAAGAGCTTAGCTAAGATGTTGATCTCACTTTGGCATTAAAATGCCAGAATCTTAGTTTAGTGTTCCAAATGAGATGATTCAATTCTTAATAAAACTAGACTCATAATAGAGATAAAAGTTTCTCGAAGGAAGCATGAGCAAATTATATTCATTGTCTATAGAAAATTTTGTGTTAAGGCATCTGCAGACATAAACTCTAACCAAAACTCCTAGAATAACCTGTACTAATATGTGATTATCATTAGGTTTGAATAAAACACGAGGAGGAAAGCCCACATTGAAGTCGAGATTCCGAAGATTGGAATCAAAGCTACGATCTTGCCTGTTCTATCTTCTCCTATTCTCGCTTCAAGATTTGAACTTGATTTGTTCAAATCATAAGAAAAGCATATCAATTGTTTTAATTGATTTGGAAGAAATGATATTAAGTGAAATGTTTGGCAATAAAAACTGTACTAGATACTGAAATTGATCCGAGTAAAAAAGAAAATTATAAGAGCGTTGTTGATAAGATCAACGCCTTGACTCAATGTTAATCCGCTAGTTCAGATGAAGATGGACTGCACACCATGCAGGTCAAAATGACAAAGATCACAATCACTGTATTGATGTCATCCTCACCATATCGTGCAGATTTGATTTTATATGTTCACTAATGACTTTTATAATCCACGTTATCCGAGGAATCAGATTGTGTTTATAAAACCATTTTCTGGCACCGCCTCCGCAAATTTTATGGGTATCATGTGTTCTGATTCCATCCTCAGATAATCCAAAACATGAGGTTTTAAATTTATTTTAAAAAGTATAATGAAAACCAATTATTCCCCAGATTTGTTTAATATATTAAACTGAAAGCAATGATTACTAAATTGAAATGAAAAGAGTATCAGGAAAATTCATGATTTGATTATAAACAAATTTATTGCATACTGTAAAGTGTGTATTTGACAGATCAATGAACCATAAACAGATTGTATTATTTTAAACATGCACATGTAATGTATTGACATTGATCATCCAAGATTTAAAAGTGTATTGGTTAAAAATTACTTGATCGATCCTAAACTGAAACTGATGAATTGAATTAGAGAAAATCAACAAGGCACGAAAATGTATATTGTTTTTACCAAATGCCAAATGAGTGATCGGAGGTGATTGAAAGCAACTCCATGTCAAGATCGTGGAGTCAACCAAAGTTCACTTTAGCATGTCCTACATATAATCAATCTAATTTTGTTTGAACATTGATATTTTGTAAAGTCACCTTAACTCCAACATCTTATTTGTAAAACTCATTCCAAAAGGCTTGGAAACGAATTTCCATTGTGAAAATGGTTTTACTAAATGTTATGGCCTATTGAACGTGTAACGTTTCTACGGGTCGCTCTAAATTCGAAACCGCTCCAAAGACGGAGAAACTAAAACGCGCAGGTGCGTGAATAAATGAATTTGATCACGGCTTCAAGAGGCGCCCCCAGGTCATGTCTAATCAAGAACCGGGTCGGACCGTCACGCACACCGCATGCATTTTAATGCTTTGATGCCTTCACCGGATACCACCGGGATTCCTATGCACCCGTCTGACACGCAGAGAAACAACCCTCTCATCACGCCCCAATTTAATGCTCCCCGCTACAACGTAGTGTCACTAGTCTCAAAAAACGTTAGGGCACCTTACTAAAAAGGATGGCAAACTGGTGATATTCCAACCCCCCGTTAAAAACCATGGAGGCTCAGAGGTGGATGACATGCTCAGAAACCAAAAGAATGCCCTACCAATAATAAGGAATTTACAAAAACCTTCTATTATCGCCAACACAACATGAATCCAACCTGAATGGCAAGATTCTAGTCACTGAAATTCCCCGAGTTTTTATGGTACTACGGTAGGTGAATAAAGGCAATCCCATCTAGCTCAAGGCTATAATGGATTCTTTAGACCTTCACTTAGGTGCATGAACGACCTGTCACTGGCGTTCAGGCGTCCATATCCATTCAGATCGTTAAGCCGTTTTTCACACTTAAAGGGAGTTTCAACAGCCTACTGAATCAAGAATGGTGACTAGTTTTTACAAATTAACTCCAAACAATACATCCTATTGAACCAAATTCACTTCTTGTTATCTAAGTAGTATCAACACCCTACATTTTACTGACAATCTTTAAAATCTTTGAGAAGTGTTTATCAAGTTCAAAGCAAGATGAAAACCGAAGCAGACTCATATTCTTTGTAAACAAGTCCCTTATCCAAGGTAAACCTGATATACCATCTCGCTGTGCAGACTGTGTTCCCGGTAGCCGCGAAAAACTTCGCCCCATTTCTGTGTAAGACTTAGTCACCATTGAGACTTCACCCAATCCTCCTCTTATGAAGCATTTGATAATATGTTCGATCTATTGGGGTAGTGGCTGCCTAGTAAAGGACAGAGCCTGAGTGAGTCTTAGATTCACTATAAACCCCGGCCCCGCGGAAGGGGCATCGACCGACTTTTTTAGCAGAGGTTCCTTAGTAGAACGTTTGGCAATTCACCGTGGACCCCGAATGTGGGATGGTAAGCCATGGCAAACTGGATCGGAATCGGGCCAGAATCTTGAAGCTCACCGAGAAATGGTTTATAATAAGCCATACGTTTGGGATTTCCCTGCTTCAACAAATAAGGCCAAGTATGAGCCAATACAAAGCCGAGTCGACCTCACAATCTCCGTAGATCTCTAAAATCACTGGTAAGAAGACTTTCAATCAGCGCCAAAAGTAAACTAGAGAATTATGGAAACAAGAGACAAAGGTGATGCGACCAAGTATATGAGTTCAGCCTAACTCTATACTATTGGAAGCTTCAGAAACAAAGTATGACTACAACCCAAGAAATTTAACCTTGGGTGTTGGCAGACGCCACACCAGCCAAGATCCCTACCGAATAAAAAGAAACATATTCATCCGCGGTACTACCAATTGTGAGTCATTTGACACTACCAACCCGTGAATGAAATAGATTTAAAACAGATGTCCCTTCTTGATGAATCTAACAGCTCCTCTATTTAAGTCTTAGGAACCCATTTGGATAATGTGAGCTGAAGCTCTGATAAGATTCCAAGTTCGCCATCTCTACCCTCATTAACGATCGCCTATATAAACTTTCCTGCAAAACCCTGATCTTAAGTACGCCTCACTCACCAAAGAGACGCGACGATCAAAAGTAACTCAATGGGATATGCGAAAATCAGTCCGGCGCAAAGACGCTACAAAGAGCTCACACCCAAGGCTATTATTAAATACCCCATACAGGATGTCCCCGCCATGAAGGTGACTACTAAGCGTAACAAAGCCCTCATCTTAAAGCTTCCTACCAAAAATTTAATAACCATAACAAGCCCCTGCCCTTCTCGCCAATGGGCATTAATATTAGTTAGCCCACCACCTCCACCGCCCTGATCATAAAGTCATATTGGTCGCACACTCCAACCATCACCCAAATCTGTGATAGAAGCCGGCCCGAGTATCCACTTTCCCAAAAGACAAAGAGGCCTGCTCTGGCTCATGCAAAAAGAATGATCAAAGAGTTTAACATCCAATCTCATTATATAACAGATAATGGTCGTAACTTTATGAGTCTTTCAAGAGAGAGGAACCTTTCTTTTTCACCGGAAAATCAAAAACCACACCCAACCCCATGGCATTCAGAAGCAACCCACTGCCGGTGCTATTCCAATTAAAACACTCACTAACTCTAAAATGTCTGGCATTCCACTGTAAAGAAAGTGGGGTAGAAGAACTATTAGAGGCTTATGCTAAGGGCTGTAAACAACTCAAACCCAAGCTCTACTTATAGTCCATCGCTTTCTGCCCTCATACAGTATATATAGAGGCTATCATCCCCTACATAAATCGAGAGGATGCCCACCATCTTGATGCCAGAAACTCCTGAGAAGCAAACTGTCGGCTCATTAGCTAAAGACCCACAAAACTGCACTAACTCTAGCTGACGCTTGATGCGACAAGATCATACCAAAGAGAGGTTCAGAACTGTTATCAACCCATTGGTAAAGATTGTGGTGTCATCCAAGCCTAGGAATTATCTTAGCTGATCTTTGAAAAACAATACTTCAACCCAAGAAGAAGTTCCAGCTCAATTGGGAAGGAATATACATGGTGGTCTTCGAGTGTGGACAAACTGTGGTCTTTATAAAAGGAGCTAAACCAGACATCGCTGTTCATGATGTGAAATGCCACATGCATCTTGCTGAAGCATTATCTATGATGTATTCCTTTGATGAGATTTACTCCAATTTACCAAACATATTATCCTTGGCACATTTCCTAAAACCCTACAATTGCTTCTTTCTAAAAGTCCATGATATGGTTGTTATCCCCATCAGATTCAAAGTCCGTATGTGGTTTGTCATTCTCAGCTGCATTCTAAAACCGTATGTGGGCTTGCTGGTCCTAATATACTTAAAGTCCATATGTGGTTGTCATTCCATTTAGTGACTTAAAGTCCGTGGAGGCTCGCTATCTCCTGACATTCCTGCAAAAGCCAAATGTGTGCTTGTCGGCTCATGAGTATCCCAAAACCTATGGCTGCTTGTCCCTAGTGGCATCTTGGAAGTCTAGATGCGGTTGCTGGTCCTGGTCAAGATCTTAAAAGTCCATATATGAGCTCTGCTGTTTGCACTCTAAAACTTAGTCCCGCCTCATTACCATTAACCCATGGACATAGTGCTCGGATGCCTAAGCTCACCCGACGCACTAGAAATTCCAAGCAGCCTTCTGCACCCAGAGCCTCACCCCAGCACAAAGCACTCTCACGTGATATATCTATCCTTGAAAAATTCAACTCAACATAATCCCTAACATGAGTGTTTCATCCAATAAATTGCCAATACTCATCACAATATATATCCCAAACTATATCCAATAGTTTCAAGAGTTAATAGTCCATTTTTATAATGGGAACACATATATTAAAATGGAAAATGATTCAATATATTTTTATATAATGCACACCAAAAGCCACATCCCTACTTTTCTAAAACCACCCTCAAGAACGAACTCGCCCCTCGCACGCCCTGCACTTGAAAAGTGTGATCCCACGACTGGGGTGAGCCAATGCTCTGGTGAGAGAATCCCAGCCTCTAATGGGCCACTCACCTCATCTAAGTATACAATGTTCCAGTAAAACACATTCAAGTAAATGCATGATCCTACTTGAATGTCTACATGACTAACTCAGATCCCTGAGAGGTCCTCACTGATTCCTCTCATACGCCTGTCCCGATGAGAATTATTACTTTGTTAGTTTGTGGACAACCTTCCAATTATGGGGAGCAGATCAATCAAATGTGTCCGTAATTAATGATGATGATATTATCGGTTTGTGGATTCACCCTCCATGAATATCAACGTCATCCCCACTTAATGATGATTTAAGCTCGGACCCACCCCCTCCCGATAATTCTCAATAACATTTTAGATCATTCTCCAAACATTTTCTGATCTATCTCACGCAATTAACCCAGTCCTAGATGTTCTGTTGTATATGGAACAAGGGCTGTTCAATCTAATATAGTCTAATCACATGCAACATGCAAACATGCATCATATCCACATAATATCCAATCACACAATCATGTCATGTAATAAAACTGACATCATATATATCAAAATTAGCCTCAATAATGATCATACACTTGTGCACCAATCGGAACCAATTCACCAAACCACGCGATGAATCACAATAAAAATATATTTTCATGGCTCATTATTCCATGAAACAAAGAAAACCCTTTGGTGTTTTAACGTTTCAAACACGCATCCATTCACTCCGGCTCACTCTGTGAATCCATTTCCCACGCCAGATTTCACTCATTACAAATCAACAACATGATCGAATACCAAATCACCACCTGATTGGTCCAATGCGCCCGTGGCAAATAATACTGGCTCCAATGGGTGTCAAAAACTGATCACCCGGTCCCGCTGTCAGACCAGACTCAAACCGCCCCACTACCATTTAACTGTAAAACGATTTGCAAAGTAGGCTTAAAAGAGGGAACAAACCCAAGTAGGGAAAACTCCTACCTGCTGAGTTTGCAATAAACCCCAAACCCAGACTAATGCAAGCCCCTCCTCCATAGAGAGCATTTCCTCCCTTCAGACTGGTGACCATTCACTGTCGATCGCCCGTATTTCTAGAGAGAAGCACTCTCTCTCACTAAAAATCGCCATTTTCACGCTTTTCTCGCTTCCTACCGGACCTTCCTCCTTCCCAATGTTTTCGTTTTTTCTTGCTTCATTTTGACTGGGATAATAAAGGAAAGTTTCACTGTCTTCTTTGTCCTTTCGCGATCCTTTTGAACCATTTAACACTAATTTCTTCTTTCCAATGATGATTCCACACTAACCCCATGCAAACTACTCATCATCACCTGATATCACCACTTGACATGAGTTTGATCGCTTGTTGTTGTATGACTTTCTATGAGATCTAAATTCTACTTATCGCAGACCAAACACGATGTCTTGAAAACTATTAACCTGACTGTCTCGAATATTAATAACACGCATAGCTATAGATTTTCGACTGATTCCAACCCAGAAACCTGGTTTGTCGGGTCCGAGATCAGAATAAATTATGATTTGTATCAAATAACAATTTATAAACGACCACGATTGCTCTGGTCCTGAAATTGGAATTTCCGGTCTTACAATATCCTGGTTTGGGTACCCAAGTCTATGATATGGGTTGTTATCCCATTGCATCCAAAGACCGATGGTTATGTCCTTCCAGATCTTAACCATGATGATCATTGAACCCGCTAAGATCTCAAAAGTTTCACATAAAATATTACACACGTCGGACTTTTGTCAAAATGAGCGCTCATGCCCCACATCTTCTGCTTCATTAAATGCCATGCATAAGTCGGCAATTTATAAAATATATGTAATTTCTTATTATGGTGGCTTAAATATGCCCTCATAAAATTCCTCAAAGTAGAGTTAAGATCAACGATATAGAAAGATAAGAAAGTGCGTAACCTGGCCTCTCGCAAATAACATCCCTCCATAGTCTAAATTTCCCCACTCTAGATCCGCTTTCACGCTTTCTCGCTCGCCTCTTTCTCGACTGATGGGGCAAAGGGCCACCCTGGTTGGAGCAAAACTTTGAAGAAAGTGGGCTCCACAGAGTCCCGGCATGTCAGTCCAGGATCTCCGGCCGGCCTCGCAGACGTCTGGCGCCGTAACGCTGCAAGACCCATAGCCGCACGGCGGTGAGCCCAGGCCTCCACAGTCTCTCCTCTGCGGGCCTCCCTTATCCTGGCTCCACCCAGCACAACAGGCCACACCCCACCCCGGACCCCAGTCGCAGCAAAGCGACATTCGTCACCTCTGTGGCAAGAAACTTTGCCTCCAAAGTAAAAGCCGGACATTCGCTCACCCAGCAGAAATCTCAGCCTCTGACCGCACGCCTTCCTCCCGCAACCATCAAAGCATTCCAGCATCTCAGAAGAAAGTCATCCCTCTACCATTCTTTAGTGTCTCTTGTTGTAGGTCAACTTAGTTTGTTTCTCACCCTTGCTCCCGCCTTAGCTCTACGTCCTCTCTTTCTCCGCCCAAGATAATTCTTTCTATAACCTTCATCTTTATCTTCCAAATGCTCACAACATGATATGAATGTCACATTTGATCACAGGTATTTAACGATCACTCATTTGCATCATCTGGTGGACTCAACTAAAATTCACTCACCCACATCTAAATAACATGTTGATAAAATTCAAAGCAGAAAATTGATTACAAACTAGTAGTCTTGTGCTGTGCACCAGTTAATATTACCAGCTCACCAACGGTGAGTCATGGTAGATGAGGACATCCGGGCCCTTTCAAGGCAGGTCGAAGGCCTTTATCCATGATAGGGACAGCAACAGAATGGTGTAATCGTGAATGAGTGGGTCACACTAGTATCCCGCGACCGAATAAAGGGTCTTCAGATGTGTACAACCAGAGATTCCTCAAAACAATGAAGGGTCTAAATGTGGACAATTTTCTCTAGCACGCCGGACCTGGAGCCCCACATAATTGTATCAGGATGGTGACCTTCCAATCATGAATACGTGCTTAGGGCAAAGACTTGATCACAAATGCTTCTCGTTTCGTTCGATGATGTGTCGGGCCCATGGGGGCACCAGAGGGCAGGAACCCAAATCTTCACTGCCCCCTCTCCAACTTCTTCAACATTTGAGAACTCATTAATCAAAATCTCCTCCGATGCACTAGCCAAGGATCTACCGGTCATTGAAGCTCGACGGATTCCACTTTAACTACCGCCCAAATCCTTCTAAGCCCCATCATCTAGAGGAGATCGCCTAGACCGCTTCCCTCCAGAACTAAAGGTGGCCTCACCCTCCGGGCCCGTAGCCTTCTTTCGCATCCATGTGTGAACCCTACGACGTTGGCTAGATATTTCTCCTCCTCCACAAAGAATCTCACTAGAAAGACATGTACGTCCAATCCACGAAGTCTCTCAACCCGCACCCTGGCTACTTTAGCTCACAGCCCTTCTCGCCCGTCTCTTTCTAAGCCAAAGCTCGATTTTGGGTCGGGTGACCCTGGACGACTCACCAAGACCCCCGTGGTGCCTCCGCCAAACCTTTCCGAGTAGCAACCGCCCCTAAGAGCACTTGGCCGACTTTTACAAAGTTCAATGAGAACGAAGTGCTTTCCCTCAATGATCTCTGCGGGCAACGAGCAGGGAACGACGGGAACGATGTAAGGAGAGGCGAAAGCGCGGTAACTCTAAGTTCTCACAGAAATGTAAGCCTCATGATTGCACTCACTTCCGCTATCTCTAGTAGCTGCCCGATGTTCTCTAGCACCTTCTATCCAGCTTGACTTGTCGACCATCAGCGCTACCTAGATAGCATCAGGAAAACCGATGTGTGTCAAAACATGAATCATCTAGTAGAATCTGATCTGCAATCGAACTAAGACCAACCTTGGAACGTGAGAGATTGATCCACATCAAAAGGAAGCCTCGGAGAGCCAGGCATCTCGTACCACGAGCCCCTAACTAGGATAAACCCCTTCGCCTCCGTGTTAGGAGAATCAAGGAGCCCAATAACAAATTGTAGCCACGAACTATGGGCCAACATGGTAGGTCGCCCCGGCCCCCAATCTTCAATGTATATAGATGAAGCTTTAAATCTTTAATAGCAAATATCCAAATTAGTAGAGAAGGTCAGAGCACACCGCAACCCGTTAAAACTGAATAACGCTTAAAGAATGTTTCAGAGGGTGCCCAGTAGTGCATACGTAGGAATCGGGCTTTCCACCAATAACGAACAAGGAAGCTGAGTCCAAATTGAACCCGCTTCTCGAGTGAAGTAGAGCACACATCTACTCTCCCCGCCTTTGAGATACACCCATCCGACAATTCAACCGGATGGTCGTCAGAACCCACCGTGAAAGATCCTCAACCCTACATGGACATGGAAGAGACAAGGCTACTTGTAGAAGGCAACTCCCGACTGGGCCCTCTCCTGCGCCCAACCTGACTGGTGGAAGTCTCCTCTTGACCTCTTGTCATTCTATAAGCAAACAAAACAAAGGGGGGATTACCTCGACGATCTCCTACCAAAACGATAGTAGGACCAAACACCAAGAAGTTTTTCAAAACCTATGGGGATGCCCCCAGGCTTAAGCTCATCCCAAAACTCTACGTACAGTTCTGTCCCCGAAAACCTACCAACGACTGAAGAACACGTGAAGTGACCACAAACCAGACAACCCACACAAACAAAATCGGAAGCAAAGCGAAAGGAAAACCCACTAGGAGATCGAAGACGGTCAGAAATCTTTAAGCGGCTCCTTTGCCAAAGACTTCAAGAATGTTGTAGATACACAAAATGACTTTTAAGCGAAAGGTTTATGAGCAACAGTAAAGAAGTTAACATTCGGACCCCAATCCCTATATAAGGCAAGGCATGAACAGGCGCATTAAATGCGTCGATAGATTAGCCATAGTATCGGGAGGCGTGCTCATCTCCCCTCAACGCTTGGTATTCACAAAACTTTTCATCTGCTAGGGCACCTAAAAAAACAAATGAGCTCACTGAAGGTAAGCACCCAGCTCTTTGGATCTATTAACCACAAAGCCCTCATCCCTATAGGCCTAGTCCGTCTGACTATTGGGCCCTTGGATTTACCTTTCGAAACGGCCCAAGGCCCATTAACCGTGCAGAGCCCAAAGAGCAATCCTAGCCGAGAAAAACTAAAACACATCCCTGTGCTAATGAGGCTTCCTTTGCCAATTTCAGATCGAAATTCCCTAAATTTATGATACGAAGAAAGAGTGAAAAGTGTAAAGCTCGATGCACAAGTGCATGTCAAAGCCAAATCTTATTAAAATACGCTAAAATGCGATACAAGAAGTTATTAAAACAAAGACAAACATATCCAAGCAACTTAGATAGATCCATCTCACAAAGATGCCCAAAGTGAACTCAACCAAAGTTAATTGCCAAAAAAAAAAAAAAACAAGGAAAAAAAAGAAGAGGTGAAAGGAAGAAGAAAATGAAGAGGAGAAAATCAAAGAAAAAGAAGAATCTGAAATATTATGGTCGAAATCTCCCTTCCTCACAACTTTTTACCTCGACCGTTGCAACCCCAAAAGGCGCCAAGACAGGGGGGCACCTAGCCCTAGCACAGAACTCTAAAAGAAGGGTAGTAGCATAATCAGGCCCCTCGTCCCTGACCATCAGCCGATCTACACAAGGCCCAACAAAGAGCCCTGAAAAAGGGACATTGGTATAGTTAGACTTCCCATCTAAGACACTTGATAGGTCAACACAGACGTCGTCTTCAAACACACAATATCCATTAAAGACAAATAGCTGAAGAGACTTTTGAAAGCCTCCCTCCATAACTTCTCCACCTTCGTCGGCCTATAGACGCGGGTGGGGGAAGAAATCACAATAGGATAAAGAGGCTTTGTGTAACATAAGAGGAATCCACTAGCAACTTCATAGACTACGAAGGTTCAACCCCATATATATAGGGGGGGAACCTCAGAAGACGCATTGAATGCACCATCAAGACATCACATGTCACTGACGCATTGGAACATATGAGCATTAATAATCAACAATTCTCCATACTTGGGGTCCCGAAACACAGTATTTTTCCTCGACTAGCAAAGTATAATCCTCTAGTCGAAGAAAAATGAGGGATATTGTGAGTAATGCGGGCCTCTGGGGCCCAAACCTACCACTCATCAGCCCAAAGACTCCACATGTTAATCGTCAGTCTCGCTACATGAAGCGGCCCACTATATTAAAATCATATACGAACCAACTAAATCTGGGTGATAAATTTAACCCGTGATTGGGATCCCGAAGCCTCCCAACCAGCCATCCTACCGCATATGGAAATGGTGTTATGGATGACTATATTAGGGAAGAAATCACCTGCAGGATATTTATCAAAGGATCTCCCAATGTCCAAATCTCATACGTTTCAAAAAACATTAATCATCGATAAGAAACAACTAGTCCTTGATAAGGAAAGAGAGATCTTATCACCAAAATCAAGAGATTATCCTTCCTAAAATCATGGATAAATTCTGGTATAAAACAAAAACTCCCCCCACCCCGAGGAAAGGTATGCAATCTTAATTGTCAAACTTCCTTCTTCTTTTTCTAATCTCGCTCAATTTTGCTTATCTGATATGCGGTCGCAACACCATCGTCTGCCCCTTTTTGCAGTGTTTACATCAGACCGTTGATGCCCCTTAGATCAAACCATCCGTATAACAAGATCGCGTAAATTGGGATTCGATCGAAATAAGAATCGCCGCTTAAATTCGCTATTCTAGACGGAGTCAACTTCTTCATCGAGGGTGTGGCCTGTACTAGGATGTCCTTGTTGAGGCTCTTAAAAACCTCAGCAATGAAGAATCCCAGATTGAATTAAGCGCCACTCCGACAAATATCTCTCAGGGCTGCAATTCAGACTAGTATCTTCGATCACGTTCATGTTCGATTCTACAACGATATTTGCTGCCAGCATGAAGAGCGGGTGGGATGAATGGACGATTGACGATAAAGTCGATAAAGTGTTTGTGGGAGCTAGTGACTGCATCTAAGAAAGAAGAAGGCTACGTTGATTCACATCTTCTGATCGATAACTTCTTAACGGATGCAGTGAATTCCACAATGTTTAGAGGTGTTATGGTGTGGTACTTACCTCTTTAACCATGAGAATGCCACCATCATCATCACATGCTGATTTCGGATAACAAAGCCAAAGCCAATCACGTATTCTGCTGAAACTATAAAAATACGATATTTATATTTAACCTAAATCTTATTAGCCAGCCTTGCTATAGAAATGGCCGCTTAATACTGTGATTATATCATTGCTGACAAGAGATTCTCGAATTAACCAACTCTTTGCATGAAAGTCCATAAATGATTCTATTTGGTTTATTTGACCCTTCATGTATGGGTATGAGACTCAAATCTAGGGAAGAACAATGAAATTGGTGATTTCAAATTAAAAATGGTAAAAAAATCACTACTCCTTTCTAATGAATAAGGGCCTGAAATAAATAACAAAGGAATGAGATGGAGGGGCAACTAGGGTTTCCAAAGATAAGAAAAAAAAAAGTAAATCAAACATAATTAAAACTAATAAAATTGATTTAACATGTTAAAATTTTCTCTAGTCGTTCTATAAATGTGAATATATTCGCTAATAGCTTTTACGATCTTTACGATCCTACTGACTGGGGATAGGACTACTTAAGACAGGATACTTAAAATTCGCTTTATGATGAATCTGTCGCATTAATCTTCATTATCTAACAAAAAAAATAAAACATGGTACGAAATGAAAGGAATGCAAAGGGGAAAGAATAAGAATATTAAAATATAGGCTAATATTTTTTTCCTTTCATTTTTGTAAATCTCTGTTATAATTTTTTCCATCAAATATAACATAATTTTTAAATACGTACCAAGCCCGTACAGTTAAGAAATTTTAAAGATTGCTCAAAAATAAAATTTAAGTATTACTTTAAAGGGATAACCAATTAAAAAAGACAAATCATACAAAAGGTTTCATTTGAGACAAAAATATCCCTCTCAATATAGTTATAATGCGGTGGATAGGGAAAAATGCCCTTCGAGGTGTAGTTATCATGTGGAGAGTTATCTTTACACTTAACTTTCAAGCATTTTTGTTGAATGAAATTTTTATTGCTACTTTTACAAAACGGTGCCTTGTAAATATTTTTTAAATTTGTCAATTTTAATCCAATTTCTTTATTTGCCCTAAAGATTTGGTTCAAATGGTTAAATGGTAGGATGGGGGTTCATGGAAGATCCTATATTCGAATCCAAAAACAGAGTATTGTAATAATGCAATACAAAGTGAATAGAAATAAAAAATAAAAAATAAAAAATCCAACCACTCTATTTTAAAATAATACTATTATATAAATTATTTATATATCATATCTATTCTAATACAATTGAATTTAAAAATAAAACTCAACAAAAATAGAATGCAAATAATATTTTACCAAAGCTCTTTTATTTATTTATTTATTTTTACCACAATAGAAGATCAAACATACATCAAGCATAAATGCATTGTATTACATAATTAAGAGACGGAAAGAAACATACATAGCAAAGCAAACAGACATATATATAAGAGAGTGGAAATATTTTTTCAAACACTCAAAACTTATTATAGCTATGGGGGAATACTTAATTTCAAACACTAGAAGCAATATCTGCACTATAGCCAGTAGTAGTGTCCCAATATCTAAGACCAAAGCATGACACCTCCATACTTGGAGGAAGTCTTTATGAACGGCAGGATCTCAAGGCACCGCTGCTTTGACGAGCCACCGCTGGGGGCGAAGGCCTGAAAGGCTGAACCCCAAATACAGTTTACCAGCTTCAATTTTGGTCCAGTAAATTAAGGTTCCAGTAGTTAATGAGGTTGAAGGCGGTGCCGGAGTATTGACAAGGGGGGTTGTTGTAGAATTGGACCCAAACATAGTCGAATAGGCCTATGGCTATGGCGGCGGCCAGCCATATAGCAGGAAATATGCATTGTGGAGCTGCAGAGTGGTAGACGTCCTTCTGCTGGGTGTTGCATTCTGACAAGGCCTTGGCTAGCAGGAAATATGCATTGTGTGTTTATTCTTCTCTTCTATCTTTATCTCTGATTTTATTACTATTTGCTACACGAATCACAACAATGTTTTTACCAAAGGAAAAAAAAATTAGATTTCAGTCTGTTTAGCTTTGGGATACTACCTTAACGAAGTTGGGTACTACTTTAACGAAACCTAAAGCTCAATTGACCGAAATCTTCTTTTTCTTTTGTGTGTTATAACTTTACCAATGTCAGAATTTTTGAAAACTTCAATAAAAAAAATGACCTTATTTATACATTAGCAGCCTGAAACACATTTTTCCCGACCAAATAATTACCTGGCGTCGTCCTTAGAGACCAAAGTATATGTTCCGAAGCCACCTTCGAGGGAAAGAAACACCTTAACCCCTTGATCCTGACATTCCTTAATCTCTTTGTTCAACCACGTACAATCAATCCTCAGTGCTTGGGCTACAATGTCCGGCTAAATCCAGCTTCGGAGTCTGGTTTTCACCAAAACTATTCAAGAAAGCAATGTTGACAATTTCATAATATCCACTCTAGCAGGCCAAGAAGAGAAAACAAAGGAGGGGTAATGAAGGGAGAGAATAATATTGGTGTGCCATTAGAAGAGTATATATATATATATATATATATATATATATATATATATATATATATATGAAGTTTGTTGTTGTTTGATCAGATGGAAAATTGTGAACAAGGCATGGAAATTTATAGGCACAAACAATTATACAAAGACTATACGTATCGAATTATTGTTTGTCAAATCTAGACAACCTTGTGGAAGAAGATTGCATGGAAGAATTGTGACAGACTTAATGAATTATGATATGAATTCAACAAGGAGGAACCACTTGATTTTGTTACATACAGGATTGGCTCATTCCTCTTTTTCACATTTTGATTTCTATTTATAGAAACGAAATTATTATGTTTCTACAAAATACAAAAAAGCCTCTCATCTTTATTTTAGAAAAACGATAGTTTTTTATTTAGAAGAGGTTTAATTAAGTCCATACTAAAATTTAAAATTTGACTAATGAAATCTGACTCGACAATCAACAATGATCCGATTGAGATGAGACTTACGGATATAAGGATGTCTCATTTAACCAACTCATGCATCTTTTCGAGCTTTGTCTCATTTCTAAAAAAAAAACTTATCATTTCATAAGTAATGCCCAAATTAGTAGATCCCGTCACAAAAACCATAATTATTGGTTATAATTTTAAAATTTTTTAAATGATTAAAACCGTAATCACTAACTATGATTTTGGAATTAAAGTTAAAACTGTAATTGATGATTTTGGTTTTAAATTTTTTTTAAATGATTAAAAACATAATTTTTTTGAAGGAATTAAAACTGGCAATATAATTACTGTTTTCAATCTCTATTTAAAATATTTTAAAATTGTAGTTTACTAATTATGATTTTTATCATAATGTGTTACACATTAGTTCGAGCATTATTTTAAAACATATATTATTTTATAAATTTTTTTTATAAAAAATATTATTTTGGGAAGTCACTCCATCTTTTCTCCTTTCCCACATTTACATTTTTTATTTTTTAAGAACAAAATTATTATGTTGTCAAAAAATTTAGAACAAAATTATTATTATTATTATTTTAATATATTGTAGTTTCAAAATAGTAAAGTGTCTAAAACCTAGGACTCTCCTTATTATTATTGTTATTATTATTAAAACCCATTATTATTATTATTATTATTATTATTATTATTATTATTATTAAAAGTATTAATTTATAAGGATTCTTGATCTTCATTAGCCCCTTCCCACCCCTTTACCTTAACCTTAAAGGTGTTAAAATAATAATTCTTAGGAACCATTTAAAAACATATCCATACTAATTTCTATACCAAAAAATCCAGATGAAAACTATGTTATATCAAAATTGGCTGCTATTGAAATTAATTAATTTGGAAATAAAATCTGTCTTAGTGAGTACGATTTTGTGATTGTCTTTAATTATTTACACAATAATTCACATTCTAGATTAAATTTCCCGATAAAGTAGTGAGGAAAGAAGTAAATGTTATGCAATGACTTGCTATATTTTGGATCGTCCCATAAAAATATAAAAATAAAATAAAATACAATTAAATTTAGTTAGGAACTCATATTTTAAAATAATTTATTTTATATAAAATAAGTTTTTGCAGTGATAAAATTATAAATAATATATTATATTATATCCTACTTCATATGTTTTACTAATTTGAATTAATAAAATTATCCTTTAAAAAAATAGTTTAGAGTGACAAATTATAATAATATATTAATTTTAACTCTGAATTTTACTTTTTCTTCTTTGTATCTACCATGTTATTATTCAAAATATTCCCATTTCTTAAGATAATGTGGCTAAACTGCTTTTTGTATGAACCATTGAATCTACGGACAAAAGCAATCAATAGGAATAATTTATAAAATCCATTGAACCTAAATAATTTTTATATCATGTTAAAAATAATTTTTATATCATTGAACCTAAAAAAAAGGAGAAAAACATAAAATTCATGTTTCCGGACACCAGCTTAATAATACTAATATATATTCATGTTTCTGGGCAAAGTGACACACATTGCTTTTTCTATTAATAATGTTAAAATTGAATATTATTTCAAAGCCTTACCCATAAAACATTGATGACTAGAATTGGAAACAAAATGTTCAAAACAAATGTCATGAAACTATTACAGTGTATTGTGGGACATTAACTATTTATTGACCACCCACCAAAGGAAGTTTGTTAGGTATGAACTCCTGAAAAAAGTCGAGCAATAAATAAATCAATACACTAAGTTGACAGAAATTACATTGTATAATTTCTAATCTCTAAAAGAAAAGATATACTGCAAAAATAAATAAATAAATAAAAATCATAATTCCACACCTGATTCTAGAGATGGTTTTAGTTACAAGTAGATAAAATTGATAATTAGCAAAAACAGAATCACCTGTTTTCCTATCGCATGCAAGCTACCAATCACAGTTTAAATTCTTGAGCTCGCTAATAATGGAGAGATATATCTCAGACAAGGAAGAGAAGGAAGGAAGGGAGAAAAAAAGGTATTTGCAGCCATATATAAATTAACAGCTTCCTAAAGCCTACCTCCACTAATAGCTGCTTCAGCAACCGCTCGATCGAGTCACTCGTGCTTAGTAATGCATTATTGGTACACCAGGATCTGCAGATTGACCAGAAATTTCATCTAATCGAACATGATGCAAAGTAATTACTTCAAGTCGCGGAGCATAATCATTTTTCGTTTTTTACCTTGCGAATCCTTCGCTTTAAGTCTCGATCACATGTAGCAACAATGTAGCATTTATGCTGTTTTAAACAAAGTAATGACATTTATCTGTGAAGAAACCCATTCGATGTATCAATGACGTTTGGGTAATGGCATGGTTCAGCATCCAAAACAATATGGTCGGGATTATAGGAACCTCGACAATGGAGTTTCATTATCATTACACATACAATTTGATCATTAAGAATACTTTATAAAATATATTCAATCAACTTGAAATTTAGACTACCGGATCATAAATGGCATTTTTTTATCAGATAATCTGCAATTAGTCATGTTCTGTATTCCATGTGATGTATCTAATTATAATGTAATGTCCCATAGAATAAAGCGGATTTGGCCAAAATATGGAGCAAAAGTGAAATCTTACATAAAAGCATAGCTTGAGAGATCAATGCATCAAGAAGTCTGAGATAGTACTCATGAGTGCAAAATCCAAATCATACCTTAGTAACTCTATCAACAATACAGTCATCAGCATAAGTTCCCTTATGAGTACAGAGTAATCTTTCAAACCGAGGATCCTTCGCGATCCTGCCAAGCAAGTAGATCAAGGTACATATTATTTGGTGAATCAATGTCTAAATCTCTTTAAATGAAAATAAGTATTGATCTCCCCTCCTTTCAGCATCTCTAATTTCACATGCATGGATTATTGTATAGCTTTGACTCCAAGATAAATGAGTAGGATAAGAATCATCAAAAACATTTTTCCATTAAATACTAAAGTGAAACTAATGAGAATCACAAGTTCACTGAGTAAAACAAGAGGGAATTCACCTCAGAGCTATGCGGTATTTCTGACCCAACTTCTCAAGTTCTGCCATCACACGATCCGTGATACAAGGAGTGCCTTTAAAATTGAAAGATAGAAGGAAGCAAAGAGGAGAAAACAAAATAATATAAGAATCTCATTGCATAAAAATACTTGCAAGATTGATACAATAAACAATTTAGTCAAGTTTGTGTGCAACATGTTTTCAATCAGACAATTTCACAAATTGTTTTTTTTTATTTTTATGAATCAGACAATTTCACAAATAGTACATGTACCCAATTGCTTTTTACCTCGGTGAATATGGTAACATAATAATTTCTTAGAAATGCTTTAACAAACGCCAAAATGAGTAACTTTATAATACTCACATTTTGCATATAAGCAGTCCATCATCCCTTTCTCCAGATCGAGCTGCAGAAGAATTCAGAGAGAACTCAGTAGTCATCATTGAAAGAAGTGCTCAGCATAGTCATTGCAAGGATAATTCTTGGAAAATAAAACATAAAGAGTAACAGTCTGTTTGGCAACATCTTCAAAAGCAGTCGTCTGAGAACAATCTTTAAGAACAGTTTTCAATTGTTTACAGAACTAAAATTTTATTTGGAAATTCAAACACGAAAAACAACTTTCTCAACTATTCTCATTAAAAGTATACTCTTACATACAATGTAAAAGTTTATATCGTTTAAACTGTTAAAACTGTTTACATACAATGTAGTGTATTCTTAAAATTGTTCCAAATAGTATTATTTATATTGTTTCCATACTTAGATGCCATAACTACCCTTCAACAGAAGCTAATAAGCATACCATTCGGCCTATTTACGAATGAGCATCTAAGGACTTAATGCATCATATGCTTGGCACCTTGAAAATACTTTTCCTGTTCTTTGAAGCAAAAATTACATCTGCTATATAACTCTTAAAAAGCAACAAAAGTACTCCCAGAATTGCAAAATTACTAAACAATTACAAGCTTTCACCAATAAATAAATAAAGAAGTATAAATATAAAATAAAATAAATCTGGAAAACAAAAATTGAATAATCACTCACTTTATTCTGGATAGAAAAATTGATGAAATTGGTATCAACCAGGACACGATATGGCGGCGCCAAAGCAGTGTTGTACTTGAAGAAAAGAGCGGATGGAACATATGGTATGCATCCTTAGGAAATTAAATAATAATTTAACAAAAATTAAACACGGGAAATTCTGAAATCAACTCAGCAGACCAAAAAAAAACTGTTTATTAAGAGGGAAAAAAACCTTACACATTTCTGGAGGTTTTCTCTTTGTTTTCATCTTTTTTGTTAGGATTCAATGCCTCTTCTTTGAGTCTAAATGAAATAAAAATCAAATTCAAAATATACTCAGTTTAAGAAAATCAGGAAAATGAATCTACAACAGAGAGGGGAAAAGATCTGTATTAAAGAAAAATCTTACTTTTTAAGAGCTTTGGAGGTGATCACCTTCTTCATGACAGCAAACTTTTGGGCTCTCTTGGCTTTTCCCATGTTTTGATGGATTGAAGGCCAATAGAAGATTACAACAGACCGTTACAGAATTGAAACTTCGTAGAGTTGTTTTTCTGCGCCAATTCAAAGAAATTAGTCACATTAATCTAGGGTTTTTTCTCTAGAACTTAGGGCAATTTCCTGTATTTAAACAGCACTTAGGGTTTTTTGGGAGCAAGGACTCACCTACTGTTTTTGAAAACGACTCCTAAGCTTCTGCGGGCTCGCCGGAGAGTGGTCACCGGCAAAGGACTCGTCGGAGATTTGTCGGCAATCAAGATACAGAGAGCCCAAGACTGTCTTCCGTTGAAATTGAGAACAGGGAAAGAGGAGGCTGTCTCATAGCTAGAGTTTTAAGGTAGGAATATAATTAATTAATTAATTAAAAAAAATATTATTAATGAAAACTTACAGTTTTTTTAGAAGGAGAAGGTTCAAAATACGAAAATATATATTATTTTAGAAGGAAAAACTTTAAAATGGAATAGTTTAGACATTTTTTATTTTTAAAATAACAATGTTTAAATAAAAAATATCTCAAATAAAAACCTATGCACCAAATATATGAACATTTCTTCGGTACTTAAAAATTATTTTTAATATTTCAAAATTAAAAGGGCATGTTTAGTGGTTGTATTCAAACACAATTTTGAAAGGGGTAAACGTTTAAAAGTGATAAAAGAGAAAATATATTACAAATCTAACTCATTTTGTTAAAACTTGAAAAAGAAAGATAAAAACGCATAATTTGAACAAATTTACCAATCTAATAACTATATAACAACTTACTCTCATTTCCTTCCAACTTTCTTTTTTTTTTTTTTTCCTTTCCTTATTTCTTTATCCCACGTTTCAAGATCTTTTCTTTTACCAATTCTCTTTTAGATTTGATACTAAATAACTATTTTATTACAATTGTTAAGTCCAAGATTTGATACCAAGTTTGTTCGAATATCTAGTTAAGTCTAATCTAAATAGCTACTATGTTATAAACCTGAACTTAATCCAAGTTTGTTCAAATATAACTTAACAATTATTAAGTCCAAACTAAATAGTTATTGTGTTAGAAACCTAAACTTAACCTCTTTCAAGTTTGTTTAAATACTAACTTAACGATCATGTTCAACATGCATGTGGTCATATTATAAACTCGGGATTGACACCTTCAAGTTTGCTCAAACTAATCCACAAGAACAAGCCACAGTTTCAAGTTTGAATTCTGTGGATCAATCACTAAAGCACATCTGAAATAAGTTCTTCTTCTTGAACTTGAGATACTCTTGAAAGAAGAACAAGAACATGGATTAAGCGGGTGAAGATAAAATTATCGACTTTGAGCGATAATGGTTAAAATCTTAACCCAAGGTTCGTATTCAAGGTTTGGAAGGGAGAAATCTTAAATGAATGAAAAAACTATAAGAAAACAAGAGATTGTGGGTACCATGGGCTTTGGCCCAGATCATGGCCCAGCCTATGGGCCCGATCATCTTCATTTACAAGCCAAGCCCAAACATACTTCCCCAGCTGGACAGGAGACATAATGCTTGAGTACAACCAGCCCCGGGCCTGGCCACCATCTTTAAGGCAAACCGCTAACCTCTCTCGCCTTGAACAAGTATCCACCCACAGTCACACACGTAACCACCTCGAGGGCCACAAAACACTTCTGTGGAAGAAGATGCGCTTAATTGCCATCTAAAATGAAAAGAACATGTCATAACGCACGAAGAAAGCGCCACCTTCCTCTTCCATTTCGGAAGGAAATCATTCTAGTTCCCATGGAAAGCGAACCACCTCCCTCCTCCATAAAGAATGAGGGAAGGACACCAAAGAAGGTACGGCATTCTTTACTAAAAAAGACTGATTCTTTCACTCTCCGAGTTCCCTGATCCACTTTAGGCATCGCGAGAGGTGGCAAGCGTGTGCACTACCGCCGCTTTCTCGCTTGTTTTACGTACTACGCCGTGTTGATGCCCGACAATCTAGCGGACTCCAAAAAATTTCGAGACTATAATCAAGGCCGTTTGCGGAACAACCAAGCAAACAAGCTCATCGGAGATTTGCGAGGGCTTAGCTGCATCCTCTTCGCGATCTCCTATCCCCGGGTTGTAGTTCCCGACAACCCACCCGATCACGCGATTTTCATCATGACTTCAAGAATCCAACGAATCAATCCCTCGAAGATCAATTCCTTCATTGGCGTCAGGAGATAAAAGCAAAGCAAGAAGAACAAACCAGATTAATGGCCGAAATGCAAGATCACGCTACCCGTCTGCAGCAGGAGAACGAACGCCTGCGAACCCGCTTAGATGTAAACCAGGGCGAAAATATACGGGGACGCACTCATCCTGCACCTCGAGTTCAGCCAAGTAAGGGCAAAGAACCCATCCTGCTAAGTGATAGTGATCCGCCAATGGACGACGAATTATCCTCTGACAGCTCTCCCCTACCCGACCTTCCGCCCCCTCAGACTATCGCAAAGGTCAAATCTAGAAAGAGGCCCCCGCACCGTTCCAACCGATCCGCTGGTACGTAGTCGCCGATACGACCATTAGCAGAGACAGTCAGACATTTGGAGCCGGCCCCGAGAATATGCCCGCGCAGCACGGCGGGGGCATGGCTCCACCGCCCGCTCATATCCCGCGAACCAGGGCGCCACCCGGCCCGCGATTCGTTTCCTTTACCGCCGTCCGGGGCCTATGACATGATGTCGCCCCGCCGGGTCGCCACATTACCCGGTTATGAGCCTCGCGCTTACATACCGTCGTCACATGTATGATGGCTTCTCTGACCTATACGACCACATGTTGCACTTCAACTAAGCGATGATTCTTAACGTGGGGAATGATCGTCTTCTATGCAAGGTATTCCCGGCTAGCCTGAAGGGACCCGCCCTGGCCTGGTTCCACAAACTCCCGAGAGGATCCATAAACTCATTCATCAAGTTGTGGGCTGCATTCGTAACCCAGTATTTATGTTCAGTCCGACAAAAGGGAAACATTAGTTCACTACAAACCATCTTCAAGCGGGAGGATGAGTGAGATTTGGATAGGTTGTCCAACAAATCCCACACATGACGACGCTGGCCCTCCGTAACTTTCAAAGAAGCTAGCTTCATTACCCCTTTCCAAATAAGTATCACCGACCCGCTCGCAACAATGGAGATGAACTGCATAAACCGGGCAAACAGATACTCTAGCCGGGAAGACAATATCCAGGCGTACTTCCCAGATAAGAATGATTACCAATTCAAAATAGCGTCGACCACAAAGGGGCAAATGAGCGTAAGCGGAGCCGTAATTAAGAACTGGGTTACCCCAGAGCAACAAAGAAAAAGCAGGGAACCTCCCAAGTTTACTCCCATCAATATCACCGCCGCAAATAAACTCCTAATGATTCGTAGGCCAGAGGTTGTGCCGAAATCAACAAAATTTATAAACCTAAATTCCTCCTACTACCGTAGCATAGCTACTATAGTATAGTGGCTCTAAGGTCAAACACAGAGATGAGTTTTCTTCATGTAAATGATTTGCAGTTGGCTCAAAAAAGGTGAATTTCACTTTGGATTAGGGGTGTTTTAAAAAAAGTGGAGGTGAATGATTTGCAGACTGAAAATAAACTGAAATAAAATAGGAAAAAGAACTCCTTGAAGTATTATGGCTATCGCTGGCGCCCCACGTGAATGAGGTTCGTGTCCTTTTCTCGCTATTGGGAGGACGACCTATACCATTTCCCCGAACCGGATCTTCATTTGGCTATAAAAACTGAACCCTGATAATTTTTCCTTTTGAAATATAGCATTTAATGAGCATAAATGCTCCCGGATAGTGAAAATATATCCCCTAAATCTACCCTACAGTAACTAATAGAAGACAACTAATGAATCTTAGTTGATCTAGCAACAAGCATCCACTAAACCCTAAAAGCTTGCAAAATACAGGTTAATCAAGGTACATTTAAGAGATTTAAACCTAGAGTGAGAGATGGAAACATAAATGACAATAAATGCTTGCATTAAAAATAGATAACCAACATTTTACCTCAAAACCCTATCCCAATAGCCGTCCTCCTCAAGGATGGAGGGGGTTTAGCCAACTATCCCTTGAGTTGTCATCCTCAAGGGGAAGGCATAAACCGAGAAATGGAAGAAAGGGAGAAAACAGAAGGAAAAGAAAACAGGGGGAAAAAACTCCCGCCAAAAGACTGCTCTATTCCAATATAAAACTAAAAAAGTCTCTTTTACAAGGTTTACTTTGAGCTTATATAGTGCCCAAATAAGCAAAAATACCCTCAATACCCCATAATACATGAAGGGTAAAATGGTAAAAATACAAAAAGTGGGTCAAAAAATCACAAATGCAGAAAAAACTTTCGCATGGTGCGAATTTCGCACCCTACGAAAGTTTTTCTGCATTTCTTCATTTCCCTTACCTCTTATGCTCTTCTTTCCTTCCGATTTCTGATCTACAAATGCTGAGTTAAACTCGAATTCTTCGTGCTTGGATGACTCGACAAATTTGGCATAAATAGTTTGCAAAAACTACAAAATTAGCCACCAAATGCGATCAAGAGATTAGCCTTGACCTTAATGTGCAAATCTACAATTCTGCTTGATTAGTACACAAAAAGTGCTCAAACCTACAATAAATAGGCTCAAAATAAGACTTCTCGCACTAATCACTCCCTATCTCGACACATTGCTACTCCTTAGCAATGAAAGAAAGAAGAGAGAGAGCAAAACAAAATAATAACAAAATTATGTTCTCAAAAATGGTATTTCAAAAAGTAGCTGGGATGAGTAATGCCTAACCTCAATGAGAAATCACCTAAACTCCTACCTAATAACCATCACGAGAGAGTGGATGCCATACAAAATTCAATATCAAAAGAGTTCCTTCTCTAGAGAATCAACCTAGAATTTCCACAAAAATCTAAGTATTTATATGATTAGTTTTCAACAATAAACTGCCAAACTGCACTCTCCCCCCAACCAAGCTACTGCCCCAACCTAGTACACTAATTGACCTAAATAGATCAGGACCTGCTCTTATTCCATAATTCTTTTTGTGTTGCAGGGTGCAATGCTGAGGAATCGACCTCACCAAAGTCCATGTAACGGATCCACCGATGACTCCCAACCAATTAAGGCTTAGGGCATCAAGCCATAAGAATCTTTCAACCACAAACTCTTCAGGTTTCACCTCGGACTTTGAACGATTTCGAGACTCTAGCACCTATAACTTGCTCAACCTCACCCATCCACCCATGTAGCGAGCACTAAGTCGGTGGCTCCCAACCAGTTGACTTAAGGCACTAGGCATTAAAGACTTTCGCAATATACCCCTTGAACCGTGCTCAGGGTTTCAAGGCAAAGCGCTGCAATTTTTCTTCTTTTTCTTTTTCTTTTCTTTTTCTTTTTGCTTTTCTTTTTCTCTTCTTTTTATTTTGGAAGACTCATTGAACTTATTTTCATGGGGGGTCCTTAACCTATTAAAGGTAGTAAATGAAACTAGGATAGGCTTTTGCAAGATTTAGGAGGTTAGACAGTTTTCAGCTTATTGTTGAAACCTTATCTGCACAGTATGTGATTAGCTAGAGGTAGAAGAAAAAGGTTGAAAGCACTAAGAATTTAACTAATCATCCACTTAATTAAGCATGGAACCGATCTAACATCAATAGCATTGGACAAAGTTTCAATTTTTTACACTGCGGGCTAGGCAAAACACAAAAAAAATGGGGCAATTTTGAAAACTGGAAGTGTAAGTTGTATAGTATGTATATAAAAATAAATGGCTATATTTCTGCCAAAACAACTAACAGCTTCACAAACAAGACAAACAACAAGCCACTGAACAACACAAAATTGGCTTGCTCAAAATAGTAACAAAAGCATAAATGTAAAAGCCACCTCTTTCGCTAACTCTCCCTTAAACCAAATGTCACATTGTCCTCAATGGGGCTCGGATTGGAAAATTAGAGAAGGAAGTGATACCTCCTTGATGAGATGTACCCTTTTTTGGATAGGAGACTTCGCAAGTTTTCCACCGAGACCTTATTCACTCCGATCAGGCTTCAAATGAACAAGTTGGAAGAAGAAAAGAGAAAAAAAAAAAGTGACAAGTTGGAGCATTTTGAAACTTTTGCCTTCATAAAAATTTCAAAAATGTTCTTTCTGGCTAGATTTAGATTCTACACTCTCTAATCTTTCCAACGGTACTAAGAACACCTAAAACGGAGTTCGGATGAGAAAGCTATGGGCGAAACAAATGGGAGTGCAAAGAAGTCAAGGAAAATTTGCAGCCACGAAAATTTGGCAACCTCAAGGAACTGGGCAGTTACGAAATTTTCCGGGCTTTTCCTTGGTTCCAAAGATCTCCTCGCTTCAAAAATTTTGACATAAACTCGAAAATAAACACAGAAAATAAAATGCAAAAATGAAAAATAAATTGGAACAAAGATTAAATTAAAATTGGAGGAAATCTAAAGAAAAAACTAAATAAATCAAAATAAAATAAAATAAGAAAATTCAAACAAAAAGTGGGAGACGTAGTCCCCCCCCGAGAACCAATTTCTCAGTTCAGATGGTCATGGAATCGATGGAGCCAGCGGAATTGCCGAGGTCCGTGTGCTCCAAATCTAAACCAGCACCCGAACCATCCGTTGTGCCATGTAATATGAGCAGCTGCCAAGGTCTTTGATGTAGTGGCAAAAGTTTGAACAGTGGCTTGAAGTTTTGCACTAGTAGTGCAGATGGACTGGCCTTAGCTTTAGCAAAGAAAAGCTTTAGGTGTATAGATTGTGATGTGTAGGCAGTGATGTATATTGACAAGAGAGGGCGTATAAATTATGCTTTTGGAGCCTTCCATTGCATCCTTTCCACTACTCCTCAAATTTCTCAACATTGGGGAGGTTTTCTTTCTTTTTCCCAGCGGACAGCAAAGAACACTGTCTCGAGAGGATTCAAAATTTTCTATCACTCTTCTTGTAATCACAGACATCAAGCCTCTCCACCATGGTGTCACTCAGGCACTCTTCCTCTGGGCTCTCTTCCTCTTGATAAACGTGCTGATTGGTGAGCCTTGAAATGGATTTATGTAGGATGTCAATTTTCTGATCAAGGTCACTTTGAAGCACATCTAAATTTTGGTTTAGAGAGCTTTCCACAGTACCAATTCTTTGTCTTAATTTGGCATTGATTGTCTTCTGCTCTTTCGCAAAGTCACCCACTAGCTTGGTGAGGTTCAGGATAGCTTGTTCAACTGGAGAGGTTGACTGTGGTGGTTGAGGCTGAGATGAAGAAGCATACTATGGATGTGGAGGAGGTGCATATTGTATAGGTTCTGGTCCCCATGAGAGGTTTAAGTGGTTCCTCCAACTAGGGTTGTAAACATTTCCATATGGTGCAGTTGTTGGAGGCACCATGCATGAGGGCACACTCATCCGTGGAGGGTTTCTATAGTCCCTCATGGACCTATATGCGCTTGGGATTGCTTCCACGGGTCAGCGACTCTACTCGGCTCTTTAGGAGGAGTCCCATTTGGTTCACATTTAAGATCATCGTTGTTTCTGGCCTAGTAGGAGACCACCTCACTAACCTACTCCGTAATTCTTACCCACTAGAACATGTTCTCCTGCTAGAAAACAGGGCAACACCAAAAAAGAAAAAAAAAAAAAACAATTCTACCCAAAAGGGGTAGTGTTAGCTAAAAATAAAAAAATAAAACGTGAAACATAACTAATAAATCGACAAAAATACTACACTCCAAAAAATAAAGGAAAATTGATCAATACTGCGGATGAGACCACAAGTGTTCATCGGGTCATTATTTGCACTTAGGCACTATCCCTAACAACGCTTATTTAATTCGTGGTGTCAGAGGTTGTGCCAAGATCAACAAAATTTATAAACCTAAATTCTCCTAGTACCGTGAGCATACCATCAAGCAGATAATGGGCTAGTGGTCGAAACAGTAATGGGTTTTCTTCTTGTAAATGATTTGCAGTTGGCTTAAAAAGGTGAATTTCACTTTGGATTAGGGGTGTTTTAAAAATAGTGGAGGTGAATGATTTGCAGACTGAAAATAAACTGAAATAAAATATGAAAAAGAACTCCTTGAAGTATCGAGCTACTGGGGTTGAGGTTCTAAGGTAAATGAGAGGTTCTTGGGTCATTTTCCTCACGTTAGGGAGGATGACCTATAGTCATTTCCTAACCTAGATCTCATTTGACTATAAAATCGAACTTAATAATTTTTCCTTCGAAATATAGCATTTAATGAGCATAAATGCTCTGACAAGAAAATATATCCCCTAAATCTACCCACGTAAACTAATAGAAGGAAATCCACGAATCTGAATCTAGCAATAAGCATCCACGAACCCAAAAGCTTGCCAAATACAGGATAATCAAGGTACATTTAAGATTTAAACCCAGAGTGAGAGATGGAAACATAAATGACAACAAATGCTGCATTAAAAACAGAAACGAACATTTTACCTCAAAACCCTAGCTCAAGAGCCCCCAAGGATGGAGGTTTAGGCTAACCATCCCTTGAGTTGTCATCCTCAAGGGGTGTTTGGCAGCCGAGAAAATGGAAGAAAGGGAGAGAAAATGAAGGAAAAGAAAAACAGCGAGTAAACTCCCGCCCAGCACTGTCTCTATTCCAGTAGAAAAATCAAAAAGTCTCTTTTACAAGGTTTGCTTTGAGCTTATATAGTGCCCAAATAAGCAAAAATACCCTCAATACCCATAATACATTAAGGGTAAAATGGTAAAAATACAAAAAGTGGGTCAAAAAATCACAAATGCAGAAAAAACTTTCGTAGGGTGCGAAAATTTCTGCATTTCTTCATTTCTAGTTTCTTTTGCTCTTTCTTTCCTTCTCGACATTTTTGATCTCAGAATGCCGACCGACTCGAATTTTCAGGCTTAGATGAGTCGACAAATTTGGCATAAATAGCTTGCAAAAACAACAAAATTAGCCACCAAATGCGATAAGTAGAATAGTCGGGACCTTAATGTGGAAATCAGGTTAATTCGGTTGATTAGTACACAAAAAGTGCTCAAAACCTATAATAAATAGGGCTCAAAATAGCACTTTTTGGGCACTAATTTTTGCAAGGTGTGAAATTTCTGCATTTCTTTATTTCCCTTGCCTCTTTTGCTCTTCTTTCCTTCCGATTTTTTATTTGCAAATAAGAGTTCGACTAATTCTTCAGGCTTGGATGACTCGACAAATTTGGCATAAATAGTTTGCAAAAACTACAAAATTAGCCACCAAATGTGATCAATAGAATAGCCGAGACCTTAATGTGTGAAAATCGAAAGACCCGACATTAGTACACAAAAAGTGCTCAAACCTACAATAAATAGGGCCTGTAATAGTACTTTTGTGTAACTAATCGCCTACCCTCATCCGACCACCCTCGACTTTAAATGGCCTCCACCGATTCAGTCGGATCTCGAGCAACGCAATCGATCTCTCGAAAGGACACACAAGGACCTTCGTTTGATGACTTAATAAATTTGGTATAAAATAGTTTGCAAAAACTACAAAATTAGCCACCAAATGTGATCAATAGAATAGCCGAGACCTTAATATGAAAATCGAGTTAATTCGATTGATTAGTACACAAAAAGTGCTCAAAACCTACAATAAATAGGGCTCAAAATAGTACTTTTTAGGCACTAATCAACTACCCCTCATCCGGGACCACCCTGACTTTAAATGGCCTCCACCGATTCAATCGGATCCCGAGCAACGCAATCGATCTCTGAGGTGCGATTACCACAGGGACCACGAGCATGAAACTAATAGATGCCGAACTCTGAAGTTCCTAATGGAGAGACTAATCCGGGTATCGCCACCTTAAGATATATCCTGAGCCAGCCCGCCAAAGAAACTAATTCAGTAGCCGAAGAATAGCGGCTAGTTCGGGGAGCTCGTCCGAACCCCAAACACCATCAATTACTTATTGGGGCGGCCCACTACGACCAGATCCCAAGCGCCAAAGGAAAAGCTAATGTAGGCGCCACGCCCGAGCCCGTGAATACCATCACGACTTCGACGTTGTCGAAAGCAATACAATCGCTTAACGACCCATATCCTTTCCTCCCATTAACCTATCTAGGGTCATCACTCCACATCATGATGCACTCAGGCTACTTTATGCATTAATTTTGATGTGCATAGAAAGTACTTGTCGATCCGAAAGGCACACTCCGCTACACTTTCCCGCCTTCAAGCGTATGAAAGTTCCGCTGACAGTTTAATCTCTACTGAACCGGTTTAATGGGCAACTACTTAACCATGGGTGATATCGCTCTCCCCGTCAAGGTAGGGTCGGTCACTCAAGAAGTCTTATTTTCAATTGTCGAAGACTTAGGGTCGTACAATGCCATCGTTGGTCGAGCCTGGCTGCACTCTATGAAGGCGTGACCTCGCTACCATCGGACAACCGCTTATCTAACCAAGAAGTTCCAGGCAGTTGACCTCTTAAGGCCTAATTAGCACCTCGCTAAAGGTTACCAACTCATTTGGGCATAAGAGCGTGAGAAAGGTGAAAGTCTAATAATCCAAACTCGAATAGCACCATACAGCCTGGCAGGAAGGAGGATTAGGAATAATTAGCTGCGGATCCCTGAATCACTTCCGGGCGGGTCGATAAGCACACTTATGTTAGCTCATTCCTGTCAAGGGAAGAGAAAGAATGACTGCGGCAGGTTTTGCTTTGTAACATTGATGTATTCGCCTTGACCCACTTAAACATTATTGGCATTAGCCCCGCACATGCTTCTCATAGGCTGAATGTCGCATCGTCTGCCGTAGCCGATCGTACAAAGAGTACGCTCCACCTGCAATCGACATCGCTATTCAGCCGGGCGGATAACCTTTTGTGCTGGGTTCACAGAGAAATCATGCACCAATGGCTAGCCAATGTGGTAGTGGTACCAAATAAAGGTGGCAAACGAAGAGTATGCGTAGACTATACAGATCTTAATGACGGGTGCCCTAAAGACAACTTCCCTTTACCCCACATCGACCAGATTGTTGACACGTCAATCGGGCATGGTATGTCGGGGTCGCCCTGCATGCCTTCTGTGATTCACCGTATCCCTGAAGTGCACTCGCCGCATAAGAAAAGAGCGCTATCACCCCATATGGGCCATTCTCGCTATAATGTACGTCATTCGGGTTAAAAAATGCTCGTGGCTATGTATTAGAGGTCAGACCAAAATGTTTAGACTACCACTGAAAACCACAGGTATACATTGATGACATGTTGGTAAAATCCAAATAGCTCTTGGATCACGTTACACATTTGCAGGAAGCCTTCGAACTCCTCAAGGCATGTGGCATGAAACTCAATCCTCAGTGCCTTGCTCCATCTCGCCGAGTCACCAAGCAGCCGATTCCTCGGGTTTCATGGGCGACCCGTGAGGGGTATGGCCAACCATGCTCGCCTTAAGGCCATTCCGAATCCCTGCCCCGCCTACAAAAGGGGTACGCAGCCTGGATCGGCCAATTAACTCACTGGGCGAACACGATTTTCGCTCACATACCGTCTGGTCATTCTTCGCACCTCGTGGGCCGACCGAATCTGACGAACGAAGAGCAGGATCAGCTCAGCAATCAAACATTATCTAGTGAACCCCACACCTAGCCCCAGTTTCGACGTGACACTCTTCATGCATTTAGAGGCTCGAGATCGAGTAAGAGCGTCCTATTCAAAGAAGCAGTGAGATGGAAGGCAGAGGCCAAGGTTCTTCGCCACAGTCCTTAGCCGACGAGGAAACTAGATACGCACCCACCTTGAGCAGCCGCAGGCCTCGTGATTAGCTAAGAAACTTCGCCCGTACTTTTAAGCACACCTCATTATGATGATAACTAACCTTCCCCTTCGAAGCATTATTCACAAGCCTCACTATCTTGAGAATGGGCTCAGTCAAGCATTGAATCAAGAGAATAATGGTGATCCACCCGAGGCCAATGAGAAGGATGTGTTCTAGCTGACTTTCTAGCAGAAATTCCCCAACCTGAAACATGCCCTGACAGTTTGAATTGGTGGACTCTCAATGTGGATCTGGCTGCCTCAAGAAACAAATAGCATTACCTAATTAAAATCCCTAAAGGGGACAGATCACAAGCAATCCGACCAAGCTTCAAATTAAACAATGAATCGTAATATGAAGCCATCCTATCCGGATTGAATTGGCAAAATACGTAATATCACGAAGCTCATAATTCGGAGCGATTCACAATTGGTGGTAGGGCAGGTGAACGCAGAGTATGAGTCCCGGGATCCCCGAATGGCTAAGTATGTAACTCTGGTTAAACAATGCCTGGCCAGTTTTTCAGCATGGAAGCTCAAACACGTTTCTAGAGACTGTAATGAAAGAGCAGACGCCTTAGGCGTCGTGGGCGGTATCACGCCCAGCAATGTAAAAACAATTTTCTCCATATCATTACTTCAACCGGTTCCTATAGCCATTGTCCGAATGAGCCAGGTAGACAAAACCTCCCCTTCCTGGATTGACCCAATAACGCAATACATTAGCACAGGGGAACTCCCTAATGAAAAGGACAAGGCTCACAAGGTCCAAATCCAATCGGCCAGATTTTCCTTGTTTGACGAAAGTACTGCTCAAACGATTTCACCGGACGGGTCAGATCTAAAATGCTTAATGTACCAAACAGCCCAAGATGTGATGGTCGAATGCATGAATGAACATGTGGCAATCATCCAAGCTGCGTAACTCCCGCACATAGAGCCCACACTGCTAGGTATTATTGGCCAACCATGAAACTGACGCCGACACGCGGAGAAAGATGTGCCAACGACAAGCCCCGTATTAAGATTGCTACCAGACTTTATCCATCTCCAAATTTCTTGGCCCTTCGCCGAATGGGAATTGACAGGACCAATTCTCATAGCCCCGGCTTAGAAGAAGTTATTGTTAATAGCCATTGATTACTTTAGCAAATGGATAGAGGACGAGGCTTTTGCATCAATCAAAGACAAGGACGTCACTCAGTTTATCTGGAAGAATATCGTTTGCTGGTTCGGTATTCCCCGATCAATCGACGATAATGGACCTAATCTGATAGCCGCCTGGCGTAAACTTCTCAAGAGCGAAATAAAGAACTATACTCCACCCCTGCATCCAGCGCACCTGCCACGAAAGGCTTCCAACAAACCATGTTGACGCCTTAAATAAACGCTGGACGCATTTAGAGGCAATACCGGATGAACCCGGTCCTTTTCGACTTATAGAACGACCGCCCGCAGACCAACCGGTATATCTCCCTTTGCACTCACCTATGGGATGGAAGCTATAATCCCTACAGAAATTTGTATGCCTACGCTTCGAACGGATATGCCCGAACAATTGAGTACATAATCCATAATCAAGGACCTAGACACGACGGATGAACTGCGCGAGACAGCAGCCGTACGGGTAGCATCCTACCACCGCTAGTTGGCAAATCTTTACAACATAAGCATAAAACCCCGAGTGTTCCAGCCAGGGGACCTGGTCCTAAGGAAAGTCTTCGAAAACATAGCCGATCTAGTGGCAGGAAAGTTTTAAGCCAACTAGGAAGGGCCATATATTGTAACACTATCCGGTGAATCCGGATCATATGCTTTAGATAAGCTAGATGGGACACATGTACCCAAAATGTGGAATTCTATGCACCTAAAAATGTATTATCAATAAAAAAACGAATTCATCCTCTAATTGTATTTTCATCTCAAATTTTAATTTCTAAAGTTTGGATGGCGCTCGATGGTTGATGTCCTATCCAACCCAAGATGGTTAACGCCACCGTCCGCCAGTCCAGACGGCGTTAGATGGTCGACGCCCATCCGTACTAATATGGCTGATGTCCAGTCAAGCTCAGCCTAAAGTCCGATGGCGCTAGGGATGGTTGATTTTCCATCCGCCCCGCATGGGTTAATGCCCGGCGAATAAAAGTCCGTATGGCGCTAGATGGTTGACGCCCTATCCGGCCTAGTATGGTTGATGCCCAGTTGGCTCAGTCTAAAGTCCGGATGGCGCTAGATGGTTGATGCCCTATCCAGCTTAGTATGGTTGATGCCCAACTGGCCCAGTCCAAAGTCCGAGAACGGTTGATATCATATCCGGCTCAGCACGCCCTGCTGGCTTAATTTAAAGTCCGGGTCTATGCCCACTCGGCTAAACAAAAGTGAACTACTTGATTCCAACGAGGACTCGGCAGAATTAGCAAAACAACGTACCCTTCATTAAAAAGTCTAGATACATTATAACAAAATGTTGGGATATAAAACAAGAGCAAAGGAGTAAGGCTCGGCAAGCAAGCGGAGAATACAATCCCTAGTTCCCGTCAAAGGCATCGGCCTCGTTTCTCCCCGTGCCACAAGAGGGTCCGACTGCGCTCTAGCCTATCCGCTACTGAAGACTCGACCGGAAGTTCCTCTCTAATATTTGCGCCAGGGTCGGTGGTAGGAACTCCGGGGGCAACACTCAGGGGGCATCGAGGATTGAGAAAAAACTCGAGGCACCTGCCAATCGGTCGCATCCCGGGCTGGATCCCCGGGCTTACTCCTCAAATATTATGCAAAGGCACAAATAAACTATAACCATAATGGGGCAAGATCACGTCAAGAGGCCTTTACTAGGAAAGCGGATAGCTCGTCTTTGCTAGCCCCGAGCTCTACAAGTAAGTGAAACTCACATCTCACAAACGGCTAGCCTCCGTCGCTTCTCGCCAGCCTTTCGTGCGCTAAAGCTTGACGAGCCCCATTTAACTCGACTCCACTTTCCACCGTGCGTCTCCGAACCACTAAGGTGCGCGGACTGTGTGGCTAACTCGTGATCCATCCTGCGGCCCGAAGGCTACCATCGCTCTCGGGCTCTAATGAGCCATTACCACTCATGATGGCAAATTCTTCGTCTCAAAGACGAACTACCCTTTAATCGCTTCTAGCCTTCAATTCTAACGCCCGAATTTGACTCGCTCTATTAAGGATGCCTCAAGGCCTTCCTCGGCCTGAACGCTGCATCGGGCGAGTCGTAGCCTCTCCACATCCCTTAACCGGGTCTGAAATTCTCGATGCTGGAAGGCCATGTTCCGAATGGCAGCAATCGCCTATGAAGAAACATATTAAGAATATGACAATAACTAAAAATTAGTACTAGAACATGATATCGCTTACAAACCTACCGCTTTGTCGACGAGTAAAGTCATGATTATGACTCAGATCCCATCTTCAATCACGGCCGGAGATCTTCTTTAGTAGTACCAGCAGGGACTGAGACTGAATACTCTTCGCCCCGCCCCCCGGGTCTCGAATAGCTACGTGCATCCGTAGCATCACTGTGCACGCCCACGCAAACGGCCAACGAAGATTCGCCCCGATTAAAGGTCCTCCAATGATCGATAATCTCCTGGGCGCCTTCCGGCCTGGGAACTGATACCTCCTCCATGGGGGGAGTCGGGCCTCAAGGAGGAAGATATGAATTCAGCAACATCCGATCAGGAAGAAGCGGCTCTCCACTGGCCTCACGTGTACTGGCCTTATCTAACTACAATGGGCCCGCTTCTGGACATGGACCACCTGGATCGCTGCAGGAGCCGGGGAAGCCTCCTTAGGCTCCGCCAAGGTGAAGTTTTCCGGAGCTGACTCGTCATTCAAACCCATCTCAGGCGAACCTGAGATGACAATTGCCTGCACCTCCGAACCCTCATCCAAGCGAGGCTAACCCGATCCCCCAGCCACTTCGGGGATGGCATCTGCCGCTTGCTCGAGGCTAGCATCTCGCTTCCGCTTCCGAGCAGCAAAGTTATGAATCAAATCAAACATCCCGTCCTCTTCCTCTTCTTCTTCCCAGTTCGGGGGATGGCGGGATATTGAAGGGACCCACAGAATGAAATCCTCCGCTCCTGCTCCAGCAACTTTCTATCGCCTGAACGCCCCCTTCTTTTTCTTTGATGCTTGGGGGGCAGGACGGGAGCCCTTTCTTGCTAAGGGAGGATGCTCCAAACGACTACCCCCAACCCGCCCTCGGGATGCCTAGGGTAGGGTCGAACTCACTACAGAGGAAGGTCGCCAGCCGAGCGCGACCACCAACCTGCACCCAGCCCCCCGACCTCCGCCCCGGGCCGAGGACGAACTACCCGGATTAAGTCTCAAGGTCCGTGGCAGAACGGGCAGTTCACCTTCCACAATTTCGAGGGCAAGAGGGAGCGAGATTATCAGGACACTATATGAGAGCCGTGGCTGCTTAAATCATGCAAGTTCTTCACTGGTAGTTAGCTGACTTCGTGATGCCCGCTCGGAAATCTCCAACAACCTCCGAATTTTTTCAAAACTGGCTCTCTCCACCCAATGCACCAATTTGCCCCTCCGGCTCTTCCCTGCGCAAACAACCCACAAGAATGAAACACGTGCACATAAATGGGCATATGAAAAATACACTAGCAAGTAGGCCTCGTTACTTGTACACACTTGGAAAAGACATTAAATGGTTTACATCAAACGGAAGGTCAGGGGAACCCAGGGTCTCATCCTAAGGTCCCCTTGGTCAGATCACCCTTCGCTTTCCGCCTTAGGTGAATCGAGAACTCAGAACGAATTCCAACCGTGGGCCTCAGCCGACATGGACATCCAACCAACTTGCATTACCCTCAAGGTGTAGGCAAAACAAACCTCCACCAATGAAAGATCAAGCTGGTAAAGAAGATTTAGTACACAAAGATCCGATCAAAATCCAATGACGCTTAGTGAATATAGCGGCGCCTAGTAAAGTGCAAGAACGCCACCGTAGACTACAGGAAATGGCCCTGGCCGCGAAGCTGCTCCCGTGAAAAACATCGTGTTGTATTCTTCGCCCATAGTATTTTCAGTCGGGCCCTCCGACAACACGAGATCAATGTCATCGAGAATTTGACACAAGCCCCTCAACTCCTCCATGTATAAAGAGGAGATGATGTCAAGCCAGGTAGGCTGCATCCCCAGAAGGCCCTCCCTTGCGACCCAAATGACTGGTGGAAATCTCTTCCTGACCTCTCTCCATTTTTACAAGCAAACCAAAAAAAAAAGCGAAAATCAACCCCAAGCCGAGATACTAGAACTGGTAAAGGGCGAAAAAACATATAAACCCACCAAACCTAGGTGGGATTCACCCAGTCCTAACAGGCCCCAAGGACACCCCCAACCCCCGACCCACTATCTTATCACCAGGAAGCGTGTCGGAAACTGAACTTCAACGTAACCAGAGCAGAAACAATGTTTTCCTTGAAAATTGAAAGTAAACTAGTGCCGGGACAAACGATTCACAAAAGCACGCAGCGTCACACTAGAGTATCTGCAGAAATTCTCAAGCAAGAGGGAAATAGGATAACCAAGAAGAAACAAGTACAGAAACGGGTGAAATCAAATGATGGCTCCCTATATATTAAGCTCCTAGAGCCTGCAAACGCATTAAATGCACCGATGACTCATCAACTCCACGACCAATTTGAATCCTGGCGACGCTTCGCCTCCCAGGGCACAGAAGACGAAAGTGGGCTAGGCTTGTGGACCCTTGTGCTATCATAATTGTTGAGTTTGGGCTGGCCGATTATGTTACAAGAATTACTAAGGGCCGATCCATTCCAAGTTTGATCAATTATCAAATGTCACAGCCTATGATCGGAGGAGTCGGTGCCTACCTCTAACCGGGGATCCGGGCACGAAAAGAATAAATTGTGCAAGGACACAAGAATCTCAGGGGATGTAATTTCATTAATTACGCCAGAAGGCGTTCACAATTACATAGCAAACGTTTACAACAAAGCAGTCATACCAGTTACATAACCTAATATAGGCCAAGAAAAAGAAGAAGAAACCTGTTAAACAAGAAAAAAAAAAAAAGAAACCTATAGAAGAAGAGCAAGAAACAAAAAAAGAAAGTGAGAGAGCCATGTTGGCTTAGGAGGGGACATTCTTGGATGTAGAGGATTGCATTCCAGTTTTCGAACCACCTAAGGACTCAGCCAGAAAGGGGGCATATAACTAAAGAATATTATCCGAAATGCAAACAATTCCGACCCCGCTCAATCCTTGCGACCTTTGGCATGGTCCATACTTGACAATCATGTTTAAACCCCCTTCATAAGCCTCTTCCATGCAGCAACCATAAAAGTTCGACTCTCGGTGACGCCTAACCAAATCTCCCCGCAGAAGAACTAGTAATAGCCAGCGGCACAAAGGAATTTGCCACCCTGCAAGCCTTTTATAGAGACCTCAAGCTTCATGAGAGCCCTAAAGAGCTGCATTAAATGTAACACCGAAAATAGGAAATTCCCCAGTAATGCGCACATTGGAACACGCTAGCATTAATGGTCCACTGATTCCCACATCAGGCAAGTCCCAAACATTCTCTTTTCTCGGCCGAGGAAAATGACTTCCCAAATAAAAAAAGCTGGCATTACGGGTACCATATGCTTGGGCCTGCACTCGCCCAAATTTACATGTGCCCAATCATCTTCATTTACAAGTCAGGCCCAAACATACTTCCCCAACCGGACATGAGACATAATGCCTGAGTACAACCTCTCATGGTCGGCTACCATCTTTAGGAAGGCAACCGACTGACCTCTCTCAGTTTGAACGAGTATCCACCCATGAGTCACACACGTAACCACCCTGAGGGCGGTCAAATACTTCTTGGGGTAGAAGATATAGGCGACTTGGTTATCTAAAGGGAAGAACAGGTCATAACGTACAAAGAAAGGGCCACCTTCCTCTTCCATTTCGAAAGGAAATCATCTACTTTCCATGGAAAGCAGACCACCTCCCTCGTCCATAAAGAAGGAGGGAATGACACCAAAGAAGGTACAACATTCTTTACTAAAAAAGACTGATTCTTTCAATCTTTAGATTCCCGATCCGACTCCAGATCTGAGAGGCAACGGCGCACTCACCGCCGTTTGTCTTGTCGTTTGTTTTGGTGTGCACATGCTGGCTCCGACGATCTAATGACTCAGAAAATTCTGGATACTACAGAGATA
Organism: Tetrastigma voinierianum; assembly: GCA_016808115.1. Lineage (NCBI taxonomy): Eukaryota > Viridiplantae > Streptophyta > Magnoliopsida > Vitales > Vitaceae > Tetrastigma > Tetrastigma voinierianum. Next base: position 183,340 of record JAEQBH010006656.1, on the reverse strand, counting down.
AGGGTTGAATTTAAGGGGTGATGTGCTACACATTGAGAGATAATTTTATCTAAAGTAGGTATATTTTAAAGTTATAAAAGTAAGGGGTTAAATTTACAAGTAACTTTTGTTTTTGTCCCTTTCAAACCAATTCTCATTTTGAAAATAGTTTTATAAATTCTAAATATTTTTAATCTAATTTTAACATTTTAAATATATTTCAAATATAATTTTATATTTAATATTTTATTTTAATAATTTTATATATTCAATCATTTTTTAAAACAAATATTTTTAAAACGCAACAAAATATATTTTTTTATTATCTTGATTTTTTTCCAAAAAATAAAAACTGTTCTAAAATATTAAAATAGTGTCCAAGATCATCATTTACATATTTCTTCTATATTCCGTTGGTGGATGGGTAAATGTTGCCAGTTATCTTGGATGCAATGTTATTTTTTAAATTATATTGATAAAAAAATTGAAAAGCTAAAATAACTATTGTTTTACATTAAATAGTTTGAAGACTTTTTGGTTACAATCTTTTTAAACTGTTTTAACAAGGAGGATATTAAACAAAAATATCAGGGGTAACAGTTTAAAAGGGATAAAAAGTAAAAAAATTATAAATATAACCCATTTTTTTAAAACCCAAAAATAAAGGATATTTTTATATCATTTTGATAAATTTACTACTCTAATCATTATACAAATATGGACTTGATCTCTTTAAGTTTATTCAAATATAATTTAAAACTAAATAGCTATTGTACCTGTTATAAACCTAGATTTAACCTCTTTTAAGTTTGTTTAAATATAACTTAACGATGGTTAAGTTCAACATGTATAAAAGTTGTGTTAGAAACATAAACTTGATACCCTTCAAATTTGTTTAAATGTTAACTTAACGATAGCTAAATCCGACATATACAGAAAATGATTAGATTTATAATATTTTTTGGATTTTAACACATTAAAAAATAATTTTATCTAAAATATGAATATTTTAAGGTTATAAAAATAAGATATTATATTAATAAATAACTTTTATTTTTATCCCCTTTAAACTAATTCCTCCCTATGATATTAACTTGTGTTGCTCAATGGGCTGATGAATATCAATATCGAATCAGATTCCATGCTTTTAGTTGTTGCGATCTGATATGGGCGAAAAATAGGCCCAATATCCAATTCCCTAGGCCCAGAGGAAATGGCGGGCTCCATATCAAACCTATACTCTTATGTCAACCTCAAGTTATATGCCGATTCAATCGGTTCCCAAAGCCGAACTGGAAGGCTGAAAATCCATAACCGTCCAATAAGCCATACATCTCATCTAAAACAAAATAGAAAAGATATATTTTATTTATTCCCTATCCCACCATAAGGAAAGAAAGGATTATGATAGATCATTGCCAGTTGACATCTTCCTATAAGGAAAGAAGACTATCCCAAGTAAACCACTTTTTTCTATATCCAGTACCAGATCCGATATGGACTAAAATAAGAAATATTCCATCCAATAGGAAGGACTCCTAATTACCATCCAACTGGTTGAACTCCTCTTACTATAAATACGAGTACTACCCCATCGGCGAAGGCACGCCAACATTCTTACACACACCTAGACGCATTACTAAACAATCTAAGTAGCCCTCTTTCTTTCGTAAAGAACCGACTCTAGGCATCGGAGCCGCACGGGCACAAAATTTCTCCTCCGACCCCTTCTTCCTTGTTTTTTCAGAGGAGGGCTACGTCCAGAGCCCGCAAATAAACAGTGCAGCGATCCTCAAAGATCCAACCTCAGCCCAGACGATCCAGACGCCTACATCCCAGCCCACAAACAATCCGGTCCCGCCCCAAAGAACCCCTACATGCTCCAAAATTTCGGCCCGCTGAAAACGTGATCATCGCTTGGCGCCGCTCGCGGGAACGATAGCTCAGATAAATATAACTCGATTTCTCGCCATCGATGGTATCGACTTAACGCAGCGAGTAACGCCAATCCACCAAGGATGCAGGATCCACCAGGGAATGCGGACAACAGGCCCCTCGGGACGGTAGAAGCAACGCGGGCCAACACGAACGAAGTGGAAGCACTCCGCCTCGTCAATCAACGCCGGTGCAGGAACTGGAACACGAACTGCATGCATGCAACATCCAAGGGAGCCTCGATGTCTGGGAAGGTCGCGACATTCCCACGAAGACCGATACGCCATGGCAACCTCGAGATGTCGGGCAGGCGTAATCCAATCAAGCCGGGGCACGAGCCGCACTAGCCCCCCGCAGGTTAGGCAATCCTCGAAAGACAGGTCGGGAACAGAGAACCTCCTCATCCCCACCAAAGAACTAAGAACAATCATGGGAGCAAGAGGTTTAGAGTCTTCAAGCAGAAGTCACCGTATTTAAAGAGGTAGCAAAGGACGTGACTTTATACTTATGGATACTGGTACAACAAACTGAATTCACCCTTCACAAATAAATATTACGCAATTCGCCCCCAAAGAAATTCGCACGTCGCAGTGGAAGTCTTTGACGGAGCCAAGACCCCGTCGACCATCTTAACACTTACAAGAACCAGATGGAGTTGCATGGGTATCAAGACCCTATGCGCTGCAGGCCTTTCGCTACCACGTTAAAAGGCCCAAATTTTTAGCCCGGGTTTAAATCCTCCTTCATCAACTTCGCCCGAGCTATCCATCGCTCGCCTCCCACTCATCGGCCAGGACGCATGTAAAGCCGAAGCTACCATCTATCACTTCGTCAAACAAGGCTCGTAGAAAGCCTCGTTTCTCATATGTACAAAGATTCAATGCTTTAATCCTTGGAAGATAGATCCGCTCTCGATGAAAATTCGCCATCACCGTTCATCGCGGCCGGGAGTGCAATCGGCTGACCCACGTTTTCCATCTCGAAAAATCCTCAGGCAAGTATGGTCGAAGTACTCGCCAAAGCAGAAAAGTACATAAACGGCGAGGAAGCCCTCATATCCAAGAGGGAGAACTCATCCACCCATAAAGGAAAAAGTACAACAGACAAACGGCGAGGACGGAGCCCTAAGAGGCAAGACGACCAGGAGAAGTCTCCCGGAAAAGATCGAGAACGATCTCCAAAAAGTGGAAACTGTGAGACCACCCTGCCCAATTACAATCGAAAGACAACGACGCATTCGCCGCTTCACTCCGCAATGCCTCGTGTCACAAATCTTACATGAAGTACCACTGAACGAAAGGAAGCCTTGAGGTGGCCAACTCGATGAACCCGATCCCGCCGCTGTGAGACAACACTGGCATTGCGAAGCCTCATGTGTGGACTAAGGGCATCGTGACCGACAACCTGTGATACAACTAAGGAGAGAAATGAGTACCTAATACAAGAGGATACCTCCGCTTCATATCTCCGTAGAAATCAAGCCCACCGCCTTAATCAAGCCTGCATTAGGGACCAGCCCCAACTCGCACCCACCGCCGACAAACAACGACTCCACACCAAAGAACCCTCGAGAAACTAGCGTAACTCGTGAGGATTCGCAGAGGAGGAGAATCTAGTTCGGGCTCGGAAAGCTCACTCATGCAGCGATCGTCGCCGCACGGGAAATACAAACAAGATCTAAACTACTCCCGACTGCACAACCATCACGCTCTCCGACCGTATCCGAGGATATCAAGATTCCCCATGACGACCCATTGGTGGTTCACGCGATCGTAGCTAACACAACAGTTCATCGGGTTTTAATCGACAACTAAGTCTGCCGACATCATTTTGGCCTCACTTACAAAATTTATGGGGAGAGAAAAGCTTGAGCCCGTCAACACGCATATGCGAGATTTTCTGGGGAAAAGGTGTTGCCTCTGGGCTCAATTCAACTGGTACTCACTTTGGGAGAACCTCCATGCCAAAGACACGACAAATGAAGATTTCATTGTAGACTGCATCGCCTATAACATGTTATTAGGGAGGCCATCTCTCAACGCAATAAAAGCCATCCCCTCCGCGTATCATCTGGTTATCAAATTCCCAACCATTCACTGAATAGGGATGGTTCGAGGAGATCACGGTGGCTGTGGAGTTATACAAACTTCACAAACAGTAGAGTGGTCGCATAACGCATTATGGATGGCTCGACATGCGCTGACGAGAGCTCACCCGACCCGCACCTTCTGAGGAACTTGAACCGGTTCCCCTGGATGACGACTCGGAACATCTCGCCTACATCGGCTCCAAATTAACAGAAATCTGCCGCTTCCTCGCCAGCTTTCTAAAAGCGCATCGCGACGCTGCATGGAAGCAAATGATATGGGAGAACTCAATCAGTGAATCACAATAGCAATCTGAACACCAACCCATCCTTCAAACTGATCGCTAGATGCTAGAGCTTCGCACTGTAGCGCAAAGCCATCAATGAAGAGGGTTGGCAGCTCCTCCAAGCAGGAGCGAATGTGAAGTGGAATACCCCGAGCGGCCGCAAACGCCGTGACTGCTAAAAGCAAACGGCAAATGGCGATCATCGACTTCCACCGACATAAACAAAGCTCGTCTAGCGACGCTTTCCTTTAATCGAATCGATCTCATCGTGGATGCTACGGCAGGTCATGAACTTTAGTTTCATAGACGCTCCGGTACAACCGCACGCGACGACCCCAAGACCAAGAAACCTCGTCATTACAAAGACAAGGGACCTATCATATCGAAAGGATGCCGCTTTGGGCTCAAGAATGCGGAGCCACCTACTAGAGGCCAGTAAATCGGATGTTTCGCGCGTATAGGCACCACTATGGAAGTATACATGACGATACGCTCTGGGTTAAGTCCACAACTCCGATAATCTACATCGCCTCATCTCTGAGGCGTCCCATTTTAAGAACTATAATACAGTCGGGCAATTTAACAGCCTTCTACAGGTCACCGGAAAATTTCGCTTCATAGTCAATCATAGGGAAATAGAAGCAACCTACAAAATAAAGGCATTACTCGACACGCCAGTCGCCAGACAAAGAAGTGCACCACCGAGCTGCAGGAGGATAGCCGCCTAAGCCGTTTTGTGTCCAAAGCAAGTGATAGATGCCAGCCTTTCTTCCAGGTTCTGAAGAAAGCCTTTCAATGGGATACGAAGTGCGAGGAAGCCGTTCTCAAAGATCAAGACATACCCAGCTCCCTCCCATCCTAGTAAGTCCTGGGCTGAGGGGGAACTCACCCTATACTTAAATTGCATCGAACTTTTTCAATCGGGCCGTCCTCGCCGAGATAAAGAACGGATTCAAGATCCTATGACATCGCAAATGAGCCCTAAGAGGAGCAGAGGAAAGATACCCGAAAATGGAAAAATTAATTTTGGCTCAGGATCGCGCCTAAGCCCACCGTATTTCCAAGCTCATACCATGGTCCCAACCGGGTCACCCAACGGCAAGTACTACAAAACCAGACCTTAGGCGCACTAATGAAACGGGCTATAGAACTAAGCGAGTTTGACATCGATAGGGCCGAAAACCGCCGTAAAGGGACAGGCTCCTCGCGCATTCTTTGTCATGGAATTTGCATCGATGCATCCGACGCGGTACCTGGGCAAAGAAATTTGATCTTTCCACTTGGAAGCTTCAGATGGAGCCTCAAATCTCAAGGGAGCAGCAAAGTTCATCCTAACCTCTCCGTAGGAATAGACATTGAATATGCACTCAGGTTTGGATTCAGAACATCCAACAATGAAGCCGAATATGAGGCCGTCATAGCAGCCTCAACCTTGCTCATTCAAGTTAGGAGGTTGACTGGGCCAGAGGCTCCACAGTGACTCTCAACCGTGGTTGGGGACAGATAAGACACATATGAGGCCAAAATAGAGAATGATCCCAGATCTCCGTAAGGTTCGTGACTTATCAAAGATCGCCTCGGTCCATGTAACACATGTCCTCAGGCGTAGAATTCCTGAGCCGACGCCTTGGCAAAGTTAGCCACAGCCTCACAGGAAGACCTCTGCATGTCAACACCTGTCGAATACTTAGCAGAACCTTCTATCGAATCTACAAGATGATGGTCGCCCCCAATAGGATCCGAAATGAAAGGATGGACCCTATTTGGGATTATATTAATGACGGAACCCTACCGGATGACCCGAAAGAAGCGGCCAAGATAAGAGTGAGATCTTCCAGATTTACCAATCACAAAGGAAGCCTTTACAAGCGAGGATTCTTCACACCTTTCCTGAAATGCATCGCAGGAGAAGACACTGGGTACGTGCTAAGAGAAGTACACGAGGGCATATGCGGGAATCATATAGGAGCTCGGGCATTATCGGGGAAGGTCTTGAGACAGGGATACTACTGGCCAACTATACTCAAGGACGCAACCGCACGAAGTCAAATGCAAGATCCGCCAGAGCACGCCAAGATCTCACGCTCCCATCGTAACCACCGACGCCGATCACAAGCCCTCGCCATTCCAACAATGGGGCTCGACATATCAGGACCCCCGCCCATCGAAAAGGACAAAGGTAAATTCATAATCATCGCAATAGATTACTTCACCAAATGGGCAGAAGCCGAGCCTTTAGCTACAATCACGGAGCAAAAGATACGTAATTTTGTGTGGCGAGCTATCATTTGCAGGTTTGGTATCCCGAGAGCCCTGGTATCAAACAATGAAAGCGCCATTAACGATAAATTTAGAGACTTTTGCGCCGAGCTTGGAATTAAGAATTATTATCAATCCTTCACCTGTGGGTAGTTTCTAGAACGATACTGAGAAGATTCACTGTGAACTAGCAGTACTGTTAGTTGTATCTTGCAGAATAGTGAATATCTGAGAATGTGAACACAGAACATGGGTGACATATTTAGGTTCCTCGCCCTTAGTTTTTAATCTCAGAGTCTGAATAAATCAGATTGAGTTAACAGAGCACGTCGATGGCTCACCTAATCTAGAACCCTAGACGAAGGAAAGGTGTTCAAAGACGCCGTGAGGAATATCAAAGGAAAACAAAGAAGGTATTACAATCAAAGGGTCAAAGCCCCGGCTACATCCTGTGCAACTTAGTCTTAAAGAAATTCACGGAAGTGAAAATCCAATAGCGATGGAAAACTGGGCCCCAACTGGGAAGGTCCTTACATCATAACCCGAGTCGCCGCACTGTGCAATTACGAACAAATGTAAGAGGGAAAATCTTGGAAGATACGTAACGCGGAACATCTCAAACGCTTACCAATAAGCTTATTCAGAATAGTGGCAACATCAATTAGTACATAGCGAGTCAACGCTTGTTAATCACGATGTTCCGGACGCCTTATATATAGTTCAAATATATGGAAATCATAAAGAAGCTATTAATAGGAAAAATTCATAAAGGAAAAAAGGCTCACTTTATCAGAGCCAAATTACAATTAGATTACAATCGGATTACAACTGGGTTACAGCCAATCAAATACATCATCCCCTACATCTTGATAGCATACGGTACGAGCAGCGCCAAAAAAAAAAAAAAAAAAAAGCTAAGGTAAGAAGGAAATGTGGAGGTAAGATGAAGAAGAAGAAGCAACATGAGAAAGTCAGAAAAATAAAAATAAAAATAAAAAAAAAAAAAGGTGTGTGGATAGAGAAAAGAAAAGAGGAGAGGTATAAAGGAGGAGGAAGAAGATAAGTAGAAAAAACGGAAAGAGCAGCGCAAAAGTTGCGCCGCCCCCTCCGGGCGCACTCCCTAGCCAAAAGCTAGGGAATAACATGACTCCAAAAAAGGGGAGACTAGGGAAAAACACAACTCCCACAAATGGAGATCCGTAAAGTTGGATCGGTGCCGCAGGAACCCCGCAAAGATACCGCAACTTCGAACATCCATCATGTGCGAACTTCATTCATACATATTATGTGCGAGAACCTCCAAAAGGGCATATAATGCGTGACAACGGAACAACTATTTATAAGGGTGGTCAAGCACCCTGCTCATGCAACTTGCTCCAAATTCTCCAAGATACTGGCGTGATGCACCTTTTAAGAACCGAAATCTACACGGCCGCTTTCACGGGCGTTTCTCCACGTGGTTTCGAACATAAAGTCACACGATAAGCGCCTTCTTCACACGTGGCGCTTTCATCACACGAAACGACTCGCCACGCTAAACGAGCCGATCAACCCATTTCGGGCCGAACGCCACCAAGGCCACCGCGCCCATGAGCCCCGCGTTCACCCTCGACGAGGTCGTCACACAACACAGCCACGCCAAATGAGTCGATCAACCCATTTCGCCGAACGCCATCAATTAAGGCCATCGCGCCATGAGCCCTGCTCACTCCGGGACGAGGTCGCCGCAACACAGCCACGCCGCCTAAACGAGTCGACAACCCATTTCGGGCCGGAACGCCACTAAGGCCATCGCGCCATAAGCCCCGCGGTTCACTCGACGAGGTCGCTCGCTTCAATACAGCTACGCCGCGAAACGAGTCGATCAACCCATTTCGGCCGAACGCCAAGGCCATCAGACCATGAGCCCCGCTCACCCTAACGAGGTCGTCACTTCAACATGCCACGCTGCCTAAACGAGTCGTATCAACCCATTTCTTCGGGCCGAACGCCACCGCGCCATCACAACCATGAGCCCCGCGTTCACTCGACGAGGTCGCCCGCTCAACACGTGCCACGCCGCTAAACGAGTCGATCAACCCACTCGGGCCGAATGCCACCAAGCGCCACCGCGCCCATGAGCCCCGCGCTCACTCCGACGAGGTCGCCCGCTTCGACACGTGCCACACCGCCAAATGAGCCGAACAACCCGCTGACCGAACGCCATCGCCATCGCCACAAAGTAGCTACAGCCACGTAAGACCAACTTTCAAATGTGACGGAGCTCTTCTCATCACCAACATGCACGAGCTCCTACCTCATTCCACTGACGCAGCTCTTCCCATCGCCCGCATGGATGAGCCCCCCAAGCAACTCACACTCCATACATCTCTCGACCAGTCGTCTATTAACCAACACGGACGAGCTCTACTCGTCTTCGAATTTATCCCAGCTCTTCTCATCGGGCCAAGATGGACGAGTCTCTACTTCAAGCAATTTACATTGACGAGCTCTTCCCATCGCCAAAGATGGACGAGCTCTAATTCAATTATCTGTTCGACGAGCTCTTCCTATCGGGCCAACATGGACGAAGGTCACTCTACTTTTCACCCGCACGGCTCTCCCATCGTCAAAGATGGACAGCTTCACTCGACGAGCTCTTCCTATCAGCCAACATGGACGAGCTCTACTCTGCTCTTCACTCAGACGAGCTCTTCTCATCAGTCAGCATGGACGAGCTCTAGTCTACTATTCATTTTGACGAGTTCTTCCTATCAGCCAACATGGACGAGCTCTACTCTACTCTTCACTCAGACGAGCTCTTCCCATCACCAAGATGACGAGCTCTAATTCGGGACGCAGTTCTTCCCTATCGCCCAACATGGACGAAGGCTCTACTCGCTTCTTCACCCACGAGCCTTCCTCATCGCCAGCATGGACGAGCCCCATTTTACAATCCACTCAGACGAGCCTTCCCATAAGTCACCGCGACGAGCCTAATTCGACGAGCCTTCCTATCGCCCAACATGGACGAGCCCCACTCCGCTCTTCACCTCGCACGAGCTCTTCCTCATCACCGCCATGGACGAGCCTCTTAGCATACTATTCATTCCGACGAGCTCTTCCTATCACCAACATGGACGCAGCTCTTACTCTACTCTTCACTGCATCGAGCTCTTCCCATCGTACACGGACGAGCTCTAATTCCGACGAGCCTTCCCACGCCACGGACGAGCTCTACCGCTTCTTTCACTGCATCGAGCTCTTCTCATCACGCCACGGACGAAGCTCCTATTTTACAATTCTTACATTAACGAGCTCTTCCCATCATCAGCGGACGAAGCTCCCACCGCGAGCTCTTCCTATCACCTGGAACATAATGAGCTCTACTGCCTTCACTCGGGACGTAGCTATTCTCATCATCAAGACGGACGCCGCTTATTCATTTCGCTTGGACGAGCACCTACCTCTCACTATATTGACGAGTTATCCCTGCCACCGCGTGGAACGAAGCTTCGCGACCGCTGACGAGCTTTCTCACGATTCGAAATGACAGCAGACGAGTCCCCTAAGAGGAAAGTTGCAGCCTAATCAAGCCAAACCCCTTAACCGAATCATCGGTTTAGGAATGAATACGCATATATCCCAACAAGAATGCGAATTATAACAAAATATGTATTTATCGAAAAGAGAGCTACATGGATCCCAGGCCCCAGGCCCGGCAAAATGGGTATATACATACATATAAAAAAAAAGGGAGAAAAAGGGTCGAGATCGTCCTCAAAGTCACGCGCCAGGAGGAAGGGATGACGAGGAATGGGAATGGATTTCAATAGGAGTGCCGGGCCCTTGGGAACAATTCGCAGAGGTAGATTCCTCTGCCTCCTCGTCACTAGGAAGATCAAAATTGAAATCTAGGTTGGGGTACGCGAGAACCGTCGTTTTCAAAAGCGAGCCACCCAAGCCCACCGAGCACCGCGCTTGATCCTGCCAGCTTGCCTAATAACCTTGTCCTCCGCGGCAACCATACTGACCTGCCGATGAAGATCGGCGCGCAATCCGCGGCACTCCTCGTTCAGCCGCTCCGACGAATTCGCAGCCTCAAAAGACTCGCGACGAGCAGTCTCTAACAGCGCCCTACCCTCGGAAGCTTCGCGACGGGCCACTTCGCCAGTTTCCCATCGCCAAGCAAGCATCGGGCCGCGACATAGTTCCATTTGAAGATCTCGCAGTCATCGAGGTGACGAAGCCTCATCCCTAACCAACAAGCTCGCAGACTGGCAATGCTGCCTCCCGAGCCCCAACCAAGTTACCCGGGCGACTCTGAGATTGTCCCGAACCTCTCAAGCTCGCCCACGGCCGCCTGCCGTTACGAACCTCATCTTCTACTCACCGAGCACGAGCCGACGGCGTGCTTCAGCTCGACTAAGTCGCCTCCGCATCTTCACCAAACGCCGCACGCGCTCCGCAACTCGCCCCGCCCGCAGCTGAGCGCGCGCCTTCGCCTTATAAATGCGAGCGATCTTTACGTGCTTTCCTGACACTTCCGCCTTCACTGCATCTCTTCAAATGAGTGTGACTGATATCAAACACAAAGTCAAGATCGATCTAAAACGTAATGGTGATAAACATGATTGAGACTACCAAGGCGACCTGAAGGATAAAGCCAAAGATTCACTAACCTGAGTTCTTTGAATTTCCTGTAGTCGTGTGATCCCGACACAGAAGAAACAGTCGCCCGCGCATCAGCTCGCATTGAGAGCAAAGAACTCGGGGCATTATTATCCTTATTTTCGACTTCCTTTTTCTTGCCCGCCACTTCGATGAGAGCAAACCCAAATAGCCTTCGCATAGCGGATCAATACTGCCATGTGCATACCTCCAAATGGGCCGTCGACGGCCTCACCCAAAGGGGATTCATCCAAACAGCTTAGCATGAGGGCATAAAACCCAAAGCATCAGCCAATGGTGACAACGCCGCCTCCAACTCGGGATGTGGGAAGTCGGAGGCGTCCCCACTTCGAACTTCGCCAAACCGCCTATCCCTCTCGTGATTTGTGATTTTTTCCTCACGCCGTGGCTTCCGACGCCCCTAAATGAACTTAAAATTTCTCCCGAAAGGGAGCGGTCGCAGAGGTCTAAAGGGAAACCCCTCAAGGTGGAAGGAGGCGAGGGCCTCAAAGCAGAGGATCGTACGGACATCGACCTAGATGGACCAGGAATGCCTGACTTTATCAACTCCGCATAAGGGCGAGCCAGACATTCCGCCAACGCCAAAGCTATGACGTTGTCTTCCTCGCTAAGGTCAAAACGAGCACCTGAGAAACATGAGGAAAGTATAAAAACCAGAAACGTTCAACCATCTTCTCGCATAAGCCACGCTTAAAAAAGCCAGAGCAAATACTCAATGGGCGATTATCAGGGGTATGTTGTAGTCGACACCTAGTGGTATCGTCCCGCTGGAAGATCAGACCGTGAACGACCGCCACGAAGAAATACCGCCCCTTCCATGACCTATGTGAAGAAGGTAGGTCGAGATTAATGTGAGGAGCCCAGAGCGTGGAGAAGAAAATGAAGCCCCCTGAGTAGCTATTGGAATGAAAAGATGAAGGAGTGAGCTATGCTAGGACGCCAAACCTCTATCCCAAAAGACCAAAGGCCTACCAAAACATTCCCACCCATCGGGAGCCGCCAGCGATAAATGCTGAAATGCTGTAACCCTTCATGAAGGGATGCAGTGGAAAACGAAGGCCATTGTCAAAGGCGACTTCAAAGAAGCAGACCATCCCAGGCACGGAGGTTGTATAAAGAGTCAGAACATCTGGGACCCATATTCGGACACCGAGGGGAGGTCGATAGCGATCAGCAAAAATGGTCCCATATAAAGGGCCAACTCTGCTAGGTCCCACGTTCACAAAGATCAAGGGCAAAGATTGAGGAAATCACCCCTCGGGTATTTGATCGTGTTCAATTTCTTTTACCCTATCTAATGACGGGAGGCGCCTCAGATGTGTCAGCCAAACGATCATTAAACAGCCGAACGCCAGACTTCGCCTCGCAAATCGCATCAAGAGTCATCACTGATACGCAGAGAAGAAGAGCGATTTGGACCCATGATGCTAAATAGTAATGATTTAGGTTTAACAAATAAACCCTAGAAGCCACTCATCAACCGAAAGGACCCCACACGAAAAGAAGCAGACGCAGACCTAGGAATAAAGCGGAAAGGAACAAGATCAAAGAAACTCGAGATAGGAGGGGTCGATGAAAGGGACTGAGGGAGTCAAGGAGAAAATGAAAAACAAGCGCGAAACCCGAAGAGACACCATTAATCATCTCTTAGTCAGCCCTTTTTCGAACGGACGCGTGGGAATAGCAGACGAACAAGGGAAGAATTACAGCCCTTGCACACGCGGCCCGTATACAAGGGCTGGGGGGCAACTGATATGGGCGAAAAATAGGCCCAATATCCAATTCCCTAGGCCCAGAGGAAATGGCGGGCTCCATATCAAACCCAGGCCCCCTTATGTCAACCCCGAAGCAGTGTCGATTCACTGTTCTGTGCGAATCTGAGACTGGGTTGAAATCCATAACCGGCCCAATAAGCCCATACATCTCACCAAAATGTAAAATGTAAAAGATATATATTTTATTTATTCCCGGATCCCACCATAAGGGAAAGAAAGGATTATGATAGATCATCGCGCTTGACATCTTCCCATAAGGAAAGCAAGACTATCCCAAGAAACCACTTTTCTATATCCCGTACTGCATCCGATACGAATTAAAAATGTTAAATATTCCATCCAATGCGAAGACTCCTAATTACCATCCAACTCGGGTCAACCTCTACTATTAATACGGCGCCACCCCATCGCGAAGGTACGCCAACATTCTTACACACACTCATAGACGCCAGTACTAAACAATCTAAAGCAGCTCCTCTTTCTTCGTAAAGAAACTGACTTAGGCATCGGAGCTGCCACTTACGCTCGACCCCCTTCCTCGCTTTTCGTGAGGAGGGCTACGCCCGTGTTCTCGCAGATAAACAACAAGAAGAACTCGATCCAACCTCACCAGACGATCCGCACGCCCGCATCCCGTACCCCCACAAACAATCCGGTCCGCCAAATGACCCCTACACGCCCAGCCCCGGGGCCCATTAAACGATCATCACGATCAATAATTTTTCTGAATATAATTCTAGTGTGCATCTTTTATTTAACGACCGTAAAACCATGGTCGATAGATTGGGGTTGCTCTACTGTTCATGTTTGTAGATTAGCGAACCAGACTGTTTGGGTGAATGGAGGACTTCTCCATTAAACACTACGTTCAAATAGAGAACATCAAAATTATGATTAAAAAAATTGCTCTGAAAAAGAATTTTTAAAAATAGAAACCGAACACGTCCTAAATTTTTATTTCTTATGATATTGGTTTTTGCATTAAAAATTATGGTCTTATTTGATTTCTATTTTTGAAAATTATATTATATTCTAAAAACAAGAAAAAAAAAACATGTCTGATTCCGATTGTTTTTTGTTCTAAATATATATATATATATATATATATATATATATATATATATATATATATATATATATATATATATAAAACACTAAATTTAAGTAATAAGAAGAGTTTCAAAATACAACAAAAATATGTTCTTTGTATTTTTAAAAACGGTTCTCTCAAACAGTTTTAAAAAACAAAACAAAACAAAACCAAAGATACTTATTTAATTAGTTGTTTTAGGAAAGAATAATAAATCAATTTTGTTTTTCCAAGCTTTCGTTCATTATACTATGAAACTAGTTTTTTTTTTTTTTTTTTTAATCTACTATGAAACTAGCATTAAAACTCACAAACAAAAAGTAAAATTGATAAAATAAAGAATATAAAAATTTTTAAATTAAGAAAAATGGAAATAAGAGTCATAAGCCCTAAAGTTCCCTTTTCTTCCATGTTACAAAAAAGGAGAATCCCATACAAGATCGGCAATCAGGAGCTGGATTTTATTTATATTAGCTAATGTCATTCCATCTTGAAGAACACAGACTGTCAAACACTCCCTCTAATGGCGGAACTGAACCCACTTTGAACATCATTATACCTATCCCACAGCATCACTCCTCTATACCCTTCAAACCCTTTCAAGAACGGCAAAACCTCCGATCTCATCGTTTCCGGCGAGATATAGCCGCTGCCAGCGGCGGATCTCGACGCCGGTAGCCCGATAAAGAACTTCCGCGCCGGGATCGACGACGTCCACTGCCTCCAGGCCCTCCGGAAACCTCCACGATTCCTGTAGCTATACTCGCAAGAAGGATTGTTATAGAATTGGATCCAAACACAGTCGAATAGCCCTGTTCTAAGAGCGCCATTCAGCCAGTGGTCCGGGAACGGACACTGCGGCGCGGCGGTTAAGTAAAACCTTTTTCCGGCGCGGCGGTTGTTGTATGCCGACAATCTCCTAGCCAGGGCGGCGTAGTGCGGCGAGCCTTCTTGTCCTTGCTCTATATCAAAGTCAACGCCGTCGAGCACGGCGTCGCCGAGGGGCCGAGAGTTTGACCATCCGCCGAGGAAGTTGTTCCAGATGTAGTCGGCGACCGCCGTGGCGTCGCCGTCTGACGTCAGAGTGTAGCTGCCGTCGCCGCCGCCGCCGCCGATGGAGATCATGACCTTGATGCCTTGGCCCTGGCAGTTTTTGATGCCGTTGCTGACTCTCCGGCAGCCATTGGCGGAGTCGGGATCGCAGTGTCCGGCCAAGTTGATCTTAGGGTTTCGGCCATTGCCAAATGTGGATAAGAAAGCTATGTTGACGTAAGCGTATCTTCTGGTATTGCAGGTCTTCGTCAAGGTTCCCTCTTGCTCGTTTTGGCCCCAGTAGACGGCGATTTCTCCGCGAGCGTCGGATTTTAGCAGAAAAGAGGGGAAGATGATGAGGAAAATTATGAAGAAAAATTTGCAGGTGGCCATGGTGATATGGTATGGATCTGCTTGCTGAGCTGAGCAGAGGCTTTTAAGTTTTAGAGCTCTTTGATGAAAGATATTGTACTATTTACATTAATAATCGTTACATCAGAAAATTTATATCTCATTCAGAAATTTATATCTGAAGAAAAAGATTCAGAAATTAGATGCTTATTTATTCTCCGATTTGCGAAGTGAGGAAGATTTAATAGCTGCACTATAGCCATTTGTCAAAATATCTAGACCAAAGCATCACAACTCCATTCCATTTTTGAGATCTTTTCACTTCTCATTACAAAGTTATAGTAACTCGAACCAAGGACAAGGACCTCCTGTTCTACACTCCTTAGTTTAATAGAGAAAAACATCAAACTTCAAACACAATAGCATATACTAATTTATTTTACCATATATGAAGTGTACACATAGAGGGAGACTTAATAGCTGTACTATAGCCTTTGTCATAAAATCTAGACCAGAGCATGATACCTCCATACTTGGGGGAAGTCTTCACGGACGGCAAGACCTGGGAAATAAGCACATTTGGTTCGATGTAGCCGGACCCTGCTGCTCCCGGGGCCGCTGGCAACCCCAAAAATACTTGACCTGCTTGAATTGCATCCATTGGTTCCGGATAGTGTTACGGGCGTTGTCGAGTATTGGCAAGGGGGGTTGTTGTAGAATTGGACCCAAACATAGTCGAATATGCCTGTGGCGATGGCGGTGCCCAAGAATGCATCCGGATACGGGCACTGTGGAGCTGCCGACAGGTACACCTTCACCTTCCTCTCCTGGCCGAACTCTGATAAGAACTTGGCTAGGTCATCCCAGTGCTGGGTTGTGCCTCCCTCAATGACAAAATCAATCCCTTCTAGAACAGCATCTCCTAATGGTCGTGAGCCTGATTGGCCACTGAGGAAATTGTTCCATAGGTAATCTGCAACATCCCTGCATCACATCGATAAAATCAAGGGTTACTAGAATAAAAGGGTTTCAGCAAAGACCTTACCCTGCAAAAACTTCTCTCTTTGACCGTTAAATCAAGAGAGGAGCACACAGGAATTTTATCGAACAAGTAATATGCAACCAGAGAATGCTCCAGAACAGGGTGTTGCTTATTCAATCCAGCAACCCAAATAAATATTACCGACAATTGAAGCAACTTAACCAACAATAACTAATTCAAAATACAATTAGATAACTAAAAGAACCCATTTCTGCATTACTAGGTCCAACACACACTTCCTAGGTCCAAAAATCTAGAAAACAAAATTGCTAATTAAAGAAAAATAATCACCTGGCGTCGTCGGAAGAGGTCAAAGAATAGTTTCCGGCGCCACCGCCGATGGAAAGCAAGACTTTGATCCCTCGCTGCTGGCATTCTCTAATGTCATCGCTCAACCCCCTGCAACCACCAGAGCTCAATGCAAATGACCGGCCAGGATTCAATTCCGGAGTCCGGTTATTTCCAAAAACATCGAGGAAACAAATATTGACAATTCCATAGTTGCCGGACGAGCAGGTATCAGCCAAGCTGCCCTCATTTCCGTCCTGGCCCCAATAGACCGCCACCGTGTCTGCATCAGTACTGTTGAAGACGGAGGAGAAGAGGAGAAGGGAGAGGAGGGGAGCTAATGAAAGGAGAGAGAGGTGTAGCATTGAGCTTTGTTGCTTTAATGAAGAATTGTGAGGAAAGGATGAGATTCCATTTGGGCATGAGTCAATGGAAGAAGAAGACCAAGAAAAGTAGAAAACACAGCTGTGGCCATGGGGGGAAAAACAGGAAGAATTCACCGACAAAGTTGAACGTAAACCGGGGGAAATTTTGATTTTGCCACAATAAATTAAAAATTGATAAAAAAAAACATTTAAAAAGAAAAAAAAACAATTAAAATAAAATCATAGACATAATAAATATTTAATTGTTGTTTGGACTAAATTGATCAAAGAAATTATTGAGAAAAAATATAATGAAAATTTTTATAAATATTATATTATATATTTTAAAATTTCACATAGTCAATATTTGATCCCTTCTATAATATAGTTAAATGTCAAATAACTTACTGCTTGTGGATCACACCCGCCGCCTACACTGTGAACTTTCGATTTTCTATGGCACTATACGTTTCAATTTTCTCTCTCACAGTAAGATGATGCTTTCATTATGAGGGTTTTTAAGTGTTTTAAACTCAGATTCATACAAATTATAATGTAGCAAGTTGCTATTCACGTCGAATCTATGCCCTTCCTTCAAAGAACGAGTTGCTGCTATGTGGAGGCCATGAAGAGGTATTTTTATTCAGGAATTGGATGTTAGGAGATTCTTATTTAAGTTTTTTCATGAGTATGACATTAACAGGGTTTTGGAAGGTGACCCTTGGATATATGACCATATGTATATCCTCCTCCATCATTTAATGCCTAACGAAGTTCTTGCTACTGTTCCGCTTGACTCGTTGGATTTCTAGGTACAAATTTATAACCTTCCTGTAGGGTTAATGTCCACTCAAGTTGGGAAGCAATTTGGTGACTTTGTTGGCAAATTTATTCAGTATGATGAGACTAACAATACAAGATTTGGGGCCTCTTGTACGGGTTAAGGTTCGAATTGATGTTTTGCAGCCATTGAAACGTTGGAAGAAGATTTTGTTGTCTAATGGATCTTCCTTGCAAGTCCTCTTTAAGTACAAGCTAAATGCTTTTGCTTTCTTTGTGGTAAGTTGTGCCATACGTAACGTTTTTTAAGATCTTCACTTTTCTATGGCAACGGACTCTATGGCTCACGGATGGGGTAATTGGTTGTCGGGTCTCACCCGGCCCTCAAAAGATAAGAGGCATGGCACGACTGAGACTCCTTTAATTCGACTTTGATATTTGTAACATTTCAATAAACAAATCCATATATCAGAATATAACTTGTAAAACTACCATCGTAGTGGTGTTTAAAATGTCATGTACATATACATGCCTGAGTCCCATTTACTTGTACTTACACAAATTCCACTATTACAAAATATTACATTTATATTACAAAACAGAGACAAAAACCTACATACATGGTGGGTCTAACTGTTTTTGCTGGCCTCGTGGAGCGCGGAATGCCACCGATGTCCTTTTCAGCACTCTATAATGAACAGAAACACTGTTAAGGTTATAGCTTAGTGGGAAACATATAGCAAATATGACCACTTGAAGTGGTCCACCATTACAGGATACATATAACATAATTCTTATAACATAATTTCATATCTCCCGTAAGAGTTTAAAATATAGATCTTGTACAGAAGGTACCCGTAGGTACATTACAAAACAGAACTGATTTCTTATGCTTTCTTATTGTTTGTTATTCAGATTCTTATCATATAAATGTTTGCATATGTCATATTATTCAGATAGACAACATATAAGTATTTTCTGCACAAGATAAGCACAATAAATGATAGGGACAACACAATAGATACTCAAGGTACAATATAATATCGAACAAAGATTTTGTCTCGCTTCATCGAATATAAGCTATTATAAGATTAGCAGGAGTGCTGGAAGACTTATTAGAGATGTGTTTGCCTAATGCATCAAAAGTGTCGAGTATTCAGCGTGAGGCGAAGCACTAATCGTGAGACACATGCTCTTCGCTTCGCCGGTGTGGCGAAAATAACATTTTTCAAATAATTTTATACTTTGCATTTAACCCTTTCATTCACTTATTATGATTCTCATTAATCCAATGGATGATTGTTATAATTAACAGAAGAGAGAAACTAAAATAGACTTACGTATGTTTGAGCGGCAATGCCATGCCTAGGTAGAGGGTTCGCCAGCGGCGTTTGCATTTGTAGCTTTGACCGTAAAGCGTAAACTGTTGGGTTCACCTAGGTAAGGATCTCCGCCAAAGGAGCTCCACGCCTAGGCATGAACTCCTACGCCTAGGCGTAGAGGTGTCAAGCAAAAACATAAATGGACCAGTTTTGGCCCTTTTCATTGAAAATTTCCTTCCAAACCAAAACCAACTTAATTAAAACTCAAAATAAACCATAAAACTCATCTTATACCAACCAACAACACTTGTAATAGGAATTTTCCTACACAACTTTGACAAAGAGAGATTTCCATACATAATCCATACACATATAGTTTCCATACAAAAGTTCCAAACATGAATTCCAAACTCGGATCTTCTTCTTCTTCTCTTCTTCCTTATTCCTTCTTCTTCTTCTTCTCTCTTTCTCCTTATCCCTACCGGAATACCCTAACCTTCTCACACCAAAATGAGATATTTTTTGTCTTATCATAAGGCCATGTTTGGCCTTATCCTCTTTTGGGTTAACTTTCCATTTTTGTAATTGGTCCTTCAACTCCCATCTATTTGCAAATGAACTTATCCAATTCCTACATTAACATATACTCTTTTTACATAATGACCTTTGGGTCCTCCTTTTACAAATTACCATCTTAACCTTAACTTTTGTATTAATTCCAGCTTTTATCCTTTTTCACTTTTAGCACTTAAATCCCGAAAAATACAATTTTGACTTTTATTATACCCCAAACATGTTATAAACTACTAGGGTATAATTTATGGTGTTACATTATCGAGCCTCTTTTGTAAAACCCGAGAAAATTCAATTTTTTGAGAAATGGTAAAATGGTAATTTCAGGGGGAAAATCTGAAATTTTCTAGATCTGGATGATAAAAAAGGACTTCAGTGAAAATTGTCTGCACGGGAAATACAGCTACCGTCAGATTTCATTAGATTCCAGATAGTCAGATTTCAAGTTTTCGAAGCAACGGGTGGTACGGGACACTGGCATGATGAGTGGTTCACATGGTGCCACGTGTCAAGTGCAGAATAAGTCAAACAAGAGCTCAAGTGGGACCCATAAGGGCGTGTGGCAATACGTGATTGGAGAGAAATCGAGGTAGATGGATAAGGTGATAAGGGTGATCGAAAGAGCCAATGAAGGTGATGACTTGTGGCCAAAAAAGTACTCTCAGAACTTGACACTGGGCCAAACAATTTAGGAGGAAGACGAGAAAGGAAAAAGGAAAGGAAAAGGGAGAAGAAGAAAGCTTAGAGAGAAGGGCTCCAGCCTGCAGGTTTCTGACTTAGCCAGGATGAAGCAGTTCAGACGGAGAGCCCGAGACAGAAAAGTGCTTTCCCAGCGAAAAGTTTCAAGTAGAGGGTCCCAGCAGGGGAGTTCAACAAACTTCAAGAGTGGAGTCTTCTCTACTTTGGTTATTTTCTACCCTAAGAGAATTTGTGTGGTGGTGTTGCCCCCGAGGGAATGTTTGAAGTTTTGAACCATGGGAAGCGCCTTAGTTTGATCTGCGCATTAAATGGGACTTTAGGACTGGTTTTTGGGTGGGAAAAAAAGGGAATTTGATTAGTGTCCTTCAAGTAAAATTGTATCCCACATCGATTGAAGCGATGTGAGACACTGAATTACCCAGGTGGACCTCTATAGCCCTAAGTTAGCAATTACACTTACTGAATAGTCTAAGTGGAAGTGGCTAGGAAATTTGGTCGACTAGAAGTCGTGTAGGGTTGATCGGCTAGGATCAGCCATTTAGGGATCGTGGGATAGGGATCAGCAGGATAGGGATCAACCAGCTAGGGATCAGTCGACTAGGTCAGCCGGCTAGGTTAGCTAGCTAGGGTCATGTGAGGCCTCCAACTTCGGACGACCATAATTTCTTCGTCCGAACTCCGTTTCGAGTGTTCTTGGACTCTATGGAAAACTCATTGAGTCAATATTCCAGCCGTATGCCTATGGAGGACAGCGGGTGACCATAACCTTGCTGAAATCTATGTTTTATTGTGCAGGTGTGCAGGTTCTTCAGGTTGTCATCGATGTGAATGGTCGGTTTAACATGACCATTCATGTAAGCAGAACATTATAATGGGTAGGGTGCAAGCCCAGGAGTTAGCCTAAGAGGAGAATTTGTATGACGTATTTTTAGTCATGGATTGATGAATGCTAATATGCTTGATACGATATTTACATATATATATTGGCATGAAATATATGGAGCTTATGTGCTTGCAATATATGTTTGCATGGTAATTGACATGAAGTATAACTGATGAGGATGATTCATGTAGTGTGCATCATACATGTAACATGAGAAATTGTAGTGACATTAGCATTGCATATGCACGGTATCATCGCGTCGAGTTGGGTGTGGGTGCATAGAAACGGTTAATTTTCCATTCTTAGTGAATGTGTGCTGAGCTCAAAATGGACAACGTCCAATTGAGACTCACGGTGGTATAAAATGAAAGAAATATAAATATACGTGTGTAGGGCATAGTAAGATAGGGTAGATCCCCCCCATGGTGAAAGACTCAAATTTATTGAGGTTAGACATGATTATCGACGGTGAAAGCGTAAAATGCGAGAAAAGCGACGGCGTCTTGCAGTTATGAAACTAATCAGTGGCCCACAAATGCATGAACACACGTGATTTGATCAAATCAAATGAACATTGGGGGTTTGTCCAATGGGTTATAAGTTTTAAAAACAAAAAACTTTTGTTTTGGAAAAAAAAAGGGTCATTGGGTGAAACACCAACGACAGGTTTTTCACATTTGGCATTTTCATGTGTGAGGGAGTCGGTAAGGACTCGAGACATCGGATAGGGTGAGTCACATTCTCATCCATGGCATATAGACATTCGAGTAGGAATGTGCATATTTTTACTTGAATGTGTGTGTGTTTGATCACTGCATGAGCACTTAGGTGAGGAGTAACCATTGTAGGAGATTATCGCTCTTTGGGTTTGCTTTCGCACTGTTGGGATCCCACTTTTAGGTCTGGTCAGGTGTGACGGTGATCGCATATGGGACCACATATGGGATGAGAGTCGGACACGACTTTGTTTTGTTTTGTTTTTGTCTTGTATTATATTCAAGTAGAACCAAAACATGCAAATCTTTTTGGTATCAAAGAGAATGTGACCATAGTCTATATATATTTTTGTATATTGTGAATTAAATATGTAGGAATGAGTCTCGATATATAAGACATGTGAGTGTGATATCAGGGCACCAGGTATCCCTGAGGTTTCCACGGGTTGTGGTTATAGCAGGACTCCGGGATAAGGCGTCATACTTTTTGAGTGGAGGTTGGTTACGGGATGAATGGCGAGCCCATTCATTACGATGAGTATGATTCGGAGACTTGAGTGTTTTTAGGCTCATTGGTTGGCGCGATGCTAGTCGGATCCTATGATGGTGGATGTTAGGAAGAATGGATAGCTGATCATCGTTGCAACTATAAACTCTATTCAACTACTCTAAGATTACGGTCTAGTGCATGTGTGTCGGCCGGATGAAACATCGAGGTGGACTTACAGGATGATAGGAAGCATAGGCGTGAGGGTGTTTTGGCTATGGCTTTGGATTCTACAGGGAAAGCTTTAGTTACTACAAATGATTCTTCTTCTGGTTTGGATAAAGATTCATCTTCAATTATTGATGCGCGAAGTACGCGGAAGCGAGCTACTTGCGATCTGGTGCCTTAGGCATTTGGAATTGTTGGGGTTGGGAACTCGAGAAGCGGGTTAAGTAGTTGTGATTTGGATTAAGTCACATCTCGATCCAGTATTCTTTTTCTCATGGAAACATTAGTTCATGAGATGAAGATTGAGGAGTTAAGTATCAAGTTGGGTTTTTTTGGTAAATGTGAAGTTAATAGCATCAGACATAGTGGTGGTTTGGCTATACTATGGGATTCATCTTTGAGTTGTTCGATTTCGAGCTTTTCTAATAATCATATTTACCTTGTTATTTTTGAAAGCACTGGTGATTGGCATTTAAATGGTTATTATGGCATCCTGGATACTATGACTGGAGAAACTCTTGGAATTTGTCGTACTTGTAGCGGTCGTTCTTCCCTCCCATGGGTTTGCATTTGTGACTTTAATGATCTTCTTTCTCCATCAGATAAGAAAGGAGGTGTAGCTCATCCTAACTAGCTCTTTCGTGGGTTTCATGGTGCTTTAACTCATTGTAGCTTGAATGAGTTGCTTTTGCATGGTTATGGTTTTACTTGGGAGCAGAGTAAGGGTTCTCCTCATTGGGTTCAAGAAAAGTTGGATCGGTGCTTTGCTACAGCGGACTGACTTGAGTTGTTCCCCTCCCATAAGCTCTCTAACTTGTTCGCTACTTCTTCGGATCATTCCCCCATTTTATTGCAGTTTTCGCCTCCTTCTCACGGGAATGTTTCGCATTGGTTTAGATTAAAAAATTTATGGTTAAGAGAAGAGGAGTTTGTGTCTAACTTTGAGATTTGGTGGGGAAGTTATGCTAATCTCTCCCTTGTGCCACGGCTGTCACATTGTGCGGGTTTTATGGCTGATTGGGGGAGGAATTTTTTTATAGAAGTTTCGTAATAAACTTAAAAACTGTAAGGTGCGGGTTGAGTAGCTCTGATCTTATACTAATGAAATTCGAGTTGCTAAATATTTTAATGAGAAAAGGCGTCTTGCCAAGTTGTTGGTGGATGAAGAGTTGTATTGGAAGCAGCGGGCTAAGGCTTTTTGGTTGGAGAAACTAGCGACCTTAATGCAAAGAATTTTCATGCCTGAAGCTTAGGTCGTAAGGCTTCCAGTAAGGTTAGTTCTCTTGTTGATGATGATGGGAAAGTGCAATCAGGATTTGAAGCCATAGTGGTTGGTACTTTGTCATTTTTAGAACTTATTCTCCTCAAGTTTACCTAACTTCAATGGTTTGGAAATCTCATCGACTGATGTTGTTAGTTTGGAAGAGAATGAGAGCTTAGTTGCACCTTTTCTAAAGAGGAGTTCACTAAGGCTATCAAGCAAATGCATCCTACAAAATTGCTTAGTCTTGATGGTTTGAACCCAGGATTTTATCAACGTTTTTGGCCTTTGATTAGGGATCAATTCATTTCTGCAGCTTCGCGTTGGCTTTCGATTGGTTCATTCCCTTTGGGCCTTAATAATACTATGATAGTTTTAATCCCCAAATGTGAGAATCCATCTTCCATGAAGGAGTCAAGACCGATCTCGTTATGTGATGTGCTGCATAAGCTTGTTGCCAAAGTCCTTGCTAATTGTATGAAAGATGTTCTTTATAGACTGATACCTCATTCTCAAGTAGCTTTTGTTCCTGGTCGCTCTATTACAGATAATATTCTTCTAGCAAGCGAAGTCTTGCATTGTCTTAAGAGATGCACAAAGGGTCGTACTGGTGATGTTGCTCTAAATTTGGACATTAGTAAGGCATACGACAGGGTTGATTGGGGATTTCTCTAATTTATGTTGCGAAATATGGGTTTTGCAGAGTAGTGGATTTCTTGGCTTATGTTATGCATTTCGACGATTAAATATTATGTGTGCTCTTCAATGGCATAACAGTGGGTTCAGATGTACCTGGGAGGGGTCTTCGTCAAGGTTGTCCTCTTTCGCCTTATTTGTTTATTGTATGCGTTAAAGGACTTTCTGCCATGATTCGAGATGCGGAAACTAGGGGTGCTTTTCATGGTTGTTCGGTTTGCAGGAATGCACCCTCCATTTCCCATCTCTTTCCAAACGGGTTATTTTTGGGTTTTTGAAGGACCGTTTGCGTAAACGGTTGTCTTCTTGGTAAAACAAGTTATTGTAGAGTGCAGACAAAAGCATTTTGATAAGGACTGTAGTGCAAGCTTTGCCTACTTACAACATGGGTGTCTTTCTTATTCCTCCATTGGTTATAGAGGAACTTCAGAAAATGTTGAACTCAATTTGGTGGGGCTCTTGACATGAAGGGCATAGGGTGATACATTGGCAGAGATGGGAAAGATTATGTATGAGGAAGAAAGAAGGTGGATTAGGGTTCCGTGATTTACGCCTGTTTAATCTTGCACTTCTTGGAAAGCAAGGTTGGAATCTCTTAACCAAACCACATACCTTGGTAGCCCGAGTGTTCAAAGAAAAATATTTTGCTTCGAGGGACTACCTTTCTTCCAATTTGGGGTCTAATCCTAGTTTTGTTTGAAAGAGTATTTGGTCAGCAAAGGAGGTTGTGAGATTGGGGAATCGCATGAGAATTGGGTTTGGCGAAATCACTAGTGTTTGGAATGATCCATGGGTTAGACACCTGCCCAATTTCCGGGTTCAATATATGATAATGTAGGGTTTAGAGGACTTGAAGGTTTCTAATTTGTTGTTGGAACCTGGTCGTTGGAATTAGGAGTTTATCCACCAAATTCTTAGTCTGGTCGAGGCTCCAATTGTGTGTGGGCAATTGCTTTCTCGGTCGCAAGAGCACGATTTTCCAATTTGGCACCATTCGAGCTCAGGACTCTATATGATTAAATCTTGTTATGATATGCTATTGTCCTTGAATGGTCTCCTATCTGTAGGTTTCTTTGAAGCTTGGAAGAGGTTTTGGAAGCTTTTACTTCCTCCTAAAGTGCTAGATTTTGTGTGGAGGTTGTGTAATAATTGTTTACCTTTAAGAGTAAGGCTCCATAAAAAAGGTAGTGTGGATCGATGTTGTGGTCTCTGACATGGAAGTTGAGGATACATGTCATTTTATTTTTAATTGCTCATTGCTTTCGGTCTTGTTGGGTGGCTGCGAGGTTGGATTTTCGGTTGCCTTAGGGGAGGTTTTCATACTAGTATTTGTCTTTGCTTAGCTTGCAGAGATAACTTGGTTTTTGCAAATTTTCTCGGTCTTTATGAACATTGAGGCGACCTGATAATCAGGTATGGGGTGACAAGCTTTGCCTTGAAGGTGGCGAGTGAGTGTGCCTTTGGGTTTTGCAGCGAATGGAAGGATAGCTCATGTAAACCCGGCAAGGTCGTTATCGCGACACTAATGCGGGTTTAGTGCGGTGAGTTCGAGGCTCTGTTGATCGGCTGAACGATGATCTGTATGTTGAAATCACCAACCACAATAGGGGTAGGGATGATTTTACGTGATTTTGATGGGTTATTTGTTGCATGTAAGTCTGTTGTTTTGTCGTTTTGTTGCTCTGTAAAAGAGGCTGAAGCAGTTGGTCTTCGCGAGAGATTACAATGGTAGCTTGAGCTTCATCATTTTGAGGTTGATGTGGAGTTAGATGTTAAGATTGTGTTGGATACATTTCACTATGAGCCCCTTGCTATTGACTAGTTTGGATGCATTATTGGTGATTGTCGAGGTTTGGTTACTAATAATTATTTCTCTATTCAGTTTATAAAATGATAAGTGAATAGGTCAGCTCATTGTTTAGCTAGAATTGAACTTTCTCATGTTAATCCTTTTATTTAGCTTTCCATTCCCTCTATTTTAGAGGTGACTATGTTAACTTATTTATTAGTAAAGTTGTTTGTTTGTTTTTCGGAAAAAAGAAAAAAGGAAAAAACGTGTCCCTAGTCACAACGATTTGTCTTAGAGCATCTCCAAAGGGATCAACAAATAGCTATTTTTAGCTATTTTGTTGAGTCAATTAAAAAAACTAGGGCTCCAATCCGCTCGCTACCCCGCTTGTGATTTTGCCTCCTCACCTTCTCCCTCCCAACAAATGTAGCGGCGTTTCGCTCGGCCGGATCTCTCCCTCGAAATCCTTGGCCAGCGTCTTCCTACAGATCCTTTGGATCCGGCGACATAATGACCACAAAACCCGACATCGACATCAGGCTCGCTCTCGATCTATTCTCTTCTCTTCCAAACCACAGAGCCTTTATAGGTTCCCTCGCGGTCGGATCACCATCGCTCTGCAAACGGGTGCTGCTCTAGTTAGGTTTTTTTTTTTTTTTTTTTGTAAAATTTTTTTTTGAATCGGATCTCTACTTTTTAGCATTTTCTTTTAATTTTGGATTTTCATTGTTTTGGGTTTGGATTGCTTGTCTTAATTTGTTTCTTGAATTCTTTGTTTGGATTACTTTTATCTTTGCTGTTTTTCTTTTAAAGGCAAAAAAATTAATGTTTTTGTTGTTTTGTGTTCATAGTTTGAGGGGAAACACGATGGGTTCATGAAGCTACTTGTCTTTTCATAGCGCGTTGGATCATCGTTTTATTATCATTATTTTCCATTTGTTATAATTGTTATTTATTTACTAGTATTGTTTTTAATTCTTACATTTCGGTGTTAACTGTGCTCTGTTTTTTTAACGGTTGGGACTAGATTATGTGTTGTGGGTCTTGTGAATGGAAAATTTGGGTATTTTAAGTAGCCTTGTAAATGAGGTTTCTTTCTTGTTGTTTTTGTGGGTGTCTAGCGGAAAAACCCAGTGAGCGATGAAACGTGAATTCATGAAATCTTGGTGTTGCCACCGTATTTTGATTTCATTGTTTCTTTAACGACGTGATAGTTGTTTTATCCATGAATGATTACGAATTGTGCATGAAATGAATATTATTCTTTACTAAGTGTTTATTTGGTGAGAAAAAAGAATAGCCCGGCTATGAGATAAGATCTCTCTTTATCGGGGAGAGAAAAGAGCGCGGGGGGAGAAAGAAAGAAGATTTTATCTTCCTTTTGCTTCCTAGCTACACTTATGTTGATCACACCATGTTAAAAAGGCTATGACGACGTTTGCAAAACCCGATTTATTGAAAAATGATGATTTTAGATTACATTACCCGATTCTTTGAGAAAACTCCTAAATTCACAGAAAGTGATATGCACTTGATAATGGTCCTCTTTTATTTATTGTTGTTGAATTTTTGTCATGCAAAGCTTGGAAAAATTTGAACAGTCTGTTTATATTGATGAGTGCATTCTGACTTTTTGCAGTTTTTTTGATGATCATTTAAAGAGATTTTCTAATGTGTTTATTTTAACCCAAGATAAACTCCTATATAATGCTACACCCAGTATTGAGGACACCCAATGAAAGGACTAATGTAGTCGGAGATGTAGTTAAATGCTTATGGGAAGAAGTAATTTCGGGTATACGTAAGGAGGTACTACTTCAGATCACTAAAATGATTATTCTCATCCTTCCTTCAGCATGTGGGTTTGTGTTATCGGATGTTTTGGTTTGCTCAAGTTCCGATCTGTTTACATCTGTTTGTTGTGTGTTACATTGTTGAAACTTTTTGGAGCTCAAGTTTCTTTCTTCCCGAACTGTTTTGTTTTGTTGGTCAATTATTATTGATGTTGGTTTTCTTGACTATATCACATTGGTTTTGTATTTAATATAATTTTTATATTATCTTGTTGTAGAAAGCTCCATGTTGTTTCACCCCTTTAAGCCCACATTAGGTAACTTGATTCAGGATTATTACTTTAAGCCCCCTAGTTGGATTTGGTGTCAATTCTTTCTATGCATGTATATAGATATTACTTTTATACTTAGTTAACCTTTATGTACACTTTTCATCAACGTGTAGGTTTTTTGATGGATGAACATGGATATTACTTTACCAGTCTATTGAATGAGGAACAAGCGTAGGTGAGTTGCTTACTCAATCAGAGTAGAACAAATAAGTCGAGTCTTCTGATATCACCTCAAATAGAATCAACCACTAAAAAAGTTTGGTAGCAACTTTTCAATTGAGGACTTAGTTTTAATCTCGGGTTGGTTGAATATTAGTGTGGATGCATTTTTGTAGGAATGAGCAAAATCTAAAAGGTATTGGCAAAGGGTTTGAGTACTTCAGCAAATACAAACCCAGGAGTCAGTTCTGTCGAAATCAAGTTTCTTTGATGAATCGTTTAGTCTGCAGATTCTTATACCAATAAATTTTGTGGTGTTTTGACAAATTGAAAGGTTGAATCAAAGTGGGTGTGAGAAAGACAAAGGTAATAGTGTATTTTAATTACAAGTGTGAAAATATTATTATGATACATAATATTATTGGCTGTTTTCTTTTATGATGCGTAGCATTATTGTACAATTTTGGTCAGAGTGATGCGAAGAAAGTGTACAAGGAACTTCATAAATCCTCTTTTCCATTTGAACATTGTTAAAATGAGTTACGGTATAACCCAAAATGGATGGAGGATTCTCAGTCCAAGAAACAAAAAAAAAAAAAGTGGTGCAACTCCTAGCGTCTTCCTAGCGGCTCCTAATCCTTGACACGGAATCGGTAAACATAGAGGCGGGTGGGGCTTGGAGAGGCCGATTGGAAGGAGGCTGCGAAGAAGCGAGCAAGAAGAGATCAAAGAGCAAACTCTCTGAAGACAATATTCTAAGTTCAACCTATTTCAGAATTGCTTGAAGAAACGAGGAAGAGAAAAGAAGATGGCGGAAGAAAGTCACTTACATGGAAAAATGGTGGTTGTCGAACAAGAAGTTAGTTGTTGAATACGAGAAGGTGGCTATTGAAAGAAGAAGGTACAGCTCGAACAATGGAAGGAGGAGCAGTAATGTTGAGTAGATGCGAGAGTGTCATGCCTCTAGTTAATTTGGATATTTTCAAGCTCCTCCCAGATGAAAATCGTGGCAAAGAAAATGTAGTTTTCTTATTCATCGACTAACAACATATTTATTGATCAAATGAAATCATATTTGAATATTTGGTTTTTATTTTCATTTGTTATTTGTACATTTGAGTGCAATGACCGTTGTAAATATAGCCGTTGTAAATATGACCGTTGAAAAATTTAAAGATTATAATTTGATGACATGGCACGACACGTCATCATTATGGCGCTTACGGGTTATGCAATGTGGTATTTTTAAATTATATTATTGAAAGTTAGTTAAAGTTAGTTGAAATAGTAATCTATTTTGTTTAGCGTGGTTGGAGTAAATTTTAAAAAGTTGCTAACTAAACTAGTGAATTGAATATTTAAATATATTTTAAATAGGTATTTTATCTAGTGTGATTGTAGATACACTTAAATGGGAAATGGGAAAGCTACAAGTTATTACATATCATGACCTTAACCTTAAGTAACCTTGGTATGTAGCACCGATCGTCACCACCTGACAGATAACATCATCAATGATGGATCCGCCTGTCAAATCAATGATGCGCTAATAAAAGAGAAGTTAATTATGAATCCTAGAAAGAAAAAGGGGAACAAAAGTATGATCCAGATTAGTCCAACAGTGGTAGCGGATAAAAGACTGTTAGTTTTTGGATCTGCACTTCCCTCTTTGATTGTTAAATCAAGAGAGTAAAAGAGCACACTGGAATTTTATCGACCAAAGTGACATGAAACCAGAAACTACACACTTCAAAAGGTAAATACCCACGTATAGCATCTCTAACCCACTCTATTTTTTTTTTTAACTATTTTAGCTAGTTAAATACAAAATTCTAATCAGATTTCTATTTATTTTGTTCTGGATTAAGCTATTATGGGTGTTCCATCAAATATGGTGAAAATTATTTGAAACTTTCTAAGTCTCTCTTATCTTACTCTTTATCTCTCTTTCTATATATGTTTTACTTTTTTTAAATTATTGGAAGTTAGTGAAAATTAGGTGTAAAATAGAGAGTGTGATTGGAGTGAATTTTAAAAAGTTGTTAGTTAAAATAGTGAATTTAATATTTAAATATATTTTGAGTAGTTATTTTATTGAGTGTGATTGGAGATGCTCTTACGAACAATTGAAGCAACTTAACCAACTATGACTTATTAAAAATACAATTACATAAATAAAAGGACCCGTTTATGCATTACTCAACACATACTTCAAAGGTCTAAAAATCTAAAACAAAAATGCTACTTAAAGAAAAGATAATTTGGTTTAAAATATATAAATTTAAAAGTTATTTATAAAACTAACATCTGATAAAACTAATCTTGAAAATGTTTCTAAAGCACAAAGATAAAACCCAAATATAAAAATTAAATGGATAATTTGATTAAATGACCTTTTAAAAACCCAATATTTGAAATATGACCCTTCTTCAATTTTTGGTATGATTTAGATAAAAAATATCATTTTTAAAATTTTTTTTTTGTAAAAATAACATATTCTTTTAATAGATAATATAAATACATGAAATTGCGAATAACACTTTTATTCAAAGTGAGTTAAATATTTTATAAAAAAAAACATAGGAGGTTAGATTAACAATTTTAGAAGTATTTGATATATTTTAACAAAAATTTTTCAACTAAATCCTTATGATAGTTTATCTCATCCTCGTGTTATAGCTAAAATTTCAGGGTATTTTATCAAAAATATATTTTATACTTTTTTTATAAATGTATTTTTTCACTTGTGTTTGGATTTATAAAAAAGATGTTGGTTTTATTTTTTTTATTTTTTTTTGGGATTTGTCCTTTTTAAATAGTTATCCATAAAAGAAAAAGGATGTTTTGATTAAATGACTTTTTAAAAACCCAAACTTCGAAAAGTTTTGTTATAAATATTTGTGGACACGGCATTTTATGTTAGTTGATACATGAGTGTTGAGGTTTATAAAAGTTTTATTAGTATGAAATTTTAAAATTAACAATACTAGAATATTTCCCATTTTAAAATTGACAATATTAGAATATTTGGCATTTACTCTGCACATGGTTATTGGAGTCAATACACTTAAAAGAAAGAAAGTTTTGTGTTAAGGTGTGAAATAACAACCATAACCCTGCATTGGGTGGTGGGGCGTGACAGAAACAGAAGCCCTATTTGGAATGGAGGAAGCAAAAGTAAGTTCCTTGAGGAACCGAAATGGGAGGAAGATATTCTGCTTGATCTGTACATAGAAAGGGACTGACGGCCTATCCTATAGATTCCCCTCAGTCAAAGAAAGGGAGAGGACATATGGATGTGGCGGCTAGAGGCTAAAAGGACATTATTCAGTGAAGAGTGGCTATCGGTATCTCATGTCCTCTTTCCTCTTCATATTTTCAGACAGATGCCTACATGCTTTGATTGGAATAAACTCTGGAGCTTAGATATTCCTTGGAAGATTAAGTTTTTTGGTTTGGCGATCGAGCGAGTATGGACCTCCTTCCGGACGCGATGCATGCAGAAAGTACTCTACAACAAACAGGGGGTTGAATCGAGGCAATACCCAAGATTCATGCCAGGTTGATCAAGCAGACATGCTGCAAGGAACAAGCTTATTTGGGCCCACCGGAATTCATCAGACATCCAGATCTCCAAACAGGCTAATCTCATATATGGCATGCAGCATCTCCAAACAGCGACAGCCCCTCTGAACCTGAAACATGGAATTCACATCGGTTCAATACCATTTCACAATCTCATGTGAAAACAATATGAGATTATATTATTGATATTTTTATTAAGGATCAGTGCGTAGCGGGAAAGAGCTACTTAGAAAAGGACTAATCTTGAAATTCAGAAGTGAGAAAATTAATCGGAATATGGTAGTTATAGTGAAAATGGTTTAACTAGATTGTAGACTGATGATCTGATCTACGTGTTCGCGTGAATTAATGGATTAGTCTTAAAGCTTGAAAAGATTACTAAAGTATATCGGGCAGTCTTTTTAGTTGACTACGTATTGGGTTTGAATCTTGTGTGATCTTTAATTTGAGAGTTGAATTAGTAGGAAATAGTACTAATAGATGGTATTTGTTCTTTCGAAGATGGTTCGAGTGAAAGCTATCAAAATGTGGGTCGACGATTGAGGCAGTTGAGCTTGCTATTGATAGGCAATGTCTGATCTCACATTAATTCTATATAACATTATGGAATGTTAATTAAGTTCGAGACATTTTCCCACCTATCACACCGATATTCTGGATTAAATTCTTTTATTAGACTTGAGTACCAATCAAACGCGCTCCCACACTCACACACACGATGTCACTTGCCACACAAAGGCGCTCTCACACTCACACGCGTTGGCAAACTTTGCTTTTCAGAACGTGAATATAAGGGGTTAAAAAACCAATTGGCATGGCAGTCACAGAGAGTTAAACCAGGTACCTATGGCTTACACACAGGACACATCACCAACAAGCTACCAAGCAACTTTTCTATTCTTATAAGTAGAGAACGACTTACATATGCTACTGAAAATAAATATAAATATAAATGTATAACATACAATCTTATTTTTTCCATTTACAATAGATTTTTATATTTAAATATACGTATTATGTTTCATAAAAGTTAGAAAAATGAATGCAACTATATAAAAATAAATAAAAATATTATAAATATTAAATTATATATTTTAAAATTTCAAAATTTTTTTATTTTTTTAAAAAATAATTTATATATTTATGACATCACTGATTTAACCGTAGTTCAATTGTCGGTTTAATTAATAAATCGTGAATCAATAATTTTTCGGTTTCATGACTGGTCTATATTTTTAAAACATTGGAAAAAGTTTTAAAATTCAAACATTATTTTCAAATCCTTGCCCATATTTGTTATTAACGTGGCATTGGCTATGTCAATGTGGACCTATAAAGTTCATTTCGAAAAAAATAATGGAAAAAAAAGGACTTCGGGACCATGAAAATAGATAAGGCGGTACATGATGATTGTCAAAGACTAAAAAATTTAAGGTAAAAAAAGAAGAATAAAAAACAGAGGTTGTTCGGGAAGCCTTCAAAAAGCAGTTTTGAGAAAGATTTTTTTAAATAGTTCTTAAGCACTTTTTTTGTACTGTTTTATAAGATATCTGCTTTAATAACCTAAAGTACTTTTAATCTAATTTATACTTTCAAATATGTTTTAAAGATATTTAGACCTCAATTTATATATATATATATATATATATATCCTCTATATTATTTCAAGATGATTCTTTAAAAATAAATGAAAACAAAAAAAATAATTAAAAGATGATATTTAAAAACATCAGCTTCTAATTTTGATTAATGTTAAGCCTCTTTTCCACTTCTCTTTATTGAATTAAAAACTATTTCCAATTCATTCAGAATTTAACTGATGTCCACGGCAAGGAGGTGAAACTCAAGTGGTTAATTAAAGAGTTAGGGTAAACATAAAAAGGGAAGGGATCTAAGTACAAATGAAGATAAATTTGTGAGAAACATATATACTATGATGTAATACACACAAAGAATAGGTGTAAAAAAAAACTGATGACTAAGGTGGTGATGCTGATAATAATAATATTAGTTTAAATATCCTTGTAATATTCAAATCTTCTTACATGAATATTTTAAAATTTCTATAATAAAGAGATACTTTAAAATCATAATTAGAATAGGAAAGTTAAAAAGCAACCAATTCATGGTTCATCCTTACATTTCATACACAGGGGGTATAAGGAAAGGTGTGTTATAAGAATAGTTAGTGAATATTGTTATTTTCACGTTAAAATTAAGTGGGTGGCCTTCGCGCAGTAATTTAGTCGATTAAAAGAAGATACTGATATCTTTAAAAACATTATGAGAGATATTTACCTTGATGGAATTGGGTAAATTATAATAAATATGGTATTATAAGAAAAATTATTTTATAATAAATATAATTTATTATAAGAACAATTATTCGAATTATACGTTTAGAACGGTTTTTGAACGTGTATTCTTTGCCCTCTTCTCCTATATATCAATAAGTTATATATAAAAACCCCTTCATGTGCGGTTAAGGCACTCTTCCATCAATTACAAAAAACAATTCTGTGTATCAAAGTTTGATAAGGAGAAGAAAGAGATCGGATTTAAGATACATAAGCGAAAATCTCTCGTAAGATTTGCGTGTTCTGATAGTAATCTATATTTTATTAAAATTATTATTATTTTATTATGGAGATGAGTTTGATTCAATGATGGAATATTTGTTTGTTAATTTCCGTGTAAAGATTCGACAATTGGTATCAAGCTAGATTGAATTTTAAATATTCGAATCATTGTTTATAAAGATTAAATTTTGAGATTTATCTTCGATTAATTCGTCTCACTAAAATAAATAAATAAATGAGCTCAACGCGTAGAAGGAAGATTTTTTGTTCCTTACTGTGTGTATTTGGATCAATGTCGGTGAGGAATGACTGGTTTGTCAGTCCCGGCCATTTGTTTTCCAGCGGTGTGCCGTTTCGGTAGTGCGGACACCAGGTGAAACTTCAATAAAGGAGAAATATTGAATCACATGTGGTTAATGGGTGTCATTATCACTTGTTGAATATGGCTGGAAATTCTCTTTAAGATGTCCATGTATCCTGCCCAGTTTGAACCTTTGTGAAATTATTATATCGATGAATCTGGAATTTCTTTGATTTTATTATGATTGATTATTGAATCATATGATTATTAAAGATACTATTTCCTTGATTTTTAACTCAAATAAAAGAATTAATTTCATAATTTTATCCAAATGACAATTTATAAGTAAGGTTCACTAATTTAGATAGTTACTTAAAGTAACCACAAATTAGTGAGGCCTTCCTATTTGAATTGCATAAATGAATAAAGGGAGACTTATAAAATTCTTAATAATTCTCTTTTATAATTAGGAGAATGAGACTAACCCGAAGAAGAGTCAATTTCTACTAATTATTAATTAATGGATTTTATTTTGTGTTGCTTAGAAGGTAAAATGGATACCCCAGGTAACATATAAATGACACAAAATAGTAAAGTGTTTTAAGCTTTCTCAAGTGAACCTTTGGATATGTTTAAAATTTACCCTGAGGAATTTAATGATATCAATAGTTCATTGCTATTTTATTTTATACTTGAGGCCTTATTGTAGGCATTCTATTTTATACGGTTCAGCCGTTGCACTCTCTTGCATACGGAATAATTTGTTTTTGATGGGTGAACTTTTTGAATGAGCGCGAAAGGTTCATTATCACTAGGCGTGTGGATCTTGACGACTTTAATAACGGATAAACCTCACGAAGCTCGGATGACAATTACTGGGAAGTGAATAATCGAAACTTTGGTAGATCCGCGGGACTTTTGATGATCGTTGCTGAATCTCATTGTTGCTGATAACCAATGATATCTCTCCACTCAAGCGGATTTTTCAGATTCGAATTCAGAATATTCAAACTTTATAAATCAAAGTTCCATATATGGAGCATTGATGAACAGATATTTTCATGATATCAGTGATGAAGTCAAACAACATATTTATTCTGGCGAAAATTGCAAAACTTATTTTCTAAAACATGGTAATAGATAGATCTTCTGTGATTGTCATAATATATAATCATAGTTTGCTCAGCATTGAAAATCACATGTATCATCTAACAGGATGGAGTGGATGAATGATACCAAATAAATCATATAGAGAGATGGGATTAAACAGGACGTGCACTCTTGTGGCAACTCAATGATCACGAAGAGGAAGGGTTCAAAGGAAGAACTTTCACAAGAAAGTGGACCTTTGGGAAGGTAGCGGAGTGTGATGGAAAATTCACGGTAGGTTACTACTTTATGGCAAGAAAGGGCATGTGAAGAAGGACGCATAAGCGTAAAGACTTTAGTTCAGAAAAGAGGTATAAATCTTTCTTTTGTACTAACATGAATCAATCTTAATGAAGTTCCTTCAAATACTTAGTGGATTAATTTTAGACACAACTCATGTGACTAATTTAATCTGAGTTCATGACAGGAAGCCGAAAAGTGAAAAGTTCTCTATCTTCTGAAACCAGTCTCTCAAGATTGGAGTGATAGTTGTTGGTCACCTCTCCGGCTTACTGGTAAAGACGGGTCATGAATGAATCTTTTAAACACTTTTAGTACCTTCTATCTCTAAATTTAGTTTCCTTGTCAAATTAGATCTTTCTTGAATATTACAATTTTATTAGGTTAGACCGAATTAAGTTTGATGTTAAATTACATTTACAATTGGATTACGGTATTTTATTTGATGTTTTATACTCTAAAATTTCCTTGAATGTGAATTTGCACTAGCTTTATGTGCATTTAAATGTTGGTTAAGCATTAGGTTAATTAATGAAAATTCTTCAATCTTGTGTACGAAGACTGGGGCACATCTACAGGGAAAGAATTAAGAAATTAGTGAAGGAAGGAATTTTACAAAATCTGACTTCACTTTGATTTTCATAATATCGTCAGATTTGCATAAAGGGAAGCAAACTAAACATACAAAGGTGCCCGCAGTAATGAGCTCAGCAAATAATTCATACAGATATTTGTGGACCACTCTATGTTCCATGTTTTACAGGAGAGAAATATTTTATCACCTTTATAGATGATCTATCTCGTTATGATTATGTTTATCTAATGCATGAAAAGTCTCAGGCCATTGACATCTTCGAGATGTTCATAACAGAGGTCGAGAGACAATTAGATAAAAAGATTAAAATTGTGAGATCAGATCGAGGCGGTGAATATTATGGCAAATATGATGAATCAGGACAAAATCCTGGTCCTTTTGCCAAATTCCTTGAAAAGCATGGCATTCATGCTCGATTACCTGATGCAGTGCATACGTGAGAATGGTGTTGTTGGCGTATCGCACATTAATGGAAATGGTTAGAGTATGATGAGTTACTCTTTGTACCTATTTGTTTGTGGGTTTGACCTTAGCCATGATGTATATCTTGAACGAGTTCCTAGTAAAAGAGCGTTCCAAAAACTCCTTTCGAGTTATGGGCAGTAGGAAACCTAGCAGGACATATGCATATATGGGGGTTGTTCGCGGGCAAGAATCATATAACCCATATGAAAAAGCTTGATTGAGAGCAGTGTCTTGGATCTTTGGTGGCTATTGGATAAATCGAGAGGTACAGTTTTATTGTCTAACCACGATGTAGAATAAGTTAGAGCCGGTAATGCAGTTCTTAGAGGAATGGGAAGTGGGTGAGGTGAACGAAAGGTAGATGTTGAAGAGATAGAGTGGATGGCCCACTACTTATTTTCACCTGAAGTATTTAATCCACCAGACACATTCGACAAGTTGGGAAATGGCTTGACATAATAGAGATGGTTTCATTACCACCGAGAAAATGTGCCATTGAAAATGTTGTAGAGCCACCTGGCAGAAGCGCCTTTGAGAGATCTAAAGAAAGGAGACACCGCCATTCTGAGATGATTATGTGGTGTATTTACAGGGAATCGATTTTGATATTGGGATAAGGAAGGATCGAGTTTCGTTTCTAAACCATGGAGTGATGATTGTAAATGGATGGAAGTTATAAGATGAGAGTTGAAATCTATGGCCCCCATGTGATTATGCAGGATCTCATCGAATTGCCTAATGATTTGTAAGCAGTCGGTGTAAATAGGTCTTTAAGACAAAGCGACGCTAAGGCAATATCGAGGCGATTTAGTGAGACTTGTGGCGAGTTTCACTTTCGAAAGGAAAGGTATCGATTACGAGTACCTTCTCTCGATTCAAGAAAATTAAACAGAATCATCACTTGGCACTTAATAGCTCATTTGATTTGAAGTTGCATCAAATGGATGTGAAAAGCTGCATTCTTAAGTAGAATTTGGATGAAGATATCTACATGGAACAACGAGGGTCGCAAAAGGAAATGAACTTTGTTTGCAAATTAAAGAAATCCATTTACGGTCTTAAACCAAGCTTCAGGACAATGGTATATTAAGTTTAATAATACCGGCCCATCTTTAAGTTTAAAGAGAAAATTGTTATCGGTGTATATATCGAAAGTAGTGGAAGCCAGTTTATATTTACGATCGCCATGGATGATATTTTTCTTGCTAGCAGTGATCTTGGTATATTAGGTGAAACCAAGGAATATATCTCTAAAAACTTTCATATGGTTGATATGGGTGAGGCAAACTATGTTATTGGCATCGAGATCTTTAGGGATCGATCTCAAGGAGTGCTAGGTTTATCTTAGAATTGATATATTGATCGGGTTAGAGAGATTTAATATGCAGTCATGATCATCCGGTATTGCACCTATATTGAAAGGTAATAGTCAGTAAAATCTGATCTTGAGGAATAACATGGAAAGGGGCAAATGAAGAAAATTCCTTATGCATCGGTTGTGGGGAGTTTGATGCGCTCAAACATGTCTGGCGGATATCGGCTGCTTCAATAGGTATGTTAGGAAGATACCAAGTGATCAGGATTTGAGCAATTTGGAAAGGCTACAAAGAAGAGGTCATGAATTCTGAGGGCGAAGGATTATGCTCACATATAAAAGATCCCCGAACAATTAGGGTTGTCGGTTACTCGGTTAATACCAGATTCCCAGTCAGGCAGATTAGGGGATAGAGCCCAGGGTTAAAATTAGATATATCTTTGGGACTCTTTGCACGATTTTTTTAAGCGAAGGCCTTAGTGCACGTAGATTATGGCTCACATCATATAACAAATTAAAATATCATTTACATATCAAAGAACTACCAGGAGTGGTGTCCATCAAAATCTATACATTCTGTCCCATTTGCAATACAAAAACTATACTTTTGCATTTACAACTTGGAAACCGCGGAACCATGCCTTAGTGAACCCTTACAAGATGTGTTATTTCGGTGTATGCGAAGTCTTGGATGTCTTCTCTGTACCTACAGTTAAAACCAGTGCTAAGCTTCACAACGAGTGGGAAACATATGTCTTATGCATATACACATTTAACGAATAAAACAAAAACAGATAATATAAATTTCATGCATTTATATTATGAACTTACACGAGTAGTTCTTCTTATAACAGGCTTACGCTTATTCGGATCTCCCGTAGGAGTTACAGATCTTATTCTTATGTAGAGCTTATGCTTATAACAACCTTATGTTTATTGAGACTCAGTAGGAATTCTGAGAACTTATCCTTATTCAAAACTTATATAACGGACTTATGTTTATTCGGGACTCAGTAGGAATTCTGGAACTTTTATCCTTATTCGAACTTATACTTAACAGGACTTATGTTTGTCGGGACTCGAAGTAGGAATTCTGGAAACGTATCCTTGGTAGACTTATATATGAGACTTATGTTTGTCGGGGACTCCGAAGTAGGAGTTCTGGAACTTATACTTATCCTACGGAGTTTACACTTGTTCGGAGGTACCCATAGGTACTACGGAGATATTCTGAACATCTCAGTGTGTGGAACTTGCCTTATACGGGAGTACCGAAGTAAATTACTACAAAACTTATCTTGGTGCCATTTATCTTATACTTGTTCTCTGAAGTAAATCTTAGTCTTCTGGAACTTATACTTGTATTATAGGACTTATACATGTATTTCAGTCTCTATACATGTATTCTGAACTTATACTTGTCTTACAGACCTCTTTGGTCTTACGGGCATATACTTGTCTTCTGGATCTTATCCTTGTGCGAAGATACTTAGTAGGTGATAAGTCGGAACCTAATCATATACAAGATTCGGATCTGACGATATCTGCGGATACATATCGGGTATGGACATTAGTCCATAGCGGTGGATCATAACGGTCCATATGCTTATTTTACCGTTACGGGAGTACCCGTGGTACTCTGGGGAGACTTATACTTATGTTCTTGTCTGAGAGTACGTGGGTGCTACAAAACTCATACTTATTTTCTGTCACGGGAGTACCCGCGTTTACCACGATTATATCGGATCTGAAGTGCGAAGTAGATTTACCACGAGGAACTTAATCGGTCTGAATGGAGCTTGTCCCCAATGCGGGTGCGTAGGTGCTGCGAGTTTAATCAGTCTGGGTGCCCTGGGTATTCTGGAAGCGATGTGTCGGGTCACCGTCGATCTTCGAACAATCCAGTTGAGGTCTGTCAAATACCCAGGCTCGCGGGCCAATCAGTGAGGCTGGATCATGGGATGTGACACTGAACAAATCTGAGACGGGTTAATAGACTGTGAGTTGGGTGATGGAGTTCCTGCTAAATCCGGGGGCCGTGGGGACTACGAGGCCGTGGGATCTGGGAGTGCGTGGGTACCTCTGAGGAACTTATTCGGTCTGCGGGGGTGCCGCGTAGGTACCCTGAGAACTGTCAGAGATCTGGGAGTACGTAGGTGCAGCGAGAACAGTCGGATCTGAAGTGCCGAAGTAAATTTTCCCTGGGACAATTGGGGATCTGGGAGTACATTGGATCTTCCTCTTATTCATTATTCGGTGTTTTATCAACTATGTCACGTCTAGCTACTACAGAATGTCATAGAAATGAGTAGGACCTTGATCTGACTAGTACCCAGAAGGTGCAATCTGATCTTGGGAGTGTTGTAACATACGTCTGGACGATGCTGCCCTTGAAACGAAGTGCGAAGTAGCACCAGTGAGAATCTTAGAGCCGCCGTCGGGACGTGCTGCTCACTTGCAGTGAGTGCATGCTTTTGTGGGATGAGCCGTCAGGCGTCCGCTCATTCATTTTTCGGTCCTGAGTAGTCGTATGATCATATGTCTTTGGAGACTCATAACCTTTCTTAATCACATTACGCTAACATCCGTATACCCTAGCGGTTTTAGGACTTGTTTAGGGGTATATTAAAAGCTAAAATGGAAATTTTCGGAAATAAAATTAGGGCACGATTATTGAGAGCCAAGGGTAAAGTGGTAATTTACCCTTTGGGACCCCAAGGTAATAGAGCTAAAGTGGATGCGAAATAGAAATTTAATAAGAGATGGGATTAAGGCAAATATAGAAAGATGGAATGAGATAAAGAAATGGGGGAGTTAATGGAATTATAGAAAACTTAGAGTCGAAATGAGTTTTGACTTGGCCAAACATGGCCTTAACTAAAAGATGGATTTAAGACCAAATTGGTCTCATTTGGGAGGAGGAAGCGAGTAGAGAGAGAGAGGGAGAAACGAGAAGAGAAGAAGAAGAGGAAGAAGAGAGAAGAGGAAGAAGGAGGAATTGAGATCAAGGTATGGAACTTGGATTTTGGTATGGAACTAACCTTGGATAGATTCTATTATGGATCATATGGAATTTGTATAGTTATTCTCTTGTCTAAACCTAGGTTTTGTTGGATTTCATCTAACCAAGATGTAATCTACAATTGAGGTTTGTAAACTACAATGACCACCAAAAAAGCATGGAATCCCTTTTGAGGATGGGTTCATACCCAGAGTTAATTGAGAGTAAAGTAGTTGGGTTCAGAGACAAACCCTAATTAACCTTTATGATTGGGTTGTGTTTGGATCATAACCCATATTAGAGTGGGTTTGAGAGTAATTCATGAAGGATTTTTGAAATAAGAGAAGTAATGAAAGAAGAATTAAGTAAAAATTGAGTTTACAAGAGACATATGGAGTGGTCTTGAAGTGTAGATGAAGTATAGAGTTGAAATGGGGATCAAAAATATGGAAAAAGGAGAGAAAAGACACAAATCTGGGCATTTCGGGTGTCTTCTACCGGTAGAAGTTAAGTTCTACCGGTACAACTTTGATTCTGGTCGATTTTGGCCAAGTTCTACCGGTAGAAGTTAAGTTCTCTGGAAGTGCAAATAATTACGGTTTTCGATTTTGACCCGAGTTTTGACGATTTAGTATTTTGGCCATAACTTACTCATTTCTTATCCGATTTAGGTGATTCAAGTGGACAATTAAAATAGACTTCCGGAGAACAAACGTTAAGAAATTGTTGAAAAATTCTGATCTTGATAGCCCAAAATACACTCAGTAGGACCATGTGCAAACCAAATTACAGTTTCGGTGTTGAACATAGAAAGTCCGAGTTTGTTTAGTTGGCCAACTTGAGTTCAGTGCTCCTAATTGGGTGATTCCAGTTGGGAATAGAACCCTTAACATATAGATTTAAATGATTATAAGAACATAGGTCAAAATATAAAAAGTTAAGACCAGGAAAAATGAGTAATACAAGCGTCGTTAGAAAAATCGGTAAAATGACTAGTTGGCATGTAACATAACTTTATTTTGGATGATCCGGTGGTTGATTCCAATTCTTAAATAAACTAGATTCTTAAGGAATAAGAATATATGAATGAGTGTGATTTCATACACATCATACTTCATAAGTATATGAAGTGCTATATGCTTAATAACCATGAAACAAGGAAAATATAAATGCAATATGTATAGATATGTTCATAAAACATGAATATGATATTAATATAGGATATGTCATAAGATATGATAGGTATAAGTCATAAGATATGATAAGATATGATAGGATATGTCATAAGATATCGATAGTCTAAAAGTACACAATTGATGACTATATAGATATAAGATTATATGTTGTGAACATATGATTGTCATACATGAGCGAATAGATGGAACATGATAGAAATATAGAAATATAGATAGATAAAGAGACCTTGATAGGAATATGTAAATGATAGGAATATATGATAGACATGCAGAAAGGGAATAAGATGGAACATACTTTAGGAACATATGATAGAAAGACATAAGTAATGAGACGATGAGATAGAAAGCAAAGATGAAACATAGGAATGAGAACATGTACATAAATGATAGGTACATATAGGAATATATGAATGGTAAAAGCCTACATGATGAGTGTAAAGTACAAGAATAGCTAAAAACATGATAGAAATGTAAATGATATAAAGAGATATGAATATAGGAAACTATATATGAATATATGAATACGAAGTGCATAGATGCATTCATGATATATGATAGACAAAACAAATTGATAGAAAAGATATGAATATATGTATTATATAGATATATGAGAGCAGAAATGTAAAGCTACGATTATGAG
The DNA here is from genome assembly GCA_016808115.1 of Tetrastigma voinierianum. Taxonomy (NCBI): domain Eukaryota; kingdom Viridiplantae; phylum Streptophyta; class Magnoliopsida; order Vitales; family Vitaceae; genus Tetrastigma; species Tetrastigma voinierianum. The sequence goes on along the minus strand of JAEQBH010006656.1, from coordinate 139,396 downwards.
AACTAATACAGGTAAAGTAATGATAGTATATATCGTAAAATGATGCAAGTAACAATAGTTATTCACAGTAGCATGAGATATGTCACGAGAAAAATGTAATCGGCTGATTATGCACTTAGGACACAGTAGAGGGATAGATAGGCGTGCCTATAGGAAGATACGATTCTTCGCGGCACTTGTTGCAGACGGATATTGAGGCCGTTTGGGTGATGGTATAGATCCGTTTGGATCGGGTGGCCTGCAGGGTCACCCTGATAAACGAGATCAACTTTGCCTCGTACGGTGATAGTACCTTCAGTCACCCAGATAGCATATGGCATAGGTCAGCACATCTCGTGTGGGTGGCGATACCTTCGAATATTAACAGAGACGGAATCCTTTGCCTCGTCTGGTGATAGTACCTTCAGTACACATAGTTTCCGTGTCAAGCTTTTAAGGTGTTCACGGACATGAAACCAAAAAGGGAAATGATATGTATAGAACATATGACATGATATGAGAAGCATAGCACTGCTATGCGATGAAAGTATAGACAGTAACAAAAACAAGAAGTAATGTACTAGATGACAGTGTATAAAAGAGAAAAGCATATGGACAGTACAGTGTATAAAAGAGAAAAGCATATGAAAAGCACAGTATATGAATATTATATGAAAGTATAGTATATGACAGTATAAGATGAAAAGCACAGTTTATGAAAATAACATGAAAAGTATATATAGGAAAAGCATAGTATAGAAAAGCATATGAAAAGCAGTATGAATATCATATGAAAATATATGACAACATATGCAAGTATATAAAGAAAGCCATATGAAAAGAGTATAACGGGAAAAGCAGTATAGGAAATGAACGATTACATGAATATAGGTATGTAAACTTGATTACATAGATATAGTATATAGAAAGTACAAAGTATAAGAACACGAAAAGGATATGAACAAGTAAAGTACAAAAGTAGATAAAAGAGAAAGGTATATGAAAAGTATAGTATATATGGAAAACATAGGAAAATATAATTACATGAAAAGAGAGAGTATCATATGAGAAAACGAACAAAAGTATCGTATATGAAAGTATAAGAATGTAGATAAGCGTACGAGGGATAGTATAAAGATAGGTTATATATGAGAAGTATATGATACATGCACGAATCACGAACATGAAGAAATGAACATAATAAGTATAGGATATGTAAAAACATAGAAAGCGGGAATACGGTAATAGTATAGATAAAAGATATGTAAGACATAGAATATGTCTGCAAGAAAAGAGATTGACATACGATAAACGAAAGTATATGTGATAGATAAGTAATTAAAGTTATAGAAATATGAATAGATATATGAAATGCATATGAATAAGCTTGTGACAGTCGCCATTGGTGGTTGTCCATGCTTATGTTCCCACTAAGCGTAAAGCTTAGCACGGGTGTTCAATCAGGTGTAGGTACGAAAATTTGAAGACAAGGATGAAGGCGGGACGGTCGCGTCATTGAAAGCAAGCAGGCTCGAATGGGTGCTCATCGGTAGCTATGCGATCTGCAGTGTTTGTAATAGAAATTGTACATGTATAAGTAGATGGGACTCACGTATGTATAGATTGGCGGACTTCCTAGGTGGTAGTTCTTTTGTATATGTACAAATGATTTTGTTGTGCGAAATTGTTTGTGCGCTGATAGATGCAGTCAGATCGAGAAAGAGCGGTCGATGAGAGTCCCGGTCTGTTATAGTATAGATAGTATCGCGCCCGGACTTGATTTCGGACTCGCCATCCCGAGGTCGGGGCGGGATCGGGACGTGACACAGTCTAATGATCATGACCTGTGTTTTCATGTTCATGTTCATGTTCGGTTCGTTTCGGGTTTCATATCATATTCGGGTTTCATGCCTATTCCATATGTATTGCGAGGATACTTAATGCGATATGATGCCTATCCACACATCATTCATGTATTCTAGTCCTCTATGAATCTGTTTTCTTAGGAATTGGAATCAATCCAGTCGGATCACTGAGCTGAGTTATGGCATTTCATGCCAACTAGTCAGTTCACCATTCACCAGAGGATGGTTGAAATATTTATTTTGGTACCTTGTCTAGATATTTGACACTGGAACTTTGTAATCCTTTAAAGTTAAGGTGCTAAGGGTTCTATTCCAACTGGAATCACCCAATTCGGAGCACCGGAACTCAAGATACGTCCGAAACAACTTGGACTACTCTATGTTCAAACGGATCACGGGGAATTGGCTTGCATGGCCCATAGGTAAATTTTTAGACCACTTGAGGCCAAATTTGTGATTCCTATTTCTTTGGGTTTGGTTTTCCTTGAAGTCTATTTTAATTGGTCATGAATCCTCAAATGGATAATAAATGAAAGTTATGGCCAAAATCTGGCCCGGTCGAATAGGAAGCGAGCGAGGTGTCTGGGGTACACTAATGTCATCACGGTACATATTGGCCAAAATGACAGGAACAAGTGTAGTGCAATGTTCAAAGTGTGCCGAGTACATCACGAAAATGCCGAATGTCTCTTTTCTCCTTTTTTTCATGCACTTTCATCCATATATCACTCCTAATGCCTCCTTAAATCAAAGTAACATGCAATCCCTCTCGAAACAACTCCTGAGCCCTTTTAATTTACAAAGAATCATAAGTTAAATGCCAAAATTCACCCAGTCACCAAAACATTGGAATTGTGAAGGATTCCCTTATCTACTCATTATCATCTAGGGCTTTTCAGCAAGCTTCCCTTCAATCTAGAGTTAGAATGTTTACTATAAAACCCAGGAACCAAATTAATGTCGAATGAGAACCCTAGCAATCCATACCCAAGTAATTCTTGTATCAAAATCATGCTAGAATCCATAATTTCCATACTTAAATTCAGTTTCCATACCTTGGATTTGCTTTACCTTCCTCCTCTTCTTCTTCTTCCTCTTCCTCTCCTTCCCTTTTTGCTCCATATGTGAAGCCCTTGTTTGGAGACCAAAAATAATTCATTTTTGGTCTACCTCTTTTATTATAAACAAACTTTATGTTATTTGCTTTATGGTCCCCCATCTTTCTAGGAATTACACCACAATTCCTATTATTTATAATTTGGCCTCAAATCTTGTCAATTTATGACTTTTGAGCCCCTTTTTGGACCAATTACAAAATTGTCCTTAAGTCTTGTAAATTCCAGGGTCTCTCGTTTCCATGTTTTGATATTTAACTCACGAAACATTCCAAATTTGCTTACAAAATACCTAAACATGTCGAAGCGATAAATTCATATTTTGGGATGTTACAATTCTCCCTCATATAAAATTGCGTCCTCGAAGTTCATACTCTACTCATTTACGTATTATGTAGTTATAGCTCTTTTCGATATCTTTTATAGGAATTTGGAGCGTGATGACTTTCACTTGGAGCCATCAAGCTCCATCAGTCACGAGACCCTTTGAGTAAAAATGGCCACTTGGGCTGCATCAACACTCATCAAACATATACCCAACTATATTCCAATAGTCCAAGAGTTATTTCATTACTCTTAATACAAATACATATTAAAATCTACAATTCTAATACATATTATCCAAAACATCAAAGCCACAACTCGGCTTTCTTCAAAATCGGTCTCTAAGAAGAGCCGTCTTCTCGAAACATACATGCACGAAAAAAATGTTTCCTCACGACCGAGGTGAGCATGTCGCCCGATTAATTGGAATCACCACTAAATGGGTTACTCTACTGAGTGCATATCACGATGCTCGATTTAAACACACACTCAAGTAAATCGTGATCCTACTTGAATGCACATGCCCATTCCATCTCGAGTCCTCATCTGACTCCCTCACACTTGCCCTAAGCCATGTATGAGAAAATAATCATTTTCAAAACAAAACCTATTGTTCTTGAAAATATACTAAGATCGGTAAAAGTAGGACTACCCTCGAGGCGAATTGGTAGGTGAGCTTTAAGCTTGATCATGGTCCTCGTCAGGAAATGATATGTTGGCCCATCTCTTAACCCGATTCTTGGAAAAATCTGTAAATTCCTTTGCCAACCATGTTCGATTTTCGAAAATTTCATGTCATGCACTAACACCTAATCTCTAGGTTACACAGTGCATATGAAAATACATTATACCATTTCCAAAACCATTTGCTCTGATATATCAAATATATCAATATGCAACATTCTCAAATTTGCACTCACAACACATGTCATTCAATAGTGATCAACCATCGCCCAAATTTGCTCGCTTGAGCAAATCACAATATCATCTCCGATGGCTACACACCTGATTATATTATCTGATTATGTCATATGTTAACACATTAAAATCATGTATTAACCTATCTAATCCTTTGATCCGCCCAACTCGAGTCATTCTGCAATTTCTCAATCCATTACACAAGAATTAAACTGCGTGGGCTGAATTAACGTACACAAACAATTCCAGTTTGAATCACTTTCGACGAGCACATTTCTCACAAAATATTCCGTGATTACTATTCATGTCCACTATTCACATGTCGCGCTGTCCCTTTAAACTCGGAACGCAACGATCCCGAGGCATAACGATGGGGTGTGTTGGCGGCCACTCCTGCGTCGGTTCCTCTTGGTGGGCGAGTCAATCTGTTTAGATGCTTACTCACGAAACACGATTTGATCACGGATTGCCCCGAATGGGTTCCAAAAATTTCACGCCCGATTCAATTTGGGACGATCAAGAAAGCGAGTCCTCACGGCCTCAAACCCAACACAAGCATTTACAAACACTTAAACAAAGGGTGAAAAACAAATAGAAGGATAAAACCCTATATCACGGGTTTGTTGAAAGCTCGACTTTTGGTGTCAGCGCGTGAGTCGTATTTGCGTCTTGACACAGTCCTCGGTATCCGAACCGTGTCCAAGTAGAAATTCTTCATTTCCCTTTCTCTCCTTTCCTTTCCTTTTCCTTTTTCTTTTCTCCTTTCCTCTCCTCTTTCCTTTTCTTGCTCTGGTGTTTTCTTTTGTTTATTCTCATTTCTTTTCCTTCGTTTTGCTTTTCTTTTCTTTTCTCTTTCTCATCTCATTCTCTTTCATTTCTCTTACTCCTTTGGTCATTCTCTATTTGGATGAGCATTGACATTATTATGGAGTAAGGAGAAATTTCCTCCCCACCCTTAATGATAATGTGTTATCACGTTCAGATTCTTTTCTTTTATTTCATAATTCCTCTTTATGATATCATCACTTCCATGGCTTAATGTGAGCCATGATTCCTCTTTTTCCTTGGCTCAATGTGAAGTCGTTATTTTAGTAAGATATATGGCTCTTGCCAAGTGTCACACTCTTAGGGTGCCATGGCATCCCTTACCTTGACTGTACGTCATCCAGGCACGCGCGTCTTGAAAAAGCGTGAAATCCAGGCCACCTCGGAATCAATGAAATTCGACATGGTAAGTACAAATTTGAGATGATTTGTGAGAGAAGTCTTGTTTTAAATGCATCCAGAGATCTAAGAAAAATTTCGGATTTTTACCAAAATTACGTTTTTGCCCTTTTTGAGAAAATTGGATTTTCTCGGGGTTTCACAATATTGTGATAACACCGCAACTGTTTTCTTCTCTAAGAATGACAAATTTTCTAGTGGATCGAAACACATGGATTTAAAGTATTTAGTTGTTAAAGAGAAAGAGTCCGAAACAACAAGTGTCCCGATTAAAAATATTAGGACCACACTTATGGTTCAAGCGTCCATTAACTAAAGGATTACCTCAAAGGAACATATTTAGAACATGTTATGAGGATGGGCCTTTTAATTAATCCATAATAATTAATGGTGGTTATGTAAATTGACAATTTGCGCATTAAAATTGTTTACAATTTATTCTTGTTTTCAATTATGGGTGCACGTTTATTGTTTTGATAAACAAGAAATTGTTAAACAAGACAAATTACAAAGCTATTTGGCATTATGGGTTGGGTTAGTAAGGGTTATTGATGTGTGGTGCATGGAGGAAACATGACATTATGGTCATGTGTAGATCATGACTTCGCATTTATAATCTAAAAGCTTCTTGATATTATGGTATGATTTTGGACGTATTAGGTAAGTTTATTGAAATCGGCGTGATCACATATAGTTTTTTCATAATCGGTTTAGTGGGCCAAGTGGGAGAATGTTATTTCCACATTAAAATTAAATTGGGTGGCCCACTAACCTGAATATTTAACCAATTAAAAGAATACTCGATATCTTTAAGCGTATGAAGATATTTACCCTTGATAAGGTAAGGTAAATTATAATAAATATAATTTATTATAAAAACGATTATTTATAATAGAATTATATTTATTATGAAGCAGGTTATTCAGTACACGTTTAGAACGGTTTTTGAGCGTGTATTCTTAGCCCTCTTCTCACATCAATAAGTTATATATAGAAACCTATTCATGTGCGGTTAAGGCCAGCTCTTAGTAATTCTGAAATGATTATGTGTATCGAGTTTGATAAGGAGAAGAAGAGATCGAGGATTTAAGATATGGCGAAGGAAATTTCTCATGGTATGTGTTCTTCAAGCGGTTATGTAATATATATTTTTATTAAAATTATTATTATTTTATTATCAGAGATGAGTTTGATTCAATGATCTGGAATATTTGTTTGTTAATTTTCGTATTAAGGTCAACAAATGTTACAAAATGAATGCACAAAATAACCGTAGGAATTTGATTATGACTGTTTCGTTAAAAACTTTGTCAGTAAAACCTGATGGGATAAAATTGGACGAAGGAAAAAAGAGTTCAGTGTTAATATGCTCCCCTTACGTTAATATCTTTTAGTTCATGATATGGAAGAGCTTGGCTGAAATGTGCTTTGTTCATCACTTTTTTAGTACATCAAAGGACGTTCACAGTTCACTCAGTCGGTGCTGGGGGTGGAACTTCAAGTACTGCTATGAGATTGGTGATTTCATCTTCCACCCCAGCGAAGAAATCTTCATCTGGTTGTGCGGTTGGATCTTCAGGTGGAGCTATGCTATTTGGGAAGAAATTTTCCACCCCGACGAAGAAATCTTCAGCCGATGGCTGTAGCTGTAGCTGTGACGGTGGAACAACATGAAGGGACAAACTCAATATATACCTGTCTCTCTTAAAAATATCATGCCCATAAGCGAAATCCTGAATAAAGAAAGAATACATATATATATATATATATATATATATATATATATATATAAAGAGAAAAAATTTGGACAAAGAGGGTTTATTATTTTCCATCCAAGGTCAATATGACATTCATTACACCTAGGATCAAAGTACTTTGGGCCGTTTAGTTGTGGGAGAATTTTTTATTTCTATCAAATTCGAATATGAAAATTTTCGATGTATTAATATTTAGTTTTTCGTTTTGAAAATCGTTTAAATGCTTGAATTTGGTTGAAAATCATTTAATTTCAAGCCACCGTTTGGTTGAATTTGGTTGAATTTAATTGCAGGAAAGCAACGCGCGTTTTAAGTTCGTATATAAAATGTTGAAAATAGTGAATTCGTTTTAACTTTGTTTTGAAAATTTGTTTTAAATCTTTGATACCAAGTAGCTAACGTGTTTAAGCTATTTTCGAAAAGTTTGAATAGAAAGCGAAATTTACATCTAATAATTATGTTTCTTATTCCGCGTTGGCCCGGAATTGAAAACAACGGAGAGGAACACCTTCAACTGATAAAGAGTATACAGAATCCGGAATCCTGTATTGATCATAATTTTTTTTAAAAAGTATTCACAAAAGAATAGGAGTAACGATTAAGACTATTTAAAGGATGGGGATTTTGCACTCTTTCATAGACATCATAGTTCCCTGCGGAAGTGGTCTTCGCGAAAGCACTGGAAACAAATACGAAGCTAAGTTCATGAAGGAACAACTAATCATAGATATATAATTAAAGGAAATGAAAGATATAAAGTACGTACCCCGCTGATGTAATCATCATTACTTGCCACCGTTCCACAACACCCGGGATAGAGTTTTGGATTAAAATAATATTTTAAAAAAGTTACAAAAATAATTTATTTTTTAAATTATTGTCCAATCTAATTTGTATGGTCCATGTGGGCGACAATTAAGCAAATGCCATTGTCTTCAATAATGACTTTATTAATATTTTTTAAGCAAATATCGCTATCCTTAACAACGACTTTATAATTTTTTTTAAGCAAATGTTGTTGTTCTCAATAACAACTTTATCATTTAAAAAAAATAAAAATGCCACATTTGAAGATAGTGGCATCATCGTCATTTTATGTAGAACCTTTGCTACCGATTTGTTCTCCTCTTGTGCCATTACCATCTTTCGACAACGGTTAGAGGCACGAAACGAGATAAAACTGATGATGAAAAATATTGATGCTGGATATAAATAATGATGAAAATATTTTATTACATTCAATGACTATAATTTATAGGAAAAAAATTTGATTTCAACATTAATGGTTTTGGGATATAGATATGTATTTGGATTAGAAGCAATTTGTTTGTACATTCAAAAATAATTATTAAAATGAGGAATATTTTAAATAACATTTAAAATAATATTGCAAGTGTATAACAAAAGAAATTTTAATTTTTTAAAATTAAGTAATATGTTTATTTATTTTAAATAGTTTATATTTAGTATATGATGACTTGAATTCCATTAATTTAGTTTTATCTTGAAAGCTCGCGATGTGACGTATATGGTGAAGTTATAAGTATAAGATTTTTTTAAGGGGTTAGTGGTTAGATAGCAAGTAAAGGGATTGGGTAAAGGTGAAGTTATAATTATGAAATTTTTTGGGGGGTCAATGATGGAGTAGTAGAGGGATTGGGCCGATATGGACCTTTTTATTTATTATTATAAAAAATTTATAAAATTTGTAGATATTAATAAAAAATGAAATATTAAATGTTGCTTTAAAATTATATAACCTAAAATTTTCCCCTTCATGTACAATTTTTTTTTCCTTCTCAATAATTTTTTTTCTTCTCATATATGGTTTCATTCTTTTCCTAACCCAAGAATTATTTTCCTCAAATGTATAACCCATGGAACTAGGAACTTTAATAGTGTATGCTTATGTGCTCTTTCAAGCATGTCCTAAAAAGTCTCACTTGAATGTGGTTAAAAGAATATTCTAGGTACTTGAGAAACACTATTGATATTGGTCTTTGGTATCAAAAATGTGATAATTTTGAATTGATATGCTATTCAAATGCGGACTTTGGTGGTTGCAAAATTGATAGAAAAAGCACTAGTGGAACATGCCACTTTTTAGGTCACTCACTTGTGTCTTGGCATAACAAGAAACAAAATTTGATTGCATTGTCAACGACGGAAGCCGAATATATTGCCGTTGGGTTAGGATGTGCACAAGTACTTTGGAAGAAACAAACTCTTAGTGACTTTGGTTTAACGTATTATCATGTTCCCATAAAATGTGACAACACAAGTGCCATTAGCATAACCCCGTGCAATACTCTAGGACTAATCATATAGAGATTAGATATCATTTCCTTAGAGATCATGCACAAAAAGGGGATATTACTCTTGAATTTGTTAAAATCGAGGACCAACTTGCGGATATTTTCACAAAACCCCTTAACAAGGAACAAATTATTAACATTCGAATACAATTAGGGGTTATTACTTTATAATTTTGTAATTAAAATTACTTCAAATTATAGGGAAATCACTCAAATATCTTAAGGGGAAGCTTCGGATGAAAAATTGGAAAATTAGTAGAATATAAACCAAAAGGTTGACCGGTTCAAGAAACGGTCAACCGATTCAAGTACAAAAAAGAGTAGAAGACAGATCGACCAAACGGTCGATTGATTCATAAAACGGTCAACCAGTTATTCTCGACCAGTTGGGCGGTCTCTGGATTTAAGCAATAGGTTGGAATTGAGAACAATCTTGATCGGTTGGAACTAGTCGATCGTTTAATCTTGACTATTTATTAGTTATATCTAATTTAATACTTCATTTATAGTAACTTTTATTAGGTTTCTAGTAGCTATATAGGTGATATGCTAATTTTTAATTGATATAGCATATACGTAACACCGAACCGGGGTGTGGGTTGACACTTCCTGCGGGGAATGTCGTGGATGTCGGGTAACCCGGCACCACTCATGAAAATCAGACAGAGTCTCCTTTGTACGGGGAGCTCTACCCAGAATACAACTGTCATAAAACGAGTTTACAATGATACCAGGGTCCACATGCAGTAAAATAATTAGCCACTTGGGCCTGCATCGATACTCGAAATATATCGACGATATATTACATGGATTCGAAGTTTTACATTACTCTTAATTCAACATATATTAAAATTTCTGATCCTAATACATATTATATACAAAATCAATACCAAAGCCATAATGCATTTCTTCTAAAAGCAGACCTCTGCGGCGATCCTCGTGCTCGCTCGGCATGCACGAAATGGTGATCCTGGTGAATGTCTGCAAGAGAGATAATGATCCTACATGGGTTACTCCCACCTAAATGCACATGCATGGCAAACAATCACATTCAAGCAATTTCATGAACCTACTCGAATGTCTACATGCTCAAACCCATGTCTCGAGTCCTCACCGACTCCCTCACACATGCCTAAGCCAATATGCGAGTAAAATATCTGGGCCAACAAAAGCTTTTGTTCTCGAAAACTTACTACGAGTTTCCTTAAAAATATTGACTACCCTCCGAGGCGACTGCCGGATAACCTCCAACAAATATGGTCCTCATCCTAAGTAATCTATTGGACGCCCTCCGTGCAATTCTTCTGAAAATCTTTCTCACAAAATTCCACAAACATTTTCATTTTTGTTTCATTTCATGTCATGCACTCACACCTAATATTCTAGGCTACCCCAATGCATATGGAATGCATTATGCCAATTCCAAATAATTTATGCTAATACAATTCACATGCATACATTAACATAATTAATCCAAACAAATCATGTTATTAAATTCACATCAATAACACCAAAATTAGCTCACATGGGCTAATTAGCAAACACAAGAAATTCATTTCAATCACTCCAACATCATAAAAATTCACAAAATATTCACGTTACTATTCATGTGAATAAAGTGAACTCGGGTGGCACTGCTTCACGGTTTATACAAATAGAATCTTCTCCACTAGGTTTAAAGCTTTTGAGACCGAAGCTACTGCCAAAACAAGCCGTAACATTCCTAACCATTTACATGGCTCTTAGCCAAAGAATAAAGTAGGAAAAGATCCCTACCTCTTGGAGTTGTCACCAAATCGATGCCCATGCGTAGCCCTCGTCGCGTAGAGCAACTTTACTTCTTGCTTCGTCGAGAACCTAGAGAGAAGGTGCTCTCTCTCTCTAAAAAAATCAAGGTGCTCTTCTGAAAAACAAAACCAGCCACCGCATCAATTTTCCGCACGCTTTTGGTCTTTGAAGAAGATGAACACCGTTTCATCTTTGTCTTTCTCATTATCAATTCCCAATTCCCATCATGTCCCTTCTTCTAGATTTTTGACACTTGGCACTATCTAGGCTGTCCATTTTCATCATCTCTCTACTCTTGCAACATGTGTCACAAGAGTACATGTAATAGGTGACTTTCATCACATCACATGTCCCTCAAACCCGTTTTACGGCACCCGACACCCGATGCCTCGAAAAACGTGATATTTTGACTGTCTCGGAATTCGACGAAATTCGACGTGGTAGCTAGATTTTGCTAGACGATTCCAACGGTGAAATCTGTTTCATCATTCGAGATCTAGAAAAATTTCAGATTTTTACCGAAATGACCATTTTACCATTTTTTCGAAAATTGAATTTTCTCGGGTCTTACATTCTCCCCTCCTTAAAAGGAATTTCATCCCGAAATTCTGGACAATCACAACCATTCACATGCATATGCAACGTGCACTACCTTACGCATGTAAATCCAGTCATTTAAGTACTAAACGACAAACCAGACTCATCCCTAAACAAGAAGGGATAGGTGGCCCGCATCGTGTCCTCGCTCCACGCTGACTCCTTCACTCCACCTGCCGCTCATAACACCCTCACTTCAAATTTCATGGTCTTGCGTCACAAAACCTGATCCCGGCTATCTATAATGCATACTGGTCCCTCCTCGAAGGTCCCATTAGTGTCAACCTCAATCTCTCCCCAATCCACTACATGAGCTGGATCTGGAGTGTACCTCCTATACGGAGACTTGAAATACCGTGGCACCCGACATGTCGGGCAGAAGTCAACCGCACGCCATGGTCACCTCTCGAGCACTCATACCCACCGAACCTCGGCGATAGCTTCCCTCGCTTGCTAAACCTGACCACTCCTCTCTGTAGCACGCACACTCCCAGCTTTCTTTCGGCAACACACAACACCCAAGACGATTCAACCTCAAACTCTAAGGGTCACGTCAGACATCCGCATAGCTCTTCCCGCCGGCTCCAGCCATGAGAAGACGCTGTCGATCATGCTCACTCTTCGTGAGGTGTCTCTAATCATATTAGGGACCGTTGATGGAGCCTCTCCCACCTCGGTCCAACATACGGATCCGCATGGCCTCCCATACAATGCCTCATATGGTGCCATCCGTATACTCGCCCGATAATCGTTGTTGCAGTAGCTAATTCCACTAAGGCGGCAAGTTGCTCTTCCCAGCTACCCTTATGATCCGAGACGATGCTTGGGCAAGACGCCCTCCGACACTGAGATAGTCCTTTCGCACCGACCATCCGTCTGCAGGAAAGTCGTACTCATGGTCGCACAGAAAAGCCCATAGCCTTGGAAACTCTTTTCCGCAAGGCCGCAAACCTCGGGTCTCTATCCGACACTATGGATACCGCAGCACCATGTAGTCGGACGACTTCTGATATACAATCGCGTAATCTCTCCAATGTGAAGCGGTCATCCGCACGGCTAGAAAATGTGCCGACTTCGTGAGTCAGTCCACTATCACCTATACCGCGATCATGCTCCTGCACCAGACAAGTGGGTCACAAAATCCATCGTGACATGCTCCCACTTCCACTCCACCCACCTCCAATGGCTACAAGTAGCCCCGTCGGGCTTCGGTGCTCAAATTTAACCTCGCCGACACGTGAGACCTCTCAAATCTACTAACCTGGGAACCACTACCCGCCCTCTATACCGAAGACTACCATCCGTGGGATGGTCCACCCTTCACTGCACCTAACTCGTATTCTGGGCCCCCGATGGACACTATCTCCGCATCTTGCCCCTAGAACTCAATCACTCGCCTCAATGCAGACCTGTAGCCACTAAACTCCCCAACGCACTCGAGCTCGCTTCGCCATCAGAGTCTAAACTGGTCCCACGCCAAGCATCCACCACTCCCGGAAGCTATACTAGCCAATGCTCCCCGTGACTTCCGACAGAGTGCATCACCACTACATTTGCCTCCACTGTGATGGTACGGAAGTGAAGTCATAATCCCCAGAACTCCATCCATCCGTCGCCCCGCTGTCGAGGTCCCGTCGCAAGTGAAAAATATACTTCACTTTGTGGTCCGAGTACACTAACTCCTCGCGCGATATAAGTAGTGGCGCCTAAATCTTCAAGGTGAAGACTACGGCCGCCAACTTCATGTCGCTTTGTGGGGGTAATTCAAGCCATGATTCTTCAACCGATGGGAATCCATGTTACTACCCTCCCGGATTGCATCAAAACACATCCCAGTCCGGCCCTCGAGGCATCACAATACACTATGTACCCCTGTCCCTTGTCTGGGACTATCAAGATAGGAGCTGAAGTAAGTCTCCTCTTCAACTCCTGGAATGCCTCCTCGCATCGGTCATCCCAATCAAACCCGACCTCCTTCCGGGTCAATCTCGTCATAGCGCCGCGACCGAGAAATCTCACGAATCTTTGTAGTACCCAACCAATCCCAAGAAACTACGTATCTCGAAGATTGACTTTGGCCTCTCCCAACTCATCACGGCCTTGACCTTCTCTGGGTCCACTGACACGCCTAATGCTAACACCACGTGTCCTAAAAACCTCACCTCAGTAAGCCAAAACTTGCACTTACTGAACTTAGCGTACAGCTGATGGTCTCTCAACAATTATAATACAATCCTCAAATGATACTCATGCTCCCACTCTGACTGGGAATAAATCAAGATGTCATCCATGAAGACTACGACAAACTGATCTAGATAGGGTTGGAATACCCTATGCATGAGGTCCATGAATGCCGCTAGTACATTTGTCAATCCAAAGGGCATCAATCAGAACTCAAAGTGCCCATATCGCGTCCTAAACGCCATCTTAGGGATATCTGCCTCCCTAACCCTCAACCGATGGTAACCAATGCGAAGGTCTATTTTGGAGTAGACTCTGCATTTTCCTAATTATTAAACAAATCACAATCATTTCCAGAATGGGTACCGATTTGATCGTGAATCTTGTTCAACCTGTCTCGTAGTCAATGCACAAATAAGGGTCTTGTCCTTCTTCGCAAAATGTAACCGTGAGCGCCCCATGGTGAAGTGCTTTGGCCGAATGAACCCTTGTCCAGCAGCTCCTATAGTTGACTCGAAATCTCGCAACTCAACCGATGCCATCTTATGCGGAGTCATATAGATGGGCGAAGTACCAAGGTGTAACTCGATACCGAAGTCTATAACCCTCTTCGGAGACAATCTCAATAGCTCATCCGGAAAAACATCCTCATACTCGCAGACTACTCGAGGGAGATCTAAGTCCGGTCTCACCAAGCCCTTAGGTGGCTTGCTAGCCAACCCGCCTAACTATCCCGACATGGACTCATACGCTCTCAAGTAAACACCATGCTTCGGTCCCTAAAACGTAACCTCGAGTAAATTGCCTCGGGGTGTAGGCGGTAACCCTCCTACGCTCACAATCGATAACGACTCTGTAAGCTATCAGCCAATCCATCCCCAGGATGACGTCGAACTCTGACATGTCCATGATCCTCAGGTCCACTGTGAGTAGAGTCCCCGAGATCTCTAACTCGCAACCACGACATATCATTCCTATTCTCACTTCTAATCCCTGTGGAGAACTCTACATACAAGGGCCTTCAAGGCCTCAACCTCTAAGCCCAACTCTATCACAATCTGGATGCAAAGAATGGAATGAATACACACCGTAATCAAATAACACTCTTGCCCATAGGCGGATAGCAAAACGCACTCTGTATAACCGGGCTGATTCGCTGACTTAGTCGGTAGTGATACGCACGCCCGAACCCCTCGACGTCCCTGCCCCAGGCCTTTGTCCCTCTACCTCAGCCCATAACTCCAATCTCTTACCGCCCTCGTAACGGGAGGTGCCCGTGCAGCCTCCTTTGAAATCGATACCGTCTCCGGCCTGCACGCCAGTGGAGGAATATTGTATCATCTCCTCGTCCTATCACGACCGGGATCAGACTCATCCCGAAACCCCGGGATCCTTGTTTCGGGGCAATCCCTCCCTCATATATGTCCGGGTCGACGATAGCACACACCATCTACCTCGACCGGCAACTCACCTATCCCCGTCCGATGGTCGCGACCTTGAATCCTCGTGAACTAGAAGCCCTCTCAGCTTCTTTCCAAACTAGAGTTAAGACTGACTCTTCCTCTTGCTACTAACACCCGCAGATCCCAGTGCTCCGAGCATCCTGATCTCTCTCATGGTCAGGCTGTCCAACCATGAGTCCATGTCCCGTGAGAGGCTAAGTCCTATTAATCCTGCCCCGAATGGACAACTTTAGCCCATTCCTCTAATCTCCTAACCTCGGGGCAGTCCGTGGCCATATAATCATCAGCAAACGGTCAGTCTGTGAATTTAGCCACATAATCCATCATAAATGGTCGTCCCCCGCTTCAAATTCTAAGAACTCCTAAGCCTTCGCATGTCTCCCAGTATCCGGAAAATACTTGCCCATGAAAAGATCTTAACTCGCCCATGTCATCGCCTCTTGGTCTTTGAGGCTCCCGCCCGCCTCCAATTGTTACTTAGGCTCCCACCTCTAGCCGGAAATCACGCCCAGTCTTAATCCCCGGGTCGTGTCGAGGTACCTATAGCCTCAAACACCTTCTCAACTCAGATGAACCAATGGTCTCCTGCCACCACGTATCTCCTTCCCGTGAATGTCGGCCGATGACGTGTCTAAACCTCTCGGAGGTTACTGACCTCCCCGGGGCTACCCATACACTAGCTCCGTGCAATAGCAAAGAAATTGCAATACCTACAACCTAGCAAAAGCCCGACAACATCAGAAACTGACTAGTACCGTGAAATTTCTACGTCCTCGCCCCTCGACTAGCCATCTACACATGCCAAATGGCAAGTTAAATTAAATGCGCATTCTAAGGCATAAACACAAAATTCTTTCAGACACTATTCATATACAGAAAATATTTTATAGCATTAAATGTCCATGTAATCGTGTAATGCAAAGACACTATTCAATATATTAATTCATATTTAACAAAAAAATTTATTTTATTTTGTCTCATTTTATTTTTTTTTTAAAAAAAATTATTTCATTTTTTTTTTTTTTGAAAAATTTTGTGAACAGTGCTCATGAATAGTGTCTCAAACAGTGACTCATAAACAGTGCACTAAGTCCAAAACTGGTTGGGTGCACCAGGTGCACACCCTGCCCAGCCTGTGCACACACTGCGCCGTGTCGCAGTCTCGCCCGACCGTACGCAGCCTCGGGCGGGCCGTGACACGCGCTCCCGTGCCGTGACGCAGCCTCCTCTTCCTCGACCGTGTCGCGGCTAGCACGCGACACAACCCAAAGGACTTCGTTGTCAAGAAACAATATTGTCAACATCAGGACAAATAAAGGACACGGGGCTTCTCGCCAGCTCAGCTCTCACACGCTTGTTTTTGTGCGTTTTAATCAGATTGCAATCATCCTTCCTTGGTCAGGTTGCGGGCTCTCCTCACCGTATCGTGGGCTACTATCACAGACGCAGTTTACAGCCGCGCTTAGCCCTACCCACATGTCGTGGCCCCTGTGCCGCGCTCAAAGGCGCCTTCCCAAATTCGTGGTCGCAATACAACTCGTCAGATCGTGACTCAGTGCATGCTAAAAATGGGCAGAGAGCCCAAAGAAGAACCCTCGCAATGTTTTTTTTTTTTCACACTATTTTTTTTCCTCATTCCAGCTATTGGAAAACCACCCAATTTTTTTTTTAAAATTTTCCAGTAAACCAAATAAATTTATTAAAATTTATTTATTTTATTTATTTATTTTCCAGTTTTCCACACTGTAAAACCTTAGAAAAAAAATTTTCTTCACATCATTTTTTTTCTTCATTTAATTATGGACCATTTTGTCCAAAATTTCTAACACCTAAGTCATACTTTCTCGACCCCAGCTGCTCAACATCATCTTTATGCTATTCACAAGCATAATTTCAATCACACCACAACGATCACACAATCACATAAAACACAGTGCATGTAGTATTCTAATCCTATCCCGTGATTGTCTAGGTAATCACATACCTATACCCTAACATCGAGCTTTACCAAGCTGTGATGTGCTCACATCTTTTGACCATGACCTAAGCCCAAGTCCCTCAATCCCTAGGTTTTCATTTACCTAAGCTCTACACCCACCGAGCTCCCAAGGTAATCGTTTACCTTAGCTCTGATACCAAGTTGTGACGCCCCAAAACCCAGGAAGGATATGCCCGTGACAACCCGTCAACTCATTCGTGGCGCCTGCAACTCGACACCACTCATGAAAATCGGGCAGAGTCCCCTTTGTATGAGGAGCTCTACCCAAATACAACTTGTCCCAAACAGTTTACAATGACCACACCGTGTCCACATGCGAGTAAAATAATTGGCCACTTGGGCCCCTGCATCAATACTCACAAAATATATCCCAACCAAATATATTACATGGTTCAAGAGTTTTTATATTACTCTTAATTCAACATATATTAAAATTTACAATCATAATACATGTTATACAAGATCAATACCAAAGCCAATAATCGCTTTCTTTTCTAAACGCTGCCTCTAGCGAGCCGTCTGTGCTAGCTCCCAAAAGATAGAGATAAAATTCCCAAAGCATGGGTTACTCCCCACCTAAGTGCACATGCATAACAAACAATCACATTCAAGCAATTTTATGAACCTACTCGAATGTCTACATGCCCAAACCCATGTCTCGAGTCATCACCGACTCCCTCACACATGCCTAAGCCAATATGCGAGTAAAATATCCCGCTTTCACAACAAAGCTTTTGTTCGAAAAACTTACTACCGAGTTTCTAAGAAAATATTGACTACCCTCCGAGGCGAATTGCTGGATAACACTCCGAAACAACCATGGTCCTCATCCGAAGTGATCTGTTAGACGTCCCTCCCAGGTAATTCTTCGGAAAATCTTCCGTCGAAATTCCTTTCACAAACATTTTCATTTTTGTTTCATTTCATGTCATGCACTCACAACTAATATTCTAGGTTATCCCAGTGCATATGAAATGCATTATGCCAATTCCAAATAATTTATGCTAATACAATTCACATGCATATATTAACATAATTAATCCAAACAAATCATGTTATTAAATTCACATCAATGGGCACCAAAATTAGCCTTCACATGGGCTATTTAGCAAACACAAGGCACCATTTTGAATCACTCAACATCATAAAAATTCACACAAAAATAGTAACGTTACTATTCATGTGAACAGTGAAACCCTCGGGTGGCACTGTTCATGGCCACACAAATAGGAATTTTCTCCACTCGATTCAAAGCTTTTGAGACCGAATTTACGGTTAAAATAAGCCTTAGAACATTCCTAACCGTTTACATGACTCTTAGCCAAAGAATAAAGCAAGTAGGAAAGACTCACTTTCGAGTTGCTCTGAACTCCACCAAATCGATGCTCACGATAGCCCTCGCGCAGGGGAAAGCAATTTCCATTTCTCTGTCCGTCGGTAACCGACGGTCCGAATGACCGGAAATCTGGGTTATATGTGCTCTTTCTCTCTCTAAAAATAAAATCCAGCCATCGTGATCAATTTTCTCCTGCACGTTTTTTGGTCTCTTTTGAAGAAGATGAACACTGTTCATCTTTTGTCTTTTCCTCATTAACAATTCCCATAATTCCCATCATGTCCCTTCTTCTAGATTTTTGACACGGCACTATCTAGGCCGTTCATTTTCATCATCTCTCTACTCTTACAACATGTGTCACAAGAGTACATGTAATAGGTGACTTTTCACATAATTTCACATGTCTCAAACTCCATTTTACGCATCTCGACACCCTAAGTGGCCTCGAAAACATGAAATTCGACCGTCTCTAATCACTAAATTTTACGGTAGCTAGATTTTGGCGAGACGATTCCAACGGTGAAATCCGCTTCGTCATTCAAGATCTAAAATTTCGAATTTTTACCGAATGATTTTACCATTTCTTCTCGTAAAATTGAAGTTTCTGCCCTACAATATCTCTGAAAAAAACAAAGCTAATAGGGCAAAGCAAGTCACAAAGCACACATCGGGATAAAAAAGTTATGCTCAAATCCAACATGAACAAGTAGAAAATTTATTATTAATGAGATTTGCTTGTACATCAATAGTTCATAAAAAAAATAACTTAATTGATTTACTTGAAAGAATAGGCACAAAAAAGGGACGATCGAACTAAGCCTAATAGAGTTGAGATGTGTATCTTAACACATACAAAAAAATATGGGAGGCTTGTTGATGATCGTTTTAAGCAGATCATGGTAATGAAGTATCTAAATTTTATATACTTGTATTTTAATCATAGCTTCTAACTAAAATTTTTGTACAAGTCTAACAATTATTTTTGTTTTTTGTAATGTCAGGATCAATTTGAGTAGTTACTATTCCAACCTGAAGGGATGTCTTCTTCTTCTCCTATTGCTTCTATTGTTTCTATATCATCTGTAGCATCTACATCTGTAGATGACATATATACTCAAGTGATGAGTTTAGAGAGGCATGGACGTATTCGAGGCTATGAATTTGGTGTTACTCATACCTTAGTCTTTGGTAGCAGTAATACGGGGCAATCAAGATCTACTTTGTTAGCACAACTTGAAAATGCTCAAGAGATGCTAAGAGTTGTAGAACAAAAGTTTACAACAACAATTGAAACATTTGAAGAGAAGTTGGTAGAAGTTCAAAGGAAGATACGAGAATAAGTGAAAGAAGGGTTTGATGGAAAAATTATGGAAATGCAAAGAGTGCAAGCACAACTTCATGAACAGATGATGCAAATGATGCAACAATTTCAACAAAGGAAGTAATAAACTTACATTATACTACATTTTATATGATATATTCTCCTCATTTTTTGGACTTTTTATTACTAATATGTGATAGTTGGTTAGTTGACTTATTACATTATATGTTAGAATGTAAAACTAAATTTGTATCTCTTTTATTGTTTTTTGTCATATTATGTTAGTTTTTAACTATATAGCTTGGGATAATTTATTATGATATATTGTACCATTTTAAATTTTAAATTTAAGAATTGTTGAGGTTACTTAATTGCATACACATGTCTAAAAGATTAATTGTTTATTACAGGTTTTGAAAATGATAATCTATAAAAAAA
This sequence comes from Tetrastigma voinierianum, assembly GCA_016808115.1. Taxonomy (NCBI): domain Eukaryota; kingdom Viridiplantae; phylum Streptophyta; class Magnoliopsida; order Vitales; family Vitaceae; genus Tetrastigma; species Tetrastigma voinierianum. Next base: position 118,776 of record JAEQBH010006656.1, on the reverse strand, counting down.
CTAATTGTTTAAATGTAACAATTTTTAGTCATGGCCAGGCAAAAAACCGTGACCAAAATGTATATTTATAGTCACGGTCATGTAACATACCGTGACCATAAGCTTAAAGACAGTGGACCTTGGCCAACATTTAGTCACAGTTTTGCTACTGATCGTGACTAAAATGAGATCTTTTGGTCACGATTTTGCTCTTGACCATGACAAAAAAGTCTCATTTTGGTCACGGTTTTGCTCTTGATTGTGACCAAATGGTCCCCTTTTTGGTCACGGTTTTTCTCCTGATCGTGACCAAAGGGTTCCCTTTTCAACGAACAGCCCTCATTTTAGGTCACGGTTTTTCTATAGTCGTCATAAAAAATGAACCATATGGTCACGGTCACAAAGGAAACCGTGACTAAAACCTTTGTCTACGCCTAATATTGTGACGCTTGGTCACAGTTTTACAAAACCACGACAATAGGTTTTAGTCATGGAGTTGTATGCTTTGGTGACGGTGACCTAAAGTCCTATTTCTTGTAGTGTTGGGAAATCAATAATTGAAATAATTAAGAAAATAGGTCAAAACGACTTCCATTTTTTTAGACATAAGATTATCTCTGGTTTTGTTTGGAAGCTAGAAAATGTTAGGGAAAAGAAAAATAACCAAATGAGGAAAATAGTTTTCCTCAGTTTGGATAACATGAAAAATTCAAAGGGAAAAAATGGATTTATTAGCTTATTCAACCTCCCCCATTTATTAGCTTGATAATTTGTGTTCTTCATTTTTTTTTTTTAGTAATTCTATTTTTCTTGTAAAAGTAAGATTATTATGGGTATGTTTGGTTTTAGAAAATCTTAAGGAAAGAGGAAAATAAATTGAAAGAAAAAAAAAGGAAGGAAACAAATACGATTATTCTTAGATAATTTAAAGGAAAAAGGTTTTTTTTTTTATAATTCTTTTTTCTTATTTTAATCGATTTTTAAAGGAATAAGTAAAGAAAAATTTATAGTATTTTATAGGATTTTTCTTTACATTTTTTCTCAAATTTTTTAGGTCATCTAAACTTGGAAAATGTTTGTTTTCCAAAAATGATACTTTATGTTTCAATATGAAAAAATAAGAATAAAATATAATTAATATTATTTTTTGAAAGATAATTAAAATTATTTAGAGAATTATATATGTTTAAATCATTTAATATTTGTATACCAAACATTCTCTTGCCAATTAGTAAGGAACAATATAGCTGCATCCAAGGGTTAGAGGCTTAAGGCGTGTTTTGTTCCTGTTTTTGAAAATTGTTTGTTAGAACAAATTTTGAAAACATAAAGAACATTATTTTGATGATCACTGAAAATTGTTGTTCTCAATACATGATAGATAACATTGATATAAGGAACCTACTTTTCAGTGAATTGTTGAATGAGGAGATGATGCATAGAAATTTCTATATGGAAATGGTTTCTGCAAAATGCTAATTCCACTATAGTGGCAATACCATTTAGAGTTTTTCTAATTGATCACACTAGTGTTTTGAATCTTTTGATATTTCTAATTCTAAGATTTTTGAATTATTAGCAATTTTGAGATATTAATCTATATTGAGAGAAACGATTTTTATTAGAACATAATATGAAGAAAGTCACGGCTTGGTGAGGCGCGATTCGGAGGCGGGTCAGGCGGGTCGGAGCCGAGCCTGGCAGAGCCAAAGATAAAATCAAGCAAGATCGGGCGGGCGGGATTTGCCAGGGCTACCATTTTGAGTGGCCCGACCGGAGCCATATACGGAGCAACGGACTCTTGGGCCGACCCGACCTTGTGTTAGTAAGTTAAACTTAAAGAATGCAAATTTTGGACTTCAAATTAGATAAGAAAAATTATATTTTTCACAAAGATAATTTCATTTCTAAAGAACTCCAATCAAATGGATTCACACCAAAACAAAGGGAGCCCAAGTGAAATCAAACCAATCGTAGCTCAGTCTGATGAAACGACCAATTTATAAAATCCAGCTGGCTTCACCATTCAAACTTGCTGGGTATGCTCTCAGTTCAAGAACAATGCAAGACGCCCAAGTGAAATCAAACCAATCACAAGCTCAGATACAATAGACAATAATTCATAAAATCAAACGAACCTTCACCATTCAAACTTGTTATGCTCCCGGTTAAAGGAACCTTGTAGGACGAGAAGGGAGAGGAGGGGAGGAGGGGAGGAGGGAGGATAGCGAGAGCAATTTGTAGAAAACAAAACCCATAAATGGAATATATAGATAAATGGTAGAACAAAACAGAGGAGAGAAAAGGCTGCTATCTAACAAACCTTCCCTTTTGGAAGCTTTACTCGGATGGGCAGGACATAGAAAAAAATGGGAGACGTAATGTGTGACGCCCCATTCCCGGGGTGTCCATTGACAACCCGTCAACCCGCGGAATACTCGTGAATGTCGGGTAACCAGACACCCTCATGAAAAATCGGGTAGGGGAATGCTCCTTTTGTGCGGGGAGCTGCCCAAATACAAAAACTTATCTGGCTTGGTTCAATATGGCCTGCAGGGGTCCATCACAATTAAAATGAGTAAAAATGGCCTCTTGGGCCGCATCAATACTCCACGATAATCATATCTGACGAATATATATATCATGGTTCCCGAGAGTTTGATAATTCACTCTTATACAACATATATTAAAAGTTTAAAACATTATAATACATGTATCGACTAAAGAAACAAAGCCCCTGCTTGGAGCTTTCTTCAAATCGGTCTCTATGCATGTATCTGGCTAAAACCCAACCCGCAAACCCGGCTTTCTTCAAAATCGGTCTCAGAAAGAGTCGGTCTTCTCAGCGCCACATTGCACGAAAAAATGTTTCCTCGACGGGGTGGCTAAGCCCGAGTAGTGGAATCACCACTAAATGGGTTGCGATCCCCACCCTAAGTGCATATGCAATGCTCAAAGTAAGCTTACACATTCAAAGCGAAGTCGGTGATCCTACTTGGGAATGTCTACATGCACCCATTCCCATGTCTCGAGTCCTCACTTGGAAGCTCACTCACACTTACCTAAGTCATGTATGAGAAAATAATCATTTTCAAAACAAAACACAATTGTTCTTGAAAATATACTATCGAAGATCGGTAAAAAGATAAGGACTACCACTCGAGGCGGGTGGTTGGTGAGGCTTTTCACGAAACAGTCTGGTCCTCGTCAGAAATGATGGTGGCCCGTCTCTTAACCCGATTCTCGGGAAAAAATCTGTGAAATTCCTTTCGCAACCATGTTCGTTTTTCAGAAAATTCATGTCATGCACTAACACCTAATCTCTAGGTTACCCAGTGCATATGAAAATGCATTATGTCATTTCCAAAACCATTTATACAATATATCAAATATATCAATATGCAACATTCTCAAATTTGCACTCACAACACATGTCATTGATAGTGATCCGTCACCCAAAGATTTGCTCACTTGAGCAATTTACAATATCATCTCGATGGCCTACACACCTGATTATATTCCATATAATTATGTCCTTATGTTAACACATTAAAAATCACATTATATAGCCCTATCTATTCCTTTGATCCACCCGACTCGACCATTCTCTAATTTCTGTTCAAATTACAATTAGCTCGCGTGGAAATTTAATTAACGAACACGAGCAATTCAATTTGAATCACTCACACAAACACATTCTCTCACAAAAATATTTTGAGAACACTATTCACTGGTTACTATTCACGAGTCACTAGTCATGTGTCACTATTCACGTGTCACTATTCCTGAGCAGGAATTTGTTTTTAACGATCAACGAAGGCTTTGATTGAGGTACGTGGTGGAGCGCTCCTCTAAACGTCGGTTCCTCTTGGGTGGGTAGAATTCCATACCATTTAGGTCTCCCTACTCACCAAACACAATTTATTTCATAAAATATGAAACGAACACCCCAAAACGACCCTTACAGTCACGCGATTTGTCCAAATGGGCTCAAAATTCTCCTTCAGCAATTAGGTCCCGAGTTTTGAGTAGATCAAGAAAAGCCGGACGTCGAGACTCAAACCAGCAGAAACATTACAAAACACTTAGAAGCAAAGTGTAACTTCAAGTAGGATAAAACCCCTACCTCGTGGAGTTTGACGAAACTCCTAGACCCCGCTGGTGTCCGCGGCGTAGCTCTCATCGCGTAAGATCAACTTTTTGTGCCTTAGTCGAGGCAGAAAACCTACGGTCCAATTTTTGTAGATCTGAGAAAGAAACAAATAAAAGAAATAATAAAAAAATAAAAAAAATCCTACGCCCTCTTTCTGTCCCTCCGTCTCCTCCCACTTGACTTTTATACTTTTTATTATTATTCCTTGAAGTCACTGGCGATTTATCACCCAGAAATTCGTAAAATATTCCGACTACCTCAGAATTTGACGAAACTTTTAAATTCACTAGATTCCTTGAACAAATTGCGACACAATCCGTTTAGGTCATCGAGAGATCTAGGAATTTCCGGTTTCAGCCGAAGTACCGTTTTACCCTTTTTCAGAAAAATTGAATTTTTCTTGGTTCTTACATAATGGAGACTTAAAAAAGGCCAAAAAAAATTAAAAAATACAAGGGGATTTACCAGATTAAAATACATCATATTTAGACTGCTTTGATTTGTTGTTGTTCCTCGCTTCAACCCTTTCTCAATCCCGACCTCTCTGGTTTCCACATTCGCTTTTTGTTAAGATCCAACTCACAGAATATACATAAAAAGAGAAAGAGAGAAGAAATTTTGTTTCAATTGTTTGGTTTCCGAGAAAATACAGGAAGTAAAGCTAAGAGATTTTGAAGTTCTATTTTAATATCTCAGCCAGCTAAACAAAAGGAAAGATGAAAATGCACCAAAATGAAAAACAAAAAGCAAAAGATCAAAGAGAAGAGAGAGATATTTAAGCCCTATTTCAATTTTCTCGGTAGCCAAACAGAAATACGAAAATGAAAATCCACTAAAATAGCTAAGAAAAAGCAAGAGATCTAAGAGGAGGAAGAAGAAGAATAAAAAAATAGGTTAGTGTCAGCCCTTCTAAGTAGCTCATCAGATAGCTCGTATAGCTCACTGAAGAAGAAGACCTTATATAAGAAGAGGTTGAATCCAAACCTGGATCTATACTTTAAACTAGACCTACCCCATTGAAAATGATTTTCTATGCAATCGTGGGGTTCCCATGAGAGTCAAAACTTTACTCAACCTTTGTACTATCAGGATATGACTCATTGCAGTCTACAGATTCTTGAAGATTAGATAAGAAGCAAATCTCACGATTTCAGTTTTTTGATTATGTGCTTGTCATCATCTCTGCTTCTGCGGTGATGGCGGTGATCTTCATAGTTGGGCATACGACGATCCACGAGAAAGAGAAGAAAAGGTTTTGGATATGTAAATTAGGGTTTTGATAATTTAGGGGGAATATATATATATATTTTTTAATTAGTAATCGGGCCAGCCCGAAGAATCGAGGCTGGTTCGCCCGGCCCAATTGACGGGTCAATTGGGACGGCAGGTGGCTCGATTTTCGGACCAAAGAATTAAAGCCTGGCTGATCTAATTTCGGGTTGGTGTTGGCTCGGCGGCCGGACTTAAGTGCCCGGTTCTATTCAAGGGCCAAAAGCCCCCTCGCTTTATCTCTTCATCGATATGTGCATATATTTGATTTTTTTGTAGAAAAAAATTGATTTGATTTGACATAAACTAATATTTTGGAATATCAACTTTTTAATTATTTTAAATTATATTCTCCATTTATTTTATATTATTCTTTTAAAATTAATTTTCAAATTTATCTTATTAATATTTTTTTAAAAAAATTATCCTGACTTTAATTTTATTCATTTTATATTTATCTTTATCGTCTTATTTAAAAAATAATAATTTTTTTATTGTAAAATATTAAAAATACAAACTTATTTAAAAATTAAATACTTATATATTATTGGGGGAATTATGTTAAAAAAGAATAAAAATAGAACCCAAATAATAGATATTACCTTGACATGCAAAATCTCCATGCAATTAATAAAAACATGCACTTTTTAAGTAACTTTTGGTTAAACCCTAAACTATCTTTTTATCAGTTGACTCTGGAGCTGAGGCTACTAAGAAAGAATACTACATCATGAAATGAGATAAAAACTTTATTTATTTAGAAACTTATTCAATATTCTAACAAAAAGTTATTTCCCATGGGTTAACTAATAAGATAGTTTAGGGTTTAACGAAAAGTTACTTATAAAGTGCATATTTTATTAATTTCATGGAAGAATAATACATTCAAGAGTAGTATCGATACACTGGCAGGTTCTATTTTCCTTCTTGTGGTGTAATAGTGCATAACTATAATAGTACCCTATATTTCCTTTCAATATCTTTCAACTTGAATTAAAAAAGGACACTACTAATAAAAAATTATTTTGATTTCAAAAGAATAAAAATAGCTTTCAAAAAAAAAAAAAAACTTATATTTTTCTTAATTTTTCTATATAATTACCAAATAAGGAAAAATGAATCTTTTCTTTTTTCTTAGAATTTTCCATGAATAACAAAACAAGGAGAATTTTATATTTTCCTTTCCTTGTCTTTTTCTTTCCTTACATTTTTCCTTTCAATTTTTCCCTCATCGTTTTTCATGTTCCATACATAGTCTTTATATCCTCATATTATTTAATTGATTGGAACCATTTTTGTATAAAGTCACAAATATGTATGTTCCTTCAGCTTCCCATGATATGTTATTGAGGAATGGAAAAAATGCGAGGAGGCGACTTGTCATGAAATATGTTGGGAACAAAGTTGTCATTGTGCCTTTGGATCATAGGTTGATTGCCACCGTTTTGACCGGGTTGGGTGATACTTGTTATACTCAAGGACATACATTGACAAGCAAAGAGTTTTAGTTAGTCCTCAATTGTAGGCATTATCCCTTGAAAGAAGGAATTGGAAATATGTTCCCAACCTTGTCCGATATGGGATGACGGTAGTGTCATAGAATGTTAAAATTGGTTAACAAAACTAACGTAGGAAGTGAATTGTATATTGAGGTCGTTCGAGTCAAGCCACAGAAGGTGAATCAATCTATGAATACATGGAGTTTATTGGTTGGAGAGTAAATGATAATGTTGCGAGAGTGGACTATGGTTGTGGAGGCACTTTTCAAAGCGCACTCTAGCACGATGTTGATAGATGTGAGGTATATGGAGATGATGGTGGCAGAGAATGAAAGCTAATGATGAATCTGATGAAGATGATGATGATGAATCTAATGAAGATATAGATGTTCAAGCTGATGGACATGTTTCATCATTCCATATTCTTAACCAAGTTTTAGAGAATGAGCAAGGGATATATGTCTTTGTGGATTGGGCATCTTATGATGTATCATATAACCTAGATGATGAGGATCCAAATGAGTCATCCCCTATTCTGTATCACTTAGCACCATCACCTCAATTTGAAAATGTGGAAAACTTTGGTAATGCTATTTCAAGTGATTAAACTCCATGGGTAAAGCATACTACCAGATACTCAAGTGGATAATTTGTAGTTGGCTTTGTGATCCAAATGCGCACATGTAAAGCCCCAGAAAACTCTAAAATTTTATAATAAGGAAGTAGTATATATATTCAGGGTGAGCCAACTTAGGGTGTTTTTAAGGAATTATTAGATGAATATTTATTAAATGATTATATGCTAAAATGAGAAATTTATTGAATGAGAATATAAACCTAAGAGTAAATATGGAAGTGTAAAATGGGACTAAGGATCAATTGTAAGTAAGTTTATATGTCTAGGCAGAAATTAGGAGAAATAAATGAGCAAGGGAAAATAATAGGAGAGACAAATGAATAATAGAGAAATGGAAGGACCTAAATACAAAAGAAATAAAAAAAATAAAGAAAAAAAATCAAGGAAATGACATGTGGCATGTAAGAAAGAGAGGGAGAAGTTTCCTCCCCTTTTTAGAATACGATTAAGGGTGGATTCTGTAAGAAAAAGAAAGGAGAGAAAAAAGAGGAGGATTTTAGGTGAAGCTCTCACTTCTCTAGATTTCAGATGGATGTGATATTGGGCGGAGGCAGAGGAAGAAGTTCATCCTCTGATAAGGGCTTCGCATAGAGGCAGGAGTTGGGGGAGTTTAAAATGACTCGAGGAGGTGGAGTCTTCTCTGCGCTTTTGGTTATTTTCTACCTAAGGGTTGTGTGGTGGTTGTCGCCTTTGGGGGGAATGTTTGGTGGTATTTGAACCCGCATAGAAGGAAGCTGCCATATTGTGATAGTAAGCATTATCCCGAGACATAGGCGGTTTTTTGGTGGTGAATAAAGGGAATTGGTAGTGAGTCTTTACGGTAAATTAACCCACATCAATAGAGGCAGTGTTAGGCTTTTGAATTTCTCAATTCGGACCTGCGTAGACCAAGTTATGGTCCTTTCGCACGGGTCGAGAGATGCTTCGACCGATTAAGTCGGCTTCGGTACAGGTGTGACGTATGATCAAATAGGAAGGTCATAACTCCTTCGTTCAAGCTTCAGTTTTGGTGTTCATGAGCCTGTGGAAGAGAAACCCATTGGTCAAACTCATTCCGTGATATTCCAGGGGGAGGACAGTAGGTGTCAGGCGAACTCGGTTGAAGTCAGGTTAGCTCGTCGAGTCGAGATTAAGACTCGTGGTTTGACCCGTATGACCTCCGACCCCGAGGAGAGGGTCATAATAACTCGTCCCAGAACTACGTTTGGGTGTTCTTAGACTCTATGGAAAGCCCATTGAGTCAAGAAGACATTCATGTGCCTGTGGAGGGTAGTAGGTGAGCTCAACCAGGTTATCTCAGCTTGGCCAGTTCAGGTCAGCTCGGCCTAGTCAATCAGCTCGGCTAGGTTTGATTACGTGTGATCTCCAACTTCGGAAGGTCATAACTTCTTTGTCCGAACTCCGTTTGATTGTTTATTTGGAATTATGGAAAACCATTGAGTCAAGATTCCATTAGGCGTACATGCTGTGGAGGATAGTGGGTGTTAGGCCAAGCTCGGACCAGTCGAAACACCTTGTGACAATCAGGGGTCGGCAGGCTCGGGTTTGTTGACCTCAAGTTCGGAAAGGTCTATAACTTCTTGTCCGAGGCTTTCGTTTTACGGTGTTCTTGGACTCTATGGAAAGCCATTAGTTAAGAATTCCATTTGTATGCTGTGTGGAGGATAGTGGGCGTCGAGGCTTAACCTGGGACGGGTCGGGACACACACCCTCGGCTAAGTCGATTCGACTTGGTAGGTTTGGGTGCGATGTGACCTCGACTTCGAGATGTCATAACTTCTTCATCCGAACTCCGTTTTGGGTGTTCTTGGACTCTATGGAAACCCCATTGAGTCAAGATTCCATTTGTGTTCCTGTGGAGGACAGTGGGTGTTAGGCCGAACTCGGACAGGTCAGGACACCTCGGCCAAGTCAGGTTAGTTTGGCTGGGTTTGATTACGTGTGACCTCCAACTTCGGAAGGTCATAACTTCTTCATCCGAACTTCATTTCGGGTGTTCTTGGAATCTATGGAAATCCCATTGAGTCAAGAACCCACCTGTATATAGCTTGTTGAAATTGGAACTCAAATTAAACTCCAAAAATCAATCCTAACCAAAACTACTAGCACGCACAAATAATATTGTTCTTTAATGGTTTTGGAATAGGGGTTGACGAGGAGGAAAAGCCAAGCGAGATTGAATTAGAGGATTGAATCAAAGGGTGCAAATCTTTGCATGTTTACGTTTCTACGACTCTATTCTTATTTCAAGTGTTTGGTAGATTGCGAAATAAATCGGAAATGATTATATGAATTGAGCATATCTTTGAAATGATATTACAAAAGTGAATATGGAATTGAAATGTGATATTTGAAACGTTTAAAAACCGAATGAATATGAACGATAAATCAGATTGTAAACGAATTGGTCAATTCTTGACATTTCAGATCTGAATCGATAAAGCCGAATGACGGCAGACGGGATGCACTAGTGGCATTAGTCCGCGAGGCACTGAGAAATTGTCGATGTCGGCAGGGGATGCATGTCGACATCGTCGTGATGGCGTATGGCGTGAAGTGATACCACATGTCGGGGTGCACCAGCGATCCTCATGATGGGAGACAGTGCGACAAATGTGTGGCATTATTGAATGATAAGGGCCAGGATTCGTCAGCGAATCCGCGTCGAAGTGGATGAATCAGTCAAAGTGAAATAACCAACATTGGCGATTAATGTGATTTTATGTAGGAATTGAATTGTTTGCATTGATAAAATGGTATGAATCATCGCCAATCGATTATAAATAAAACCATGAGATGGACCAGCATGGTGTTCGATGACCAGGCGTGGTTGATGTTGGCTCCATGTCAGGACCAGTTGAATATTAGAAGACAGGCTATACAGACTTTGCTTGGCATGAAGAAGCGCGATGGCGGATTCATCTGTCGTTTGTGATAGATGGAAGGAGGAATAAAGATCATGACGTGAATTCAACGAGCCAATTGATATCTGATATACATACATGTATATGACTCACTTCATTTGGATGTTTTGATAAATCGTTAGAACTCTGATTGTCTATTTGTTTGCCTATATTTTAAAAACTAATAAGAATTCATACCTTCATGAGTGCATTTTGTGAAATATGATATTTATGGGCCTCCAATTTGAAGAAATCTTATTCATCATTAAACCAGCCAAAAATAGCGCAGTAAATGTTTTGATGTAGATAAATATGAAAAGTGGAACCATTAGACTGTGGGTTGGGACACAGCCCTTCAGATGAGCCAGGGATTGATTGTGTGACATTTTGGCGAAAAACTTAATAATCATAAATCAAAAAGTTAAGTAGTCTCCAGGGTTTAGTTGGATTAATATTGGGTTCAATTAAGACTGAAGATGTGATATGAAGAAATTTCAAAGTTTATCAGTCAAAATTTTAAATAGTTTATGGTTTACTCTCAAAGTGAATTTAAGATCATAAGAAGGCTATTTGGTATAAGTATCAAATGGAAACTCCCAGTGCATGTATGGAAAAATACTTCATTTATTGTTATCAGTATTATAAAAACTCTTGTGTCGATCTTTAACATGAATGGGATATCAATAAATTTGGACTCCGACAGTTTAATTATCTCATCAAGACTAGTGTAAGACACCAATTCCTTTGTTTATATTCTTTCATTCAAATATGATATGTTGGGAGAGCGAGATATGAAGTATATTTACAGGCAGTTGAGTGAAACATAAGCCTTAGACCTTATTTGGTGCTTTTTCAATCATATAACTCAGGCCATATATTTTCTGACATAAGTGCAAGAAGAATCTTAGGATCAGGTGTCGTTTAGAAAGCATTTTGAGTGTCATGTGCACCAAACCTTTGAGATCATTTCAGTGCGTAATTCACAGATTGTTCAAAGCCATCTGTGAAGGTTTGGACGATAACTAGTCAGTTTAAGTATTGGTGTTTTATTGTAAGGAGGCTCCTCAATCAGTTAATGATTATTATGGGGGTGCGTAAAAACGTGATTTCATTTTCCCTTTGATTTTCCTATATAGAAAGACGGATATTAATAGCTGAGATGGTTCTTGGCATGTAAATGAGTAACCCCAGCGGATGGAATTCCGTATTCCTCTGATGAAAATCAATTATTATGAAGTAATGAAGTAGATCTCATCTTTGGTGAAGTGGAACAGCCACTATCAGGATAACATCTTGTGTCTTATATGAAACAAGGCTTGCATGTTCCCTTCCCAGGTAAAGTTCTTGAAGGAGTGAGTGGAGGCTGGCACCATATAGATAAATCAAACATATGGTTTCATTAGGAGATTGAACTAGGCTCACAACCAGTGGAGATGGGAAGGCGAGTCTCTTGGACTATGAGCACTTTCTTATGAGCCAGAGACAGTTAAATGTAAAAGTCATCATTTTGAGTCCTCTTTGAGACCAGGGTTTTCCCAAGTGCTTGCACCTGTATCAAATCATATGAGATCTTGATCAGGCAGTATGGGATCAGTTTAGTACCTCATAGTTGTTTGATTGTTTTAGTTTTCAAGTTTTGAACATGACATGAACAGACTGACGTATTAGGTCGGCTGTTTTGTATCAAATTCATTATGATTCTGATGATTATGACAGTTGGAAGATATCAGTGGAGTGGAAGATGGGACTGGGCTTGATCAGAGCCGTCAGGGAGATCTGGGTTTAATGTAACATCAGTGAAAGAATTTTGGACTTCAAGAATTTGTGACCATAAGTCAGACTACCAACAATCCTCTGAAATTTGTTGTCATCAGTTTTCAATAATGATGTGAGATTTGTATCATGACAGAGAAAAGTCTTGTGCCCCTCCTTCAAAATTGGGTTGCCTGCTCTTATATCAGTTACACTAAACTATGATGGCAGAGACAAACTCATCTATCTTGTAGATGGTTCTTATTCCTCATTTTTGATTAATGATTGTTTGCTGTTATAATTCTTACATTTGTACCAATGCAATCTTATAGTGCTTTGAGTATTTTTTGAGTGGCTGCCATCTCTGTGATGACTATCTCAGCCACTAACTTTTACCTTACTTTTGTATTCTTGATACCATAGCTTTCATTTGGGTGATTTCTCTTCTCTCTCTTCTTTCTCTGTTTCTTGTTGCCCATTTTATGAGATATGCCTTCAAGAGATGTTTTGCTAACCTCAAACATAGAGGAGAGTTACTAGTTAGTTCAATAGGTCACATGAATTAATTCCTCTACTAAATGAAACAGAAATCTTGCATTGAAGTGTTCCAAACTTTCCACACTAGGGTTTAATGCTATTTAATGTGTTTCTTTTGGTCATCCCTTGTCTTGCTAGAGTTTAGTGTATTCTTAATGGTAGATACAACGACATTCTTTAAATGCCATTTGAAACTTCTTGAAATTAGGTTAAATGATGTATTTTTTTCAAACTGCTGGAACATTAAATGCTTTGTAAGTGTTTTGACTCAAATAGGAGTGTTTTTAAGGGTTGGGTTTTATAGCTAAGCAAAGATCCAGGTTGAGAAACCGCTTAGGGACACAATCTTGACCTCATTTTATCGAGCTAGTGACCCAAACCTTCAAGGTCTCCTATCACACCTCGCCGAGAAGCTATTTTAGTTAGCCCAATGACAACAACACCCTCACTTTTTAATACAAATCCAAAAATCCAAATGAAAGCCTCACCATTTTGAATCATGATACGGATCATTTGTGGGATGAAAACCCATCCCTGTGTTTGACCCTAGACCACTATATTGCAGTAGCTTTGCTCGCGATGGAGAACTAGGATATAAATATTGTTGGTTGGATCACCCTCTTGTGGCATGAATCCAAATGGCGCCACGTTAGGGATGGTGCGGAGACTTCTGAGATGAGTTGATATGAACTTGTAATCACATTACAAATTAATAAGTCTTTGACCCTTTTGAATTTCGTTTATTGAGCTTCAAGTTTTTATTAATTACTCCCTTTGGGCTGTTTTTCATTTTTTTTTTTTTCTGAGTCATTTTCTATTTTAGTTGCTGCTGATCCTTTGTGGCAAGCCTTGTTTGTGTTCTGCTTTGTCCATTTTTGTGTTCACAGTGTTTATGTCTTAGGATAGAGGGATATCGGGTGGGTGCAAAGAGTTGGTACGCAATTGAGCAAGGCTGTGAGAAGCTCGGTGTACACAGTGATCAAATGGATCTCACACGAAGAGCAACAGTAAATAGGCACTCTAGTGAATCGGCGACATACAAATCAATGAGGACCACATACACCCATACAGAGTGAGTGCTCCTTCTGCATCATACCACACGATGAGGATGTAGCGATGAGACCTTATTTAGTGCCTGGCACCGCGTTTCATGGTATGGAGATAAAAATCCATACTCACACATTCGGGATTTTGAGAGTATGCATAACTTTTTAAGGAAGGTATAGCAGATATGGAATTGACGTTGAAGTTGAAGGCATTCCTTTAACCTCAAGGACAAAGCCAAAATATGGCTCCATTCAGCTGGCCAGGAACGATTAAATTGGGCGCGATCTTCAGCTGAATTTTTGTTATGATGTTCATTGATTGAAGGTCTACACTTACTCGGCATGTGATAGAAATTTTCTCCCGGTATTGGGAGGTTCGCGGAAGACCATTAATGCGTACCACACCATGGTTTGATACATGGATGCTAGTGAATCATTTTTAGCAGTGATGTGTCTCACGCCCATGAAGCAACCCAGAAACCATGTGGGGTGACTTTACGAGCAAAACCGGATAAAGCCATGGACTTTTGGATTATGTGGCTGAAACTTCCAAAAGAGGATGGGATGACCATAACCAAGGGAGCGAGAGAAAATGAGGCCAGCCCGCCCAAGGGGAGGAATTTTTGCACTTTACGAGGAAAGCGGAGATGAAGCAGCGGCTACTTTGACCGAAGAGTGGAGGCTTGAGATGAGAAATCGGCATGAAGTGCAAGCGTGAATGAGAGTTGTTTGCATCTCACGGCTGCCGATTGTCGGAGTCAAAGCGGCCACAGCAGGGAGCATTGTCCGGTAATTCTTGATGGGCTTGTAAAACATGCCCGTGTCTTGGTCAAATAAGCCACCTACGATGCTCCTTATGGCAGCACCTATAACCTGGCGAAGAAATCATCCAAACATTTCATGAAGCTAAAGCCCCTGCATACGCCCTCCGAGAGTCTGGCCGGCAGCTCCACTTCAACACGCGGCGGCCTCACCCTCTTCTCTGTTGACGAGGCAATTTTGAATTGTAAGTGGTAGGCACGTTTGTGGAGGAACAAAAGGTGTTGAATGCCCAAGCAATCCCAGTAGTAGAGAGCTCACTCCAACAAGAAGATAGACATCATGGATTCACAAGTTGCAGAGTTCCATGCAGTTTGTCCTGGCAGTGATGAGGGTTGAAAGAGAATTCATTCCCGGACACGACAAACCACAGAGTGCCAAATAGGCTCGGCCCGATGATCCAAATGCAGAATGGTGATCAGCGTTAGTGACTTTGAGAAGTGGTAAAGAACTGAAGTCAACAGCCCCGACACCTGCCAAATAAATCGCATTAGTTGATCCGTCGGAAGAACAATCGGAAAAGGAAGGAGGTAGGCAGAGTGCTTTATCATTTCCCACGGTAACCGGAAAAGACCAGTCAGCAAGCGAAATTTTAGAGGTGCCTAGTATGTAAAGTTAACATTCCTCTTGACATGATCAAACAAGTCCCCACATATGCAAAAAATTTTTGAAGGACATGTCACGAGTAAAAGAAGGCCTCGATATGAACAAGAAGCCTTTTGGTAGCAAGTAGGTACTATCATTGAGTGCAAGACGATGAAATATAAGGACCCGAGATGTCCTACAATCTCAGTTAATATTGGAACCGGTGTGGAAAAAGCACTAGTGGACTTGGGGCTAGTGTGAACCTCTTGCCATATTCCATGTCTGACGGCTTGGTTTGGGAGAAGCTGAAGCCCTTCCCATCACCTTTGTCTTTGGTGATAGGTCATTACAAAACCTGAAGGGACCATGAGATCTTTCAGCTGAAGTGGACAAATTCTGCTGAATCCGAGTGGATTTTGTCGTACTTGATACGAGGGCCGATTTGCGTGGGAGCGATCAGTAGCCACCCATCATATTGGGGAAGGCTATTCTTAGCTACCAGATGCCATAATGGCTAGCAGGAATAGGGTTATGCAACTCACGTTTGGGAATATGACCTTAGAAACTCAATATCTTCCGACGAGTAAAAAAGGCATATGCACCAGTGGAGAATGTGAAGAGTCACGCATAATAAGATACAATTCTTGAAGAGCAGAACTCTTGGCGACAAGTGCAAGATGTGTTAACCCACGTAATTATCACGAGTGCCTTGGAGGTAGCAGAACACTCAATGCATGAGGCTTAGTGGGGGTCTTTGGAGAAAAGAAAGAATAGAAATTCTACCTCTGTTGTTTATTAAAGAGCAAAGGAACCTCGGCAGGTTAGAGGCTGAGCCCTGCCGGTTGGAGTTAAACCGCCATTTACGGAAAGAAAGCGAGAATGATATCGGTTGTAATATCATCACTCGACCTTCACAGGAGACTTTCTTTTTCACCTCCTCAAAGAAACAAGCAAGCTTTGGGGTGGAAAATTTTTGATTTAAAGGCATAAACCCAACAATCTGCACTCTACATTTATTTGAAGAAGAATGTCGAAGAGGTACATTGAACTGACCCGGAGAAGGATTGAATCCTCGCTGTAAGGAGGTAGTTCGCATTGAGATCTGAAATTCTTTGTGAGGCCCGAGGTATCATTTACCCATATCGATAGCACTTAGGTAAATGACCAGGTGGTACCGAAGTCGGGGAGTGATAGTTGTGAAAAATGAAAAGGCGAGAATTGTCTGCAGACTTACCCTTAGGTTGGAGGGTATGTGATGATATAGGGCTCCAACGAGTAACAAGAAAAAGATCACTTCCCACTACCCTTCGTTGATCGACTTCTTGAAGTTTAGGGCACCCATTCTATTGCTTTTGGATGGTGTTCAGGTACTTTCGGATAGGGTGCACAGAAGATCGAAAGATTGCCTTTACTTGTCCATTTGGCACCTGTCGCTACGAGGAGGATGCCTTTTGGTCTTCTGGCAGCCCACACTTTACTTTTCAAAGATGTATGCTTAGTATGTGTTTAGCGATATGGTGGAGCGCATAATGGAAGTATACATGGATGACATCAGCTGTATATGGAGCGATGTTGAAGAATATCGACTAATCTTAGGCTAATACTAACGAGTGCATGAAAGAACCTAGTGCTTAGTGGGAAAAATGCCATTTTATGGTGAACGAGAATTATGCAGGGCATATTATTTCAGCGAGGGAATAGAAGTTGACAAAGCAAAAAATTGAACTTATTTCCAAGCTGCCACGTCTCAGCCAGTCTTATAAAAGCAGTTAGAAGCGATTCCTCGGTCATGCAAGCTTCTACAGAAAATTCATCAAGGACTTCTCGAAGATTGCTAAACCCCTTTATAAGCTCCTAGAGAAAGATGCTAAATTTGTTTGGGAAAAAGAATGTCAGGAGAGCTTTGAAGAACTAAAGTCCCATTTGACCACTGCACTAATAGTACGGGCACCCAATTGGCAGTTGCCTTTTAAGGTGATGTGTGATGCAAGTGATCTTGCTATTGGGCCGATTCTTGGCAAAGAGAAGATGAGAAAACCTCATGTTAGTCTATTATGCAAGAAAAACCTTGAATGAAGCACAAAGAAACTATGCTACTACAGAGAAGGAATTGCTAGCGATGGTCTACGCCTTAGACAAATTTAGGAAACATACTTGTAGTTAGATCCGATATAAATGCATTTCTGAATAATTCCGGCTTGCAGAAATATCTCGACCAAGAAAAATGCTAAGGCCAAGACTTATCCGATGGGTTAATACCTTTGAGAGTTGCTGCAAACTAAAGACAAAAAGGGGTAGAATGTGTGGTGGCAGACCATCTTTCAAGATTAACAATAGCCCATGACACTCATAGCCCACCCATCAATGATGAATTTCCTAAAGAATCTTTAATGCATCTAGAAAAAGCTCCCTGGTATGCTCACATTGCCAATTTCTTTGCAACAGGAGAAATCCCATATGATTGGAAAGAATAGGATAGGAAGTATTTCTTGGCAAAGATCCATTCCTACTATTGGGAAGAGCCTTTCTTGTTTAAATATTGTGCGAGATAGGATAATGAAGTATGTGCTGAAGAACAACGGGGAATTCTAAGCCCGCTTTGCCACGAGTGCTGTGGTGGTCATTTAGCTTCGGAAGATGGCAATGAGGAGTCTTTACTTGATCACAGTTTCTCTTAGCCTTCCTTGTTTAAAGAAGCACGCAAATGTGTCGAGTGTGATAGATGCAAAGACTGGAAAAATTGTCTACGCCGTCATATGATGCCCCGAACCCAATTTTATTTGTTCGAGACTATTTGATGTTTGGGGCATCGGTTCATGAGACATTCCCCACATCTTATGGTCATACATACATATTGGTGAGAGTAGACTGTGTCCAAATGGGTTGAGCAGTCTACAAAACCAAATACCACAGGTGGTGCTCAAATTCTTAATGAAACATCTTCTCTGGAGTTATTCGAGTACCAAAAGCCATTATTGGCGATGGGGTTCACATTTCTGTAACAAACCTTTCGAAAACCTCATGGCTAAATATGGTGTGAAACACAGAGTAGCCACCCCTTACCATCCTCAAACAAGCGGTCAAGTAGAGCTTGCCAACAAGGAGATTAAGACCATTCTAATGAAGGAGGTGAACAGCAACAGAAAATAGTGAGTCATTTACACGAAGAAAACCCATCCTTGTGGACGATCCTAGAACCACTATTCAATAGTACCTATGCTACGCTAGTACAAGGTGTTATGTTATAAATACTGTTGATTCAGAATACCCTACGGGCTACACATAAGCACATGCGAATCAAATGGCGTCATTGCTGGGGATGGTGCCTTAGTGCAAATGACAACGTCCTAAACACTTGTGATCCTCATCACAAGTTCTGGTGAATTTCTTTTCTATTTTCATTCTTTCTTGATTTCTTGCTAGGTTATATTTGCATTCATTATACTTTGTTCATACTTTTTTTATTTTCATAGCTAACACTAACCCTTGTTGGTAGAGTTTTCTTCTGTTTCTTCTTAGTGTCTTGTTTTCATGTAGGAGTTATGTTCCAGGATTGTTTAGAATTCAAGAGCATATTGGTTAAGTAAAAAGTATCCTGGAAACCATAAGAATCAGAATCTGAGAGCTTGATTCTATAGACCTGAATTTGCAGATCAATAGTACCCCACATGAAGTAGCAAGTCGGCGGGAGTGGCGGGGAACCTCAATGCATTCAGATCCATGAGGGACCACATACACCCTCAATGATTGAGTGCACCCTCCTGCATTGTACCTCAAACTGAGGAAATGGTTGTTAAGCCTTACCTTGTGCCACTCCTTCCCACTTTTCATGGTATGGAGAGTGAGAACCCCTATACATATATCAGGGAATTTGAGAAGGTTTACAACACCTTCAAGGAGGATACGACCACAGTGGACTTTATAACACCCCAAAATATACCCTAGTCCTTTTAAACTTAATTAGGGAATACTATTAGTGCATTTGGAAATTTTTCGTAATTATTATTTTGCTAAGTGAGAAAATTTAGAAAACACAAGGTATTACAAGATCTGAGGTAAGAATTGTAACTTGTCAAAATGGGACCTAAAAGACATAATATAAGAAGATGGTGAGCTATTATATAAATGACATAACTTGATTTGTAAATAGGAAAGATGAAGGACTAAGGGTAACAAGGAGAGATTAAAAAAATCAAAAGAGGTGAAGACCAGTTTTTGTCTCTCATTTTTAGGAAGCAAAACGTGAGAAGAAGAAGAGAGAGGGAGAAAGAGAAGAGAGGAAGAGGAGAAAGAAAGGAAGAAGAAGAAGGTAGAAAGCCAAGAAAGGTATGGAACTTGTATGGAAACTATGATTTTGGTATGGATTATTGGACTTTTGGACTTTTGTATGGAATTGTTTGATGAAGAAGAAACCATATACCCTTTTTTTTTTTTTTTTTATGAATTTGGGTCTAAAGAACCCTAGTGGTATATTGGTTGTGTTTTTTGAACTTGAGTTTGGTTGATTGTAATCCTCAATTGAAGATAATTTGTGATAAGAAATATTGGGGTTTTAAGGGAGATGTTGTCAGAGTACCTCCAGCTTGAGCAGTCCTCCATTTCTTCGTCAAACCGTTTCGGATGTTCTTGGACTCTATGGTAAGTCCTTTAAGTCTAGAATCATCATGTATGGCTTGATAATATTGGAACTCATATCAGGTCAGAAATCACACGAAAACGATGAAGCTTTCTTGAGTTATCATCATGATCTTGTTCATAGGAAGCCTCAACCCAGGAAGGTCATAATTTCTTCGTCCGAACTCCGTTTCGGATGTTCTTGGACTCTATGGAAATCCCTTTGAGTATAAAATCCATCCATATATATCTTGATGAAATTGGAACTCATATTAGGTTCAGAAATCATGAAAAACGGTAGGCCCTACTGGTTATGCTCGTAGTCACTATTCATAGGAAGCCTTCAACTTCGGACGATCATAATTTCTTCGCCCGAACTCCATTTTGGATGTTCCTTGAACTATATGGAAAGAAATTTGAGTCTAGAATCCATCCATATATAGCTTGATGAAATTGGAACTCATATTAGGTCTAGAAATCATGAAAAAAAGTAGGCCCTGCTGGTTATGCTCATAATCATTGTTCATAGGAAGCCTTTAACTTCGGACGGTCATAATTTCTTCGTCCAAACTCTGTTTCGAATGTTCTTGGACTCTATGGAAAGCCCTTTGAGTATACAATCCATACATATATAGCTTGATGAACTTGGAATGATAATAAATAGCTCATAATCATACATGGTAACCATAGTTATTCATGCATATAATGAGATATTAAAAATGCAAAGATATGAATAAATGATTGTAAATATCGCATATGATCACCAGATGACATTAATTATTTAGGAATATGAGATATGTACTGAACATAAAATACACATTGTTTGCTTAGAACCTGGTAGAGGGATAGATGGGCATGCCTATTAGGGAAAAACAAGTACGCAACATCTTGATCAAGTTGACCTGTTGCAGGTCATTATAAGCGTATTGGGCTATATAGATAGTCGGTAATGCCATTACAATGATAATAGCGCCTTAGACACTATAGATGGTCATTGTCTCGCACAATGATAATAGAACCTTCGAGGCCCTTATGAACCACTATTTAAATGCAGTGAGTACCGCGCCTTGAAGATTTTAATAGTTTCCTTTATCCACTTCTAAAGTTTATGTAGGCATGAAACATAAAACAAATGACTTGAATATGAAATATGAAATGATATGATATGATAAGAGAAGCATAGCACAACTATGCGATGACAAGTATATTGTGACAAGAACATGAAGTAAAGTGTAAAATGATATGAAATGTATATGAACATTGATAAGAAATGAAACATGGTATGATAAGTAAATATGAGATATGTATAAGCATGTTTAAACCAGTATGATATATTAAATGTATATACATGTGTATAGAAGTGTGATGATCCATGTTAGTAGTGGGTCCACGAGTTTATTCCGCTAAGTGTAAAAAAACAGCCGCGGGTTTTCATCCGTGTAGGTATGGAGACGAGAGGCAAGAAGGTCGGATGACCCTAAATCGGTCTCGAGGTTAACCGTAGTTAGATGCCCATAGGAAGACTTTTGGTCTATTTTGTATATGTAATATTCTTTTTATTGTTTGTAAACAAATGTAAAGTTTTTGTATAAGTCGAACACTCCCATTTGTGGAGCTTGAATATATTTTGTAATCCGCTGTTACAAAAAAAAAAAAAAAAAGTGACACCCTTGCTTTATAGGGTCTTGCACGGGTTAGGCGTCATAGGCTTAATGAAACCAGCACCTTTCACATTGAAGAGATAAAATGGGTTGGCTCAACTCCTGGGCCAAGGACCATCGGCTTCGGTGAGATGCAGGTGGAATTTTTGAAGAAATTCTTCTCCACTCATAGGACAAATAGCTTAAAAAGGCAGATTTCCACCTTCTTAGCTAAAGAAAACGAAAAATTCTATGCATGCTGGGAAAGATATATGGAAACATTTGATGTCTGTCCTCACCATGGATTTGACACTTGGCTGCTGATCAGCTATTTTTATGATGGTATTTCTCCTGCCATGAAGCAGTTGTTGGAGACTATGTGTGGAGGAGATTTCTTGAGCAAAAATCCAGAGGAGGCTTTAGATTTCCTAGGTTATGTAGCTGAAGCTTCAAAGGGTTGGGATGAGCCTAACCCAAGGGAAATGGAAAGAATGAAATCAACTTCTTTTGTAAGGGTGGCATGTATTCCCTTAGGAGGATAATCTCTAGACTATGAAGAAGCTAAACTTTCAACACTAGCTAGAAGGTTGGAAGAAGTGGAAATGAGAAACCTGACATGAGGTGAAAAGCTTGACGAGACTCTGATGCCGCGATAAACCATGTTTCATGCGGTAGTCACGAACATCTGGGAGAGCAATGCCCAACCGTTCCAGCAATGAGGGAGATGTTAGAGGAACAAGCTAATGTTGTTGGTCAATTCAAATCAACGACAAACCCCTTCTATTGTGAGGGAATCTTTCGTAACTCCGGTAACCTCAGCCCGAAGCACTTTCGGTAATAGTCTGTGGAAGCTAGTAAAATTAAAGCGTGAAGCGTAACGATGGGTTGCGAATTTTGTACTTAAAAATCACACCTTTAGATTTGAAAATCGACGGCATAATGGCTACGGTGATGAGCGAAATAAAATCACTGTATAAAAAAATACCCTCGATATTTTCCAAAATCCAACTCTGACCATAAAGGACCTCTGGTCCTCATCAAAATATAGATACAAATCAATCCAACATAATTTCATCGCCTTTGTTTTCTCAAAACCATGCGTATATTTTACAAAAGATATTTACATATCTGAATGTCACATTTTTACTTTCTCATTTCCTTTACACCTTATCTTACATATATACAACCACGTCTAGAGGTGAGGATCTGGAAAGGTCTTTGACCAGCCACGCACTTAAAGTATTTAAACGAAGCGTGACCCAAGCGGAGCTCGGTGGGCTATAAGTTCTAAATGTTGTTATCTGCTTTGTATGTACCCCTCAATATGAAAGAATGGCATAAATGGTTGTCGTGTTTGTAGAAAGCGAGATTTTGCTATGAAAACCATTTTTTGGCTTATTACAGAAAACTATTTCTCTTCTTTGGCTTGTTTTGATAGTGGTTAATATGCGAAAGTGCTATGTAAATCAAGTACCAACCCTTTGGCCCATTTAAAATGCCTAGAGCGTGATGCCACGGAACCTCGAGAACACTTCCAGTGTGAACCTCGGAACACTACTGTCTAATGGTTCGGTGAGCACGAGCCCCAGGATCTACAGAAAGCATAATGGAACCTCGGAACCAAAATACTCGGTGATGGAACCTCGGAACCAACACCTCATCTGTAATACTATGTCGGTCTTTTAACTATCTATATACCACCCAGATGTCTGAATCCTATATAAATATATATATCTAACCCCGATTGCCGACCGGACAATATAGTTAGTCATAATGTTCCATAGCACTTGCCATGCACAATCCGAGATACATCCGATCGGGCGGTACGTACCATCTAGGGGGTTGCTAAACCAAGCCAAGCTTGTTTCTTAAGAAATCTTGAAATCAAAAGTTTATGCTCCGGTATAACCGAGCAGGAGATAAAAAAATATGTTTACTCGACATTGTATTTTCAAAGCATTTTACAAACTTGTAATTTAAACACTTCGTTTCGAAAACGATTTTAGTACTACTTTCTCGACTAATTTCTTTCCGAATTCTTGTCAAGCACTCTAGATTATCGTCGGTTGATGCTCGATCGCCTACACAATCCATCTAATGCGAAAATACCTCAGTTCAGCGTTTTAACCATAAAACATACAAAGGGCTTTATCGAAACGAACTTCGATTCTAACAAACTTTCGCGTGCTAGTCCCATTCAATAAGGACATTGTGTATAAATTGAAATTGACCCGAAAATGCCCCTACATGGTGCCTATAAAAACCTATGTTTGTATGCTTTCAAAACGACCTGCTTATTCGATGTATTAGACCACACACGTCAGCATAACCACGAAATTCGCACACGTGATACTACAATTAAATTTTTTCAAAAATTATGTGGGCACCAAATCTTATTGTAGGACTATAGTTAAGTGTAGACTTAGGGACTTTAGCAAGTGCAAAAACACTTAAAAATATTTCTGGGGGTATGTTCGAGATTTGTCGAATAAAATCCTAAAATTTCAACCCCGACTAATAAGCAGTCGAAATTCAACAGGCTAATACGAACAGTTTCGAAAATTCCTAAAAATTCATAAACTCAATCCAAAAATTTTGGAACTGAAGTTTACGACCTTTCACAGCCTCTAAGAAAATTTCAAGCCATTACATAGCATTTAGGCTCGAAATAACACAAATAGGAAAATTTCCTACCTCTTGAAGTGTGACAAAATGCTAAGCTTTTGATACCTACGCGTAGCTCTCGTCGCGTAGACCAACTTTTGCCATTTGCTTCGACAAAAATCTACGATCCGATTTCCGTAAATCTGAGAAAAAAGCGAAGAGAAAAAAAAAATAAAAATAAAAACTCTCTCCACTTCGTTCTCCCACACACCACTTTCCCGTTTGACTTTTATTACTTTTTGATTTTTTTTTAATATTTTTATTTAATTATTATTATTATTATTATTTGGATAAATGATTTCTCCTCATTAGGTCCATTTCTTTCCGAAAAAAATTTATTTATTTTCGATTAACTTTATTATAATGAACTTAGATCAAGTCATTCGACTTTAGAGATTTTGTAAATCTTGTTCTGAGAATCCTTGGCGACTTATTACGAGAAATTAAGTAAAATATTCCCGACTATCTCGAGAATTCAACGAAATTTTACGGGTCACTAGAATTCGCGAGGCGAATTTAGCGGGCGGTCGTTTAAGTCATCAGAATCTGAAAAATTTTCTAAATACGAACCATTATGGTAATTATTATTATTATTATCCTTTGAAATTCCATAATTTGTACTTTCACCTCCACTTTCCTTAATTGCAAAAAGTGCCACAATTCTTTGACAATATTTATAATTTCACCCTTAAAACAACTTTCAAAAATTCTATTATGGCACTAAAATAATTAAGGAAGCCCTTGAGTGCACATATGCGACCCTACGATTACACATACCGTACACCCTATCGGGACGAGGCGTTACAAATCCTCCCTCCTTTAGAACATTTCGTCCTCGAAATGAACAAAGCTCTTTATAAAGAGGATGCCTTAATATGAAAACAGAGGATATTTGCATACGAGCCTGCGACTCCCATGCCCTCCTTAATCCCATGATTCCCTCATAAAACTTTGACTAAAGGAATGACCTTATTTCGCAAAATCTGCTCTCTGTGATCTACTATGCGCATTGGGTTGCTCCTTATAGGTCAGTATCCTTTAGTTCCTACGGGCGTCTCTGAGTACATGGGAGGGGGATGGAATGTACTGAGCATGGATATGAAACACATTATGAACCTTAGGCGACTGCGGGAAGGTCTAATCGCTATGCTACTAGTCAGCTCGTAATAATTCTCCTATGTACTGTGGGCCTCGACTCAGCGTCTTCAAATTTGAGAGACACCTTTCTAATAGGAAACTTTGAGAAGACTCTGTCGCCCACAACAAATTGTAGTCCCTACAGGCGTTTGTCATATAACACTACGTACGTCACGGCTATCTTGAGTAAATGCCAGACGATGCGGATCTTATCTAAGGTAATTTGTACTAATTAAGGCCTATCAGTCTCTCTGCTCCTACTTCATCCCGACCTGCGAGTGCGACACTTAAACCATGCAATGCTTCCGTGGAGCCATGCCTATCTTTGGATAACTATTGTTATGAAGCGGAACTCCATGGGAGAGATAAATGCGTATCGACCCTTCAATATCGCATTATGCAGAGGCATATCTCTGGCGTCACGAATAGTTCTCGACTGACCATAAGTCGAGGATGGAAAGTACAATGCTAAAAAGTCTGTCGAGTCCCCATGGCATCCAGTAAACTAGACCAAAATATGGATGTGGGGTCTCAGTGCGAGACTATAGATATGAGAACTTTCATGTAATCTAACTATCTCCCTCCATATAATTGGAGCCAACTTGTCCAATGGGTCATCATTATAGCCCCGGGAGAAAATGCGCAGTTCGTTAGTCTATCCACTATCACCCATGAAAGGAATCGTGTTGTCTCGAGTTCTCGGAAGCGCAAAATCCATAGTAATCTTATCCCACTTCCAAACAGGAATCGGAAGGATCTGTATCTTTCCTGCGGGCTTAACTCTTGCCTTCACACGCTAACGGGTTAGGCATCTAGATCTTGAAATCTGCAATTTCTTTCCCTGCCTTCCACCAATATGCTCCCTCAGTATGATACATGTTAATTGCTACCAAAGGTGCATGGCATATCTTGAAGGTAGACTCTTCCCTTGATTTCCCTTTTTAGTTCACACATTTCGGGTACACACATTCGACTCCTCTACTTCATTCATATAGTCTTTGATCACCGGAACTTTAACCTGCACCACCCTCAATCTCGCCCTCAACATCATCTCACGAAGCACCTTGACCTTCTTAGTCGATCACGAAAGGGCGAGCATAAAATAGTCAGTGGTGTCAGCGGATGTTCACTACCATTGAACTCCCCGAAGATCACCAGCTCTATCAACAATGGAGATATCTTGATACTGCTGAGATAAGCATAGGAACCCTCTGGTTTCCGGAAGCTTAAGGCATCAACCACTACATTGGCCTTCCCGGATGGTACTCTATCATGCAATCATGAATCCTTAATCAACTCGACCATGACGTTGATTAAAAGCCTTTTCCGGTGAAGATATCTTCATAGGCTCTTATGATGGTGAATATCTGACGAGGAACAAGTATAGATAATGTTTCAGTCTTTAGAGCAAAAACCCGCTAGCGCTGATTCTAAATCATGGGTCGGGTAGTTACTGCTCATGGCACTGGCGGCGGAAAGCGCAGCTATCCTTTCTTACCATCATCAGCCACCTAACCGCGTACGGAGACATCGCGTACACCATAACGGTGCTTTCTGGCGGTGGTGATATTCGATTTGTGTGTCACCTCAATATAAAACTATGCTGGCGGGTATCGACCACTCTAATTTAAGTCCTTTTTGATAGATTGTGGTGTGAAGTTTGCTATCTTGAAAATCGACACGCGATCAAAACTGGACTTGAAACATTAGTGGCGGCTTCAGTTCACTATAGCCGATCTTACGAGGATCCACACTAATACCTTCTCTGAAATGACTGACCCAGCTACTTTGTCGACCGCGCCTTACTAAACTTGGCCTCTTGGCAGCTCTGAAAAATGTAATCTTGTCGAAGATGTATCATTCTCTGGATCACAGTATCAGATATCATCAATGAATATAATCACAAAATTATCTAAATACGGATTGAATACCCTGTTTATCAAATCCATGAACTTCGGTAGGGCATTAGTCGTCAAGATGGCATCACTAGGAACTCGTAGTGTATGTCACGTCTGAAGAAGCGATCTTGAAACATCATTCTCCCGGACCCTCAACTGTTATTAGCCTGACCTTAGGTCAATCTTAAGTATACCGGGTGAATTGGTCAAATAGCTCATCTATGAGAAGCGGATCTTTGGTTGCATATTATGCTTGGGTCAGTTGTTTATAGTACATCTGCTTAGTAAGTTTCCATCTTTCTTCTTCTGAAAATTGGAGCTCCCAGGTGAGTCTAGGTCAGGATGAAGCCCTTGTAACAATTCCTCAATTATTGCCTTCAATTCTTCAAACTCTGTGCCGTGCGTATGGAGGAATGGATATCATTTCGGTCCACACAGAATGGGTTGGCTTCAATTGCTTTATGCGAGGTAAGCTTTGAAATATCATCCCGGAAGAACATCTGGAAACTCTTTGACTATGGGGATGTCTTCCAGCCGTCTCCCCTCTTGTCTCCTATCCACCACAAATGCAAATAACCACAGTAACCTTCGAGAAGCATTTTCGAGCGGTCATAGCATTAATGAGACTAGGCGATCTCTCTTCATTCACAAAATATTATGCTTGGTTCCTTTAGTAGGAATAATCTTACTTCTTCTATAGCAATCTAAGGTGGCTCTATGCCTGGATAACAGTCCATGCAACTATGTCAAAATCATGGATACTCAACACTATGAAGTATGTTGAAATCCTTATTAAGTGCCATTCTTTGCCTGAACTATCCTTTCCAGATATCATAGTATCCCCATTAGATGCAACGGAAACCACCATCGACCATATAGGTTGGGACTCTATGCGGTGCCTCTCGATGATAAATAAATAAATGAATAATTGAAAGCACGGGTCCTGATATATGCATCATGATCGTAAGCGAAATCATACCGATAATCCATGTCTAGTGATGCGCGCCTCTATTGATATTATTTGTATGTCCCAGAAACCTAAGAAATGCAGTACCGCTCTGAATCGGCCAATCGGTCTTTGCCTCCGCCTCTACACCCCTACCGCAACCTCTGCAGTCTTTGTCACGCCACCTCTGCACGAACCACCATACGGCTTGGCCCGGGGCCAGGTGGTGCAGGGTAGATGCTACGCCTACCTCGGAGGTCTTTTTCTACTAGGCATTGGGCAGTCTTGGATAAAGTGACCTTCCTGCCCGTAATGGAAACATCTTGTCATGTTCATCATGCACTCTCCGAGATGCCTCCTCTGACATGTAGGACACAATGGAAAAGATGATCTTGAAGATCTACCGCATCACAGGGGCTGGCGGCAGAATGGATCCCACTGTTAGATGTTGCTCCTCGATCACGAGCCTCTCTTAGTCTCTTTCCTTTCTTTCTACTAGGCCCGACCAGTGTCTGGTGACTAGTGTCGGAGCACCTCTCTTCTTTATTCTTGCATACAGGTTAGGCCCAAGCTGTCATTTCTACCTTTAGTCTGACCTCGACCGGCTCTCCCGAAGTTATTTTGGGATGCCCCGAGAGTTAGATGAACCTTAGATTAAGCATTGGCCAGGCCATGAATCGGCTTACATTTATGTACCTCATTTTCTTGTATCATAGGCACCAATTTCACCTCTGAGAACCTCTTGCTCATATTACGTCTTCATCCCGAGGATCGACATCTGCTGAAGAGATTCTTATTTTGCATCCACGATAACTACGGGTAAATCACAATGTAAATGCTGCCGGGCCAGTCCCGGGTGACTCATGTAGGGTGTCTCCTCTTAATGGCCTCCTTGATCCTTGGCCACAGTTTGCCATCAGAACCATGAAAATAGGACTTCACGCCATCGAACACCCATCAACGTATAAATTTCACAACCTGTCTAACCATAAGTCGTTGCCTCTGAGTGTGGGGTACCATCATAAGTTTAGCCTAGTTTTAGGCGCGTTCTGCCATGCCTACGCTCTTTGGAGCTCTGTGGTTGAAGAAGCGGTGGCCCTCTGTAACAATGCGTACTTTGATCCATCGTCAGTACCGCATCTTAGATTACGCTGCCTCGATGGATTTATGGCTGGGCTTAATTATTGAGACATCTTCGATGCGGGGTGTCTTTCGACGTTTCTCTCTGGTGGTGCCTCGGTCTTGAAAGTCTAGATCGACCTCACGACTAGATCGGACATAATCTTGTGAATTTCAAGGTTAAAGATTCAGTGACGGCTTTACAATATTTGATGCATGCAAGGATTTGAAAAACAATATAGGTTGCAATAGGAAAATCATTATAAAACAATTCTGAAATCTTGTGGAAGCGCGAAAAAGCGAGGCGAACTATACTTCAAACTCCTACGATACCAACTTGTGAGACCCACTTTCCTATTGAGGGTCACTGGCAACTCCTGATAACCTCGATAAGCTCGCAGACAAATTACAAAGCTAAGCCACCCAAAAGCGAAGCTGTCTTTGAAACGTGGGTTATAAAATTTTGTACTTAAAAATCACACCTTTAGATTAACGGTCGACCTCTTGGCTGCACGATTGAGTCAGCTTAGAAATACAAAATCCTTGTATAAAAAATACCTCCCAATATTTTCCAAAATCCTTTACAACCATAAGGACCTGCTGGTCATAAATGCAATATAGATACAAATCAATCGACATAATTTCATCACTTAACTGTTTATCTCAAAATCATGCATGCATATTTTACAAAAGATATTTACATATACAAATGTCGCATTTTGCTACTACGTTTACTTTACACCTTATCTTATATATACGACACAACATCTGGGGCGGATCCTAGAAAGGTTTCGACTTGGCCTGCACTTGAAATATTGTTAAGCAGAAAAAGCTGTGACCCAAACGAGCTCGTGAGTCGTTATAAGTTCTAAATATTTGTTATGCACTGTATGTACTTTAATATGAAAATAAATACGAGAAATGGTTGTAAAGCGAGGAAATTTAGAAGAGCGAGATTTTTTTATGAAACATCATTTCTAAAAATTACAAAAACTATTTATGCTGCTGAAAACTGTTTTAGTGGTGGTTAATATGCGAAAAGTGCTATCTTGTAAATCAAGTACCAACCCTTTGTAGCCCGTTTCTGAAATACCCTAGACGTGATGCCACGGAACCTCAGACGGCATCGGTAGTGGCTTTCTAAGAGAAACACTTCACCATCTAGCATGGTCGGAAGTGAACACGTGGGATCTCTATAAACATAATGGAACACTCAGAACCAAAATGCTCGGTGATGAACCTCGAATCCAACACCTCATCGCCATATACTATGTCGTAGCTAACTATCTATATACCCCGAGATGTGCGAAGGCGACTCACTATATAGAGAAATATATCTATATCTAACCCCCAATTGCCAGGCCGAACCTTATAGTTAGTCATAATGTCCCATAACCTCGCCATGCACAATCAGAGATACATCGGCCCAGGAGCGAGGCATGTCGTCTAAAGGTTTTGCTAAACCGGAGTAAGTGTTTCTTAAATATTTGAAATTAAAGTTTATCTTTGAGTATAACAAGTGGGAGTAAAAAAAAAAAATGCTTTACTCATTACATTATACATTTTCAAACATTTTACAAACTTGTAATTTAAACATTTTTCGTTTTGAAAGCGATTTTGAGCTCACCCTTTTCTGGCGACTAATTCTTTCAATTCTTGTCAGCCACTCTAGATTATAAATCGGATGCTCCAATCGCCTACAATCCATGCAAATGCAATGCCCTCGGTTCAGCGTTTTAACCATAAAACATACAAAAGAGATTTCAAAGCGTATGTCGAACGAACTCGATTCTAACAAAACTTTGCGTGCTAGTCCCATTCAATAAGGACATTGATAATATGAGGTGAAATTGACCAAAATGCCCCTACACATGAATTGCCCTATAAAAACTATATGTTTTAACAACTTTTTCAAAACGATCCTATGCTATTCGATGTATTAGACCACACACGTCAGCATAACCACGAAATTCACACATGTGGTACTACAATTAAATTTTTTTCAGAAATTATGTGGGCACAAAATGCTATTGACAGGCATATGGTTAAATTCTAGACTTAAGGGACTTTCCATAGAGTCTAAAAACACCCAAAAATATTTTTGAAATTTATGTTTGGACTGTCCGAATAAAATCCTAAAATTTCAACCCAGTGTCAAACTTGATCCAGTCTTGACTATCAGAACCTGATTTGAAAATTCCCTAAAAATTCATAAACTCAATCCAAAAATTTTGGAACTGAAGTTTACGACCTTTCACAACCTCTAAGAAAATTTCAAGCCATTACATAGCATTTAGGCTCGAATAACACAAATAAGAAAATTTCCTACCTCTTGAAGTGTGACAAAATGCTAAGCTTTTGATACCTACGAGCAGTTCTCATCGCGTAGACCGACTTTTGCTTATACTGCTCAGAGCAAAAATCTACGATCGATTTGTGCGTCGAGAAAGAAGTGAAGAGAAGAAAAAAAAAAACTCTCTCCACTTCGTTCTCCACTTTACTTTCGTTTGACTTTTATTACTTTGATTTTTTTTTAATCTTTTATTTAATTATTATTATTATTATTTTGGATAAATGATTCTATTACCTCATTGGGGTGGTTTCTCCTGAAAAAAAAATTATTTATTTTCGATTCACTTTATTAATAAATGAACTTAGATGAAACAATTTCTCACGACTTAAGAGTTTTGGCAAAATCAAGTCACTAAAAAATCATTACATGAAACATGCTGAGAAATTAAGTAAATAATTAGTATGCCATAATTATTGAAATTTTTCAGGCCATTCGTTCGTAGAATGAATTTATGTGCGATCCATTTAAATTCTCACGAGATCTAGAGAATTTTCTGAGCTTCACGAACCATATAATGTTTTTATTATTAGTATCCTTTTGAAATTCGCAAATTTGTACTTTCACCCCTCCTTTCCTTAATTACAAAAAGGGTGCACGATTCAACATTAGCTTGTATTCGCATAAAAACAACTTTCAAAAATTCTATTATGACTTTCGGAAATAATTAAGAAGGGAAGCCCTTGGTGCACATATGCGACCCTACGATTACACATACCGTACACCCTATCGGGACGGGGCGTTACACAACCAGTGCACCATATGGTAACACCTACAACCTTAGTTGGAGAAATCACCCAAACCCCTCTTGGGCGAGAGCCCCATGAAGTATGCCTCATGCCTCCACGGTATGCTTGACTTCTCGGCCATCATAACAACTTGATCGACTTCTCCCGATTATTAATTTGTCTTAAATTTGAGCAAAGTGGTAGATAACTTTGTAGAATGAAAGCAGTTAATATCGGTAAACAGGAAGGAGTTGACACTATGAATCATGAACAAGAGATTAGATGGAGTTACAGAGCGTAGCTAAAAAAATTAGACAACTGGGTATTGATTTCGGGCTAACTTGATGACCAACAAGTGCGAGGAAAGGGACAGAATTTCCTTCATAGACACGACCCGAGCCTAAGTGATTTCATGGCTGAGTCTCTGCAGTAGACCTACTCCCAAGATAGATGAAGTGAAGGTAGTCATCACTCTAAGGAGTGGTAAGCGAGTTGAACAGCCCAATGCTAAACCCACTTGAAGAGGCTAAGAAGAAAAGGATGAGGAGGCAGGAAGAATTGTGATTAAAGAAGATATGATGAAGAAGAGCATGCCCACTTCCATTTCCTCAATCAGAGGCGAAGAAGGTGAACAACCAAAAATTTGAATTCTAGAAGTGTTAAAGCGGTGAAAATTCGACATCCCTCTTTTTGGATATGATTAAGTCCCAGCGTATGCGAGTTCTTAAAGACTTGTGCACTGTAAAAAGAGGGTTGAGTATCAACAAGGAAGCCTTCTTGACAGAGCAGGTCAGTGCCATCATCAAGTGCAAAACCCCAGTGAAATACAAAGACCTAGGCTGTCCTACCATCTCGGTGAATATTGGAGGAACTTGTGTGAAGAAGGCATTATTGGACTTAGGGGCTAGTGTCAACCTGCCACCCTACTCAGTTTACAAGCAGTTGGGGCTAGGAGAATTGAAGCCTACCACCATCACCCTGTCTTTAAGCGGGCGGTCGATTAAGAATCCCGAGAGGCAACATTGAAGATGTCTCTTGAGTACGGTGGACATATTCTATTACCCAATGGACTTCGTTGTCCTTGACACCGAAATAGTTGTTGTAGGAGCCAATTATGTACCCATCATCCTTGGGAGGCCATTCTTAGCTACCTCGATATGATTGTTAATTTATAGAAATGGAGTTATGCAAAATGACGTTTGGGACATGACCTTGGAACTCGACATTTTCGCCAGGCAAAAAACACATGCTTTAAGTGGAGGAGGATCATAAGAGGTTTGTCACGATTGACACCATTACGGATGAATAGTCTCATTCCTGCGACATTTGTAGGAAGGGTGGTGAGAACCAGCATTACGGCTGCGAGGAAGCCACAGATTTGTATCTTGGATTTGGGCGCGGAAGAAAGAGACCCGCCCTTGTGCTTTGGGGAGGATAGTGAAAAAGAAGAAAGCATAGAGCCCCAAAATCTTGACCTCAAGCCTTTCCCTGTAGAATTAAAATATGCATATTTAGAAGAGGGTGACCTATGTCCAGTTGTGATTTCTTCATTCTTAGAATGCCTTACGAGGAGGCGATCTTACGGACATCCTCGAAATCCCAGTAGGCCATTGGATGGAAAATTTCCGATCTAAGAGTTAGTCCTTTGGTTTACTCATCACATCTATATGGAGGGAGAAACCAAGCGATTATGAAGAACGACCCGCGGTGGCTAATCCTCATAACATCACGAGAGGTAGTGCGCACGAGAAGTTCTCGAGATTCTTTGCCGGCGGCATTGTTACCACATTCGCAGTAGTCCTTGGGTGAGTCGACTTAGGTGGTGCGAAAAGTTAGGGGTGACCCGCGTAGTAGAATGAAGAGGGGATGTGCCTCGCGCCTTACCACGAGGTTGGAGGGTATGCATGAACTCTGAGAAGACTAATGTGGTGACGAAAGGACCGCTCCCTTTAGCTTTCATCGACAAACTTCTTGTGAGAGGTTTGTTTTAGATTATTGCTTCTTGGATGGGTATTCTTGATATTTTCAGATAGAGATTGCGGCGGAGGACCAGGAGAAGACCAGCTTCGCTTGTCCATTTGGGACTTATGCTTATAGGAGAATGCCTTTTGGCCTTTGCAATGCACTTGCCACATTCCAAAGATGTATGCTCAACATTTTCAGTGATATGGTGTAGCGCATTATGGAAGTGTCTATGGATGATATCACCATATGGGGAGTACTTTTTTGAGAGTGCTTAGCCCGACCTTGAAATTGTCTTGCATCGATGCATTAAGAAGAACACACAGGCCTTCAGTGGAAGAAATGCCATTTATGGTGGTCAAAGGTGTCTGGGGCATGTTGTCTCTAACAAGGGAATTGAGGTTGATAAGGCCAAAGTTGATCTTATTTCCAAGCTACCACCCCCCAAAAATTTCAAGATAGTAAGATAGTTCCTTGGCCATGTTGGCTTCTACAGGAGGTTCATCAAAGATTTTTCGAAAATTGCAAAACCCCTTTATAAGTTGCTGGAAAAGGATACTAAGTTTGCATGGGATGAAACTTGTCAAAGAGCTTGAAGAGTTTCAATCCACGACCAGCACTTTTTATAGTGAGCACCTAACTAGCGGCTACCTTTGAAGTCATGTGTGATGCGGTGATCTTGCTATCGGAGGCGATCCTTGAAGCAGAGAAGATGGAAAGCCCTATGTGGTTTATTATGCAAGCAAAACTCTAAATGAAGCTCAGAGAAATTACACTCCCACAGAGAAGGAACTGCTGGCAGTTGTCTATGCCTTGGACAAATTCCGAGCATACTTGGTGGGGTCAGACATTGTTATTTTCACAGACCACTACGCTGAAGTACCTCTGACTTAAGCAAGATCTTTAAAGAAGCGAGGAGGCTTATCGGATGGGTTCTCTATACTCGGGAATTTAATCTTAGGATCAAAGACAAAGAAGGTAGAGAATGTAGTGGCCAGGATCACCTCTCGGTGACCATGGCCTGACCCACACAATCCTCCGATCGATGATGAATTCCACACTGAGGAATCCTTTGCTTGCTTGTAGAAGTGCTCCACTGTATGCTCATATTGCTAATTTCTTAGCGACAGGGATGGTCCCAGCTGAATGGAAGGCACAGGATAAGAAATACTTCTTCTCCAAAATTCATTCCTATTATTGGGAGGAGCCATTTATGTTCAAATACTGTGCAGACCCAATCATTAAGTGTGTGCTGAAGGAGAAGCAGCTTGATGGATCCTTAGTCAGCGCCACAAAAATGCTGTGGAGGTCATTTAAGCCGTGAAGATAGCTATGAAGGTGCTCCAATTTGGGTTCTCTTGGCCTTTCTTTAAGGATGTTTCTGTGTGTCTTGCAGAGTTGCCGATCGATGCGAAGACTTTCAAAGGAAGCTTTCTCGAAGAACAAATATGTTTGCCAAATCCAGTATTAATGATTGTTTCTATTGCGGTATGTTTGGGCGATGAGTTATCAGGACGCCGAATCTCACTTCTTAGTTTTGAGATCGTATTATACTAGAGTTAGTTAAATGTCAAATAAGTTGTTTTACAATTCTACTATACAATGGCGATCATATGAGTGTTCTTGTTTTAAAAGAGAATATCTTCTTGATTTGAGGTACTAGGGCTACAATTAGTGATGGGGGTTCACCGGGTTTGCAACAAACCCTTTGAGAGCTCTCCTGGCTAAATATGAATTGAAACATAAAATGGCCACCCCTGCCATCCTGTAGGTGGACAAGTTAGGCGCGATAAGGAAATCGAAGACTATCTTGATGAAGGTAGTAATTCCAACGGGAAGAATTTGGTCCCTTAACCTGTTTGCGGATTCATTATGGACATATGAGACGACCTTGAAGACAATTCTCGGGATGTCCCCACATCGCACAGTGTATGGTAAGCATGCCACCCTCCTTGTGAAATAGAATCTGAGGCATGGTGGGCAATCAGAAATTTGAATTTGAATTTCGCAGAAAGAAGTAGGCCTGAGGTTCATGACAATAATGAGGTTAGAATCTTTGAGAAATGATGCCTACCTAAATTCAAAAATTGTAAAAGCGAGATCGAATGGCATGACGGATAGTAGCTTCCGAAAAATTTCGATGAGAGATCAAGTGTTGCTCTGATTAAGCTTCCACATTTTGGAAAACTTCAGTCAGATGGATTAGTCTCTTCATTATCCATGATCTACCCTAATGGAGCGGAGTGGAATTGCCAGCTTAAAACCGACGACCATTCAAGTGAATGGCGAACTCAAGCCATATCACGGTCCCACTTCACGGAGCAAGGAGGAACCCTCGTGAGCCTCCCGAATGTTTAAGGCATTGGTTTAGATTGGATATTTCGATCTTTCTGAGACTACAAAGTCCACTTCTTTTTGTTTGATATTTTGTTATTCTCTTATTTATTTTTTATTTACTTTGTTTCCCTCTTCTTTTCCTTAACTTAACCTTAATAGTAGTTTGATTTTTCATTTTCCCGTGTTTTTACTTGATCTTTGTTGTGTTTGTTTGCGAGGAATTGCTCCCGATTACTTAAGCGAGGAGGTGCGAGTATAAAATTTTTTAAACCTGCGTCATTTTTCGGAAGGGTTGAAATTTTGCAGCCTGCGAAATTTCCGCTGATCTCGTTTGCGCCAGTGTTTTGCGATCTGCCGGTATAAAGGCATTTTAGCGAAGCTTGAGAACCCTACGGCGTTAGTGCTCCTCCATTAGAGCTTCCCTCCGTTTTTATCCTCCCATCCATAAACCCTTCACATCTTACCCCTTCACCCGCTGCCGGGGAGCCACTAATAACCCCATATCTCCATTTCACCTCTTTGCGAGCACACCTATTGCCAGTCTTGACGTGATGGTCGCCGCTTCGTATATTTTTAATCCATTTTTTTGGCATGTTTTTAACAATTTTAGATCTATTTGTATGCCTAATTATGGAATATTCACCAACTTTTTGTTTTGCAAGTGTTAGTTGGAAAAAAAGAGAAAAGAAGCAAAAAGGTGGAAAATGCAGTAATCTGTGTCGCGACATAAGTTTTGTATGTCGCGGCACAAAATTCAAGCAGGCCAAAGGAACTATGTTGCAGCCAACAACTAAATGTTGCAACAAAGCTCAAACATAACTCAAATGCTGAAGGAGAAATTTTGTTGCGACAAAGAATTTTTCTGTCGCGACATTGTTGAAGAGAATTATAAAGGAAACTGTCGTGAGAATCCTTTACTCTATTGCGACAAAGATTAAAACAGAGAGCAAAGAAGTTGTGTCACAACAATATGATTTATGTCGCAACATAAAAAGTCGGCTACAATGATGCATTCGTCATTAACAAAAGATACTATAAGCAATCGCTTCGTGATTACAACACAAGTCAATCGAGAAAGTGTTTTTATATTGCGATAAAGTTCTCAACATCAAGCCAACTCAAGGAAGAATCAAGCCAACAAAGAAAATTCACACGACATAGTAATCGCACTACAACCAAGAGCAACACAATTCTCGCCGTGACAAAGATTATTTCATTCGTGACAAACAAAAACATGGCTGAGGTGAATTTCGTTGTGACAAGAAGTCAAGAGTTACACAAGAAGAATGGTGACAACAAATTCGCTGAGACATAATCAAGAGTTGAAGGCAAACCGGTCGCTGAAAAGAAGTTTCTATCACGACATTAATGCTAAGAAATGATAAAATTCTCGCTGCAATAGAGAAAAGTAAAGTCGCACGTAAATTAAAAGAAGACTTGAGAATGGCCAAGGCAGCGTCAGGTCAGAACATATAATTTCTATGTCGTGCTAAATACCATTGTGTTTAATAAGAATCGAGAAGAAAAGTCTGCCAGTGACTAAAGAGTTTCATCACGCATAAATTTCTAAGGACTTAAAGAAACCTTATAATGATAGAGAAAACTCTCATTATGACAGTTTCCGTGTCGAAGCAATTGTTTGTCGCGACAAACCTTAAGAACATAGACAGAGAAGCCGGTGCAATGTATTTCGTGGCGACATAAGGCATTCTTGTCTTGACAAGAACAAGATTGCTGAATACAATTTATGTCGCGACATTATCAAACTATGTCACGACACAATTCAAGAACAAGCTTAGAGAACAGGTCGCGACATAATACAAGAAGCTACGAGGCAACGATAAAAGATCGAAAGCTCACGTGACGCATATTTCTATGCTCGGACAAAGAGACCAAATTTGGCTTGCACTTGTGAGTCCACAACCCACCACGAAGTGAGGCCCAACATCGAAAGCCTATAAATACACGCTCTAGTATACAAAGTAAGCTTTTCTACGCCTCCAGATTTTTCGTGGTTGAGGACTCTGCACATTTTATTATTATTATTTTTTCCATTTTAGTGGATTTAGTCTACTATATGTGACGCCTAAACTCGTAAACTGGCTGACAACCCACACTGGCTGACATCGCGGTGTCTGCACCCGACACCATCATGAAATTCCAGTCTCCTTTCAGACGGAGCTCTACCCAAATACAACATGTCCCAAATTTTCACAACGACCCCACAAGGTCCACATATGAATAAAAATGAGTAAAAATGGCCACTTGGGCCCATGCATCAATACTCATCAACATATATCCCAACCAAATATATTACATGGTTCAAGAGTTTGAGACATTTTTATTCAAATATATATTAAAATTTACAATTTAATACATGTTATACTGTAATCAATACCAAAGCCAATCAAGCTTCTAAAACGCGCTCTAGTGAGCGCCGTCTCGTGCACACCCTGCACTCGAAATGCAGGACTGACAGGTGAGCAAAGCCCAGCAGAGAGACTTCCCTGCACTTTTTCAAGCATTCCCCCACCTGGGCTTTGGCACTTACAAGAAACAATCACATTCAAACAATTACATGAATCCCACCTAATGTTCATGCTACTACCAATCCCATGTCCCAGTCCTCACCGACTTCCCTCACATATGCCTAAGTTCGAATACGGTAAATATCCGGGCCAAACAAAAGCTTTTGTTCTAAAAATCACTACCAAATTTCTAAGAAACACACGACTACCCTCCGAGGCGATCATTGGATATTTCTCCCAAATACCATGAGTCCACATTACCCGAGATGAACTTACTGACAACTCTCCATAGCAATTCTTCTGAACCTCTGGTCGAAATTCCTTCACAAACATTTTTCCTTTCTTTCATTTTCGTGTCATGCACTCACTCCTAATATTTAGTGGTGCCCCAAAGGTATATGGAATGCATGATGCCAATCCCAAACATTCATTCTAATATATTCACATGCATATATATTAACATACTAATTCAAATAAAACTGGGCGTTATTAAATTCACATCAATAACACCAAAATTAGCCTACATGGGCTAATTATCAAACACAGTTAAATTCATTCAATCACTCAATATCATAAAATCACCAAAATCATGTCACTATTCACATGAACAAAGGAAACCCTCGATCAAGTAATCGCTCACGACCACAACAATGGGGATTTTCTCCACCCTAAGCAATGTTTTCGAGACCGAAACACGGCCAATCCAAGCCCTCGTAACATCCCCAACTATTTGCATGGCTCTTAGCCAGCGAATAACACGAGTAGGAAAAGATCCCTACCTCTCGAGTCATTTCGAATCTCCATCAAACCTGTCCACGCGTAGCCCTCGCCAAGCAGAATGACTTCGCTTCATACGCCGAGAACCGACAGTCCGAATGGCCTAAAATCTAGAGAGAAGGCACACTTTCTCTCTCTAGAAATCACAAACCCCAGCCCACTACATCTCGTTCCAGCCACCGCCCATTTCGCTTTGCTTTGAGAAGCACAACTATTCAAGTTTCTTTGGCCTATTCTCATTAATACTTTAAATAATTCCCATCATGTCCCTTTTCTTGATTTTCGACACTGGGTACAATCCTCACCATCCATCTCATCCTCTCTACTATACAACATGTGTCACATGTGGTACATGTAGTAGACTTCGCACATCATATGTCTCTCAAACCCGCTTATTTCAAGATCCCAAGACGGCGCTCAAAAATGTGAAATTCCGACTGTCTCTGAATTCGACGAAATTCGACGTGGTAGCTAGATTTCAGAGAAGAATCCAACTAAGTCTGCTTCTCACATCCGAGATCTAGAAAATTCATTTTTACCGAAATGACAATTTCACATTTTTCTAAAATCAAATTTTCTCTACCTTTACAAAGATAGCTTTTCCTTAATTTTCTGATTCGGTATTTACTAAAGTGCAAATTCTTCGAAATGGTATTTATTTATAAATTTTTTTTCATTTATCGTTTGATTTAAACGGATCCTAGAAGGTTTCGGAAAGTCCATTTATTTCTACTGCTTATGATTTCATGAATTTTCCCGATCGCTTAGTCACCGATATGAGTAAACCAGTTTTGAAAAGTTGAGCTCACTATAAATGGGTCATTGATGATAGTCATTTTGCTGCAAAAAGGTGAAAGAAAGATTTAATTAGAATTCTTGAATTTATTTGATTGGTATTGTTTATAAATTTACATGTTCTTAGTAATTAGCACTGCCAGCACTAATGCAGCAGATCAGATCTCACTCTAATTTCCAAGAGGCCCTTTGTGTGACACAGGATGGAGAATCCTGAGAGTGTAGAGTAGTTCTCAGGGGGTATGGTGTGACTCAATACTATGGAACTAATGAACTTTGAAGGATTACTCAGATAGATCACCAACTTACTTATAAGTTGAGATAGGTTGAATGAAGTATCTGTTTAATCACCCAAAGGTCTCTCATCTTTCTGATGAATTGATTCTGATCTCGTGTTAGTTGAGATCTAATCAAGGAGATGGAAATTTACATCAGAAGTGTAGGATGAAGTGTCAATCAAATTGGAGAAGGCTTGCACATTCGTCGCATGGGGAAAGAATTTTAGTCCTAAGATCTATGTACAAAACAAAAGGAAAATACTTAAATCTTTAGAAAAGGGTTATATATTACAAGTAACTGATTAGAATCATGTCTTTAAATGAATATGAACCTTAATCGAAAAGTACGGTTAAGGAGAAATCTAAACTATGCTACTCAGATCTTTAACAAACCCAAGCCTAATCGATGGTTGAGCTATGAATCAAAATGATGCGTAAATTGATTATACCACTGATCCATGTCCGCTTTGCCTTACTCAAAGGAATTCAACCCTAATTTTATTAAACTTTACTTTTGTACATTTAAGATTTCAAATTAGACTACATTTTAAATTCTTCTTATCATATCAATGGAGTTCAAATAGTAATGATCTCAGTACTGGGGTATTAGTCTTTTGATTTATCATCTTTCCTCGTGGGAACGATATCTAGACTTTAAATATCCACTTTTATTACTTGTACGACTTGTGCACTTGACCACAAACACAAATTTTAAATGAGTCATTTTCAAAAGAAAGAACAATTCCATTTTTTCATACACATGTGAAATGGTCTTGACAAGTTTTTGGTGCTGTTACCATAGATTGAAAAGTTCTTGTGTGGCGTTACTCATAAGATCGGGTATTATACTCGATCACATCATATAGTCAGTCTTAACATGTTTTGGCGTCGTTGTTTGGGGACTAGGTAATAGCCCTTTGGTAGTAGTGTGTCATAAATTTGTATATCATTTGTCTTAACAAGTTCATACTGTACGGACTAGGTAATAGTCCTTCGTAGTAGTGTCAAGTAAATTTGTATATATATCATTTTGCCTTAACAAGTTTTCACACTAAGTAGTCGGGAATTGAAATGATAAATTTAAAGATCAATATTTTAACCAAAAAGGGATTTACTAATTTGAACCTTTTTCTTTTTGATATTATTTTTCAGAAAATCACAAAAACAATTTTAATAGAAGTAGCTGAAGAAGCTATTAACATTTTTCTATGAGCTTAATGGATATAATTGTATCCCACATAATTCATTTGATCTTAGTGTGTTTCTATTTCAGGAAGATTTTAAATGCATAAAACCATAATGATCCGTCGCTCTAGACACCGAATCGAGAGAATACTGACCCGAGAAGATCACTGTGCAGACTGGCATGGAAAATCAAAAGAGAAGATTATGTGTTATTCCGTAAGAAGAAGAAGAAGCAAA
Organism: Tetrastigma voinierianum; assembly: GCA_016808115.1. Taxonomy (NCBI): domain Eukaryota; kingdom Viridiplantae; phylum Streptophyta; class Magnoliopsida; order Vitales; family Vitaceae; genus Tetrastigma; species Tetrastigma voinierianum. The sequence continues at coordinate 76,402 of JAEQBH010006656.1, read as the reverse complement.
GAGAACTCAGAGGCCTAATACTATTGAGGACTTTTGGAGGCCCTATTATTCAAGAGAAGTACTTTGCAGTAAGACAACCTCGCCATGTAGTTTCAACACCTGGAAGTTGAAGCGCATTGATTACCATGGTACATCAAGATCAGCCACCTGTCATCCTTCAAGATCCCAATGAGCATATCGGGGAGATTCATGAGGATGGCCAACACACCAACCGAATGGGTGAGACTGTAAGTAACTGCTGCGCTTCCTTTTCACTGAGAGATGTGGGAGCAACATGGTTTGATTCATTTCCAGTGGGATCATTGAACACTTGGGAAGAATTGGTGGAGGCCTACATGAGCAGATTTTTTCCTCCAGCTCTAACTGCTGAGAGAAAAGGAGAAATGATTGTCTTCAACTAGGGAGAAGATGAGAGTCTCTACAATGCATGAGAGAGATTTATGAGATCAAGCGGGAAAAAGATGTCCCCGCGATGGAATAGATTCACCACTCGATGATATATTCTATCATGCCATGAATTATGCCTCCAAGGGGTATAATCGATGATCTCGGCCAGGAGCTTTTAAAAGAAGAAATGCAGAGGAGGCAAGGTAATTGATTGAATACCTTGCTAAATGCAACTACAAGGCTCCATCTGAAGCTTCAGGGAGCAGCAACATATTGAGGGGAAGTGGTTTGATTGTGCTTAACCGTATGACTACCATAGAAGCAAAGCTGGATGTAGTGATGAACAAACTGGGAAGCAATGAAAGGATAATGCATACTACACATGAAGTGGGAGCAGTAAATGAAGGAACTAGAAGTAGTGCTGAGGGACTAGTTGAAAAAGAGCCCTACCAAGTTGAGGAAAACCAAAAGCATGATGAAGAAGAAGTTATCACTTTAAGCCTAAACCTAAATTGCCTACACACTATACACCAAAGACTATGAAACTGTTTTAAAACCTTCATATGGTGGAGGAGTTACAGCAGTAATTTCTAGACTGGATAGAATTACCATCAAGCTTATGCTCAACCCAAGGTCTAAGAACAACAGTAGCAGAGGGACAATAGAGGAGAATATCAGGGTCAGAAAAGGACATAATCATTTGAAGATCAGATGCTACATTTACGGGGAAACAAAAGGTCGTTAAACATACATGAACGTATGTCATAAGCTAACTGTAATTCCAAGCAAACACAACTCAGAAACTGTGCCAACACAAATGCCTCTTTGAAGAATCTGGAGACTCAGATAGGGCAGCTAGCTCTAAATATGCATAACTAGTCCAAGGATTTTAGTTCCAAGTGACACAAGGGAGGATCCAAGGGAATGTATGGCAAGCATTTCGAGGCTACAAAATCGATGAGAAGAGCTAAAAAGAAGGATACTGAGGAAGAGAAGTATGCTAATTTTGGAGAAGAGTTTAAGCAAAGACGTCGTAAACTACAGAGAGGAAGAGAAAAACAACAAGGACGCAGCCTAGAGCAAAGAGGGTGAAAAAGAAAATCTAGGGAAAAAGAAAGAGGTTAAAGCTTATGAACCTCAAGTTCCATTCCCTCAAAGGCCGCAGAAAGCAAGGCTTGAAGAGCAATTCTCTAGATTCTTAGACATGTTTAAGAAGATAGAGATCAACATCCCTTTCTCAGAACCATTGACTCAAGTGCCTTTTTATGCAAAATTTATGAAGAAGATATTGAGCAGAAAAAGAAAAATTGCTAAAGAGTGAATAGTGAGCTTGACATCAACCTGCAGTGCAGTAATTCAGAATTCTTTACCAAAAAAGATGCAAGATCCTAGCAGTTTCACTATACCTTGCAAAATTGGGAATGCTGATGTGGGAAAGGCATTGTGTGATTCTGGAGCCAGCATAAACTTGATGCCTTTGTTCATTGCCAAAGGCTGGTGCCTGGGAGAACTTTACTCCCACGTACCATGACCTCGCAAATTACAGTATTTAACACTAGCCCATCCTAAGGGCATTCTAGAAGATGTGTTGATCAAAGTGGGAAAGTTCATTTTCCTAGTGGACTTTATAGTCATTGATATTGAGGAAGACAAACAAGTCCCACTGCTGTTAGGAAGACCTTTCTTAGCAACAAGAGTAGCTTTGATCGATGTGAAAAAAAGAGAATTAATTCTCAGGGTTGGGGATGAGGCAATGCATTTCAATCTCAATCACATCTTGAAACAACCTGAATTATGATGCGTGACAGATTTTAGAAACAAAAATTCTCACCATTATGAATTGAATAATGATCGTATTTTTTTAATTCAATGAAAGAGAATGAGACACTTCAAAGATTCGAGCATTCAAATTGAATTTTGGGATCACCGTTAAATCAAAAAAGGCAAGACTCAAGTCGGAAGAAGATAATACGTAAACTCCACTCAGCTTAGGAAGAGGAAGTCGCTAATATAAAAAAGCAGAGTTTAATTCTAAAAGGATTACCTGAACATTTAGAGACATGCTTTCTGCAACCGGGAAAAAGGAAAGCTACCATCATTTCACTGAACCCGACCGAAGCCAGAAACAAAACTCATGAAATTCTCGAAAGATCGAGGCAATAGCTTAGTTCATAGAAGATTTGAAAGGAATCACTCCTTCTATTTTTATGCACAAGATCTGCTGGAGGAGTATCACAAAACTCCTCTATGTAACACAGAGAAGGCTAACCAACATTAAAGAAGTAAATACTATAAAGGAAGTACTAAAGTGGCTAAATGCATGTTTCATATATGCAATCTCGCATGTACTCTTAGGTAAGCCCAAACATGGTTCCAAAGAAGGGAGGATTCATTGTGATCATAACTGAGAAGAATGAATTGATTCCTACAAGAACTGTGACAGGATGAGAGTGTGTCTGTGACTACGTGAAAACTAACACTGATACCAGAAAGGACCATTATCCCTTACTTAGCAGGGCACTCCCATTACTGTTTTCTTGATGAATATTCTAGATATAACCATATTGTTATAGCCCTAGAGGATCAGGAGAAAACTACATTTACATGTCCTTATGCCACCTTTGCTTTTAGAAGGATGCCTTTTGGATTATGTAATGCTCCTACCACCTTTCAAAGATGTATGATGTCTATGTTTTCTCGATTAGCGAAGAGGCTATGGAGATCTTTATGGATGACTTCTCAATATATGGATTCAGTTTTGAGCATTGAGTGGAAAATTTAGAAACAGTACTTCAGAGGTGTCAAGACAAAAATCTAGCTTTGAATTGGGAGAAATGCCTTTTTATGGTGACAAAAGGTATTGTCTTAGGACACAAGATTTATGCCGCCGATTGGAAGTGTGACTAAGCAAAAGTCGTTACATAAAACTCTGTATGCCACCTACAACAATAAGGGGATAAGAAGTTTCTTGGACATGCTGGTTTTTATAGAAGATTCATAAAGGACTTTTAAAATCTCTACCATTATGTGATCGCTGGGAAAGATGCAAAAATTCGGATTATGAATCATGCATCTCAGCCTGAATAAATCAAACCCTTATTAGCGATAGCTCCCATCATGTCGACACCTGATCGAACAATGATTTTGAAATTATGTGGTGATGCTAGTGATTATGCAATGAGAGCTATATCAGGACAAAGAACCGAAAAAGATATTCAAGGCCATATACTATGCCAGTAAAACCTTTAATGAAGCATAAGAAAACTACTCCACCACAAAAAAAGGAGATGCTGGCAATGGTGTTTGCTTGTGAAAAATTCAAGCCTTACATATTGGGGTCTCATGTTATAGTACACACTAATCATCCAACAATTAGATATCTAATGGAAAAGAAGGAAGACAAACCAAGACTGATCAGATGGGTATTGCTACTATAGGAATTTGATCTTGAGATCAAGGACAAAAAAGGTAGTGACAATGTGATAGCAGATCACTTGTCTAGATTAGAAATGATCACGAATGAAAAGGAGCCAAAATAGCGTGTACCTTTCCCGATGAACAACTATTTTTCGTCTGGCTCAAACACCCCGTATGTCGACATTAACAATTACTTAGCTTCAGGAGTCAGCGCCACCGAATTTAGCTACCAAGAGGAGAAGAAAATTCGAGAACCGGGAACAGATTCTATATTTGGGATGACCCACTACTTTATAGAAGAGGAGCAGATATAATCATAAGGAGATGTGTTCCAAAAACATAACAAGGTGGTATTATGGAGAAATGTCATGCATCACCATATGGAGGACACTTTGCAGGAGACAAAACAACCCATAAAATTCTACAATCAGGTTTTCATTAGCCTACCCTATTCAAAGACTGTTTTGAGTGGGTAAAACATTGTAATAATTGTCAATGAATGGACAACATAAGAAGAAGAAATGAAATGCCCCTGTAAGGAATTCTGGTGGTGTAGATTTTTGATGTTTGGGAAATAGACTTCATGAGACCTTTTCCATCATCATTTGGTAACATATACATTCTCTTAGCTGTGGATTATGAATACAAATGGGTGGAAGCATCAGCTTGTCCCAGAAATGATGCTAGCACAGTGGTGGGATTTATACAAAGAAATATTTTGAGCAGATTTAGAGTACTCAAAACAATCATCAGTGATGAGGGAAGCCATTTTGTAAATAAAATTTTTGAAAAACTCATGAGCAGATATGGAATCAGACGTGTGATGGGTTTGACATATCACCCTTAGTCAAATGGGCAAGCAAAATAAACATCAGGAAATAAAGAAAATTTAGAGAAAACAAAGAATAAAAAAGCGCGTAAAGGATCACCATCAAGTTAGATGATTCATCAGAAGCTTATGTAACCCGCTTACAAAACTCCCATTGGAATGTCCCCATACAGAATAGTATTTGGAAAACCTTGTCATCTTCCTTTAGAACTGAAATACAAAGCTATGTGGGCCATCAAGAAGTTGAATTGTGACTTTCAAGTTGCCAAGGAAAAGAGACTACTCCAAATGAATGAACTAGAAGAGTTGAGAAATGAAGCTTATGATAATGCCATAATTTACAAAGAAAAGACCAAGAGGTGGCATGATCAAAGGATTCTAAGGAGGGAATTCAAGGCTGGAGAACAAGTCCTCTTATACAACTCCAGATCAGCTATTTCCGCGAAATCAAGTCAAGATGGAGGGCTCCTTTATTATTGGTAACAAAATTCCTTCGAGCGTTGACACTAAAGAATGAATCTAAAAGTGAATTCAAAGTAAATGGTCAGAGATTGAAGCATTATCTTGGAGGAAGCATAAATGGAGTAGATCCAGATTGTGAAAAAGAGAAAGAGTTTTGCTGAAATGAAGACATTCCGCAGTTAAAGTTCCCATTAAGGGATGAATTGAGCAACTGGGAGGCAACCCAAGAAGAAATTTCATTTTAATAGCTTGATTTGTGTTGATTACTTTTATGAGTTTGAAGTTATAATTTTAATTTTTGAAAAAAAAAAAATTGAGGAAGTTTAATAGATTGCTAAATTTTTTTCTTAACAGGGAAGATCAATTGGAAAGAGATATTATTGGGAAGCACACTTTCTCAACTAAATGTGCAGAAAATAGCTACAAGGGGGAGTATTTCTCTTTCCTTCAATTAGTTCTTAATGAGAATGCATGGTTGAAGTTTGGGGGAATTTGATGATTTTTAGAGCATAAATTGTTAGATAACTTTCTTTAGCCAGATGCTTGAATACCTTGTTAAAAATTTAGATAGATGATATTGAATAAAGAAAGAGAGTTGTTGTATTTAATTGAATGGAGATTGTTTGAAGAAATATGTGTTTTAACAAGTATGAATTTAGTGGAAGACTTTATTGACTATTACGAAAGAGTTTGAATGGTTGAAAGCAAGAAATTAAGCAAAGAACGTGAAGAAAAACAAAATTCAGTCGCGACAGAAATTGTTATGTCGTGACACTGGTTGAACTTTTGGTGCTACAATAGAATAGTCTTTAGTTGCGACATGATTTCTTTTTGCTGCAAACATAATCTATCGGGAAAGATAAATAAAATCGGTCGCGATACAATTTCGCTGGGTCGCGACAAAGAATCCGCCTTCTAGTCTAAACTTAAGTGAAAATTTATAATGCGGATACTTCTATGTCGCGACACCAATTTAAAAGCGGTCACACTTTTAAAGTCAAAATTATGTCGCGACACCAGCGGCACATCAATTTCGCCTAAATAGAAAAGTTCAAAGATCAAGAGTCATCTCGCTTTCATAACCTTCCAAAATATCTGGCCTTTCTCACTCATTCAAAACCCTAGATCCGTAAACTTATCTCTCATAATGTCTGAGCCCCAAAACCTGGTTCTAAACCTCAACGAAATCATGGAAGAGTATGATGAGTTAGAGAATGAAACAGTTCAAGCCACTCATATAGTAATAGGGCAAGGTGAAGAAAGAGCTGAGGTAAACGATGAACTTGAGCAGACAATGGAAGAGTCTAGGAAGAGGAAAAGAGGAAATGAAGAAGCAGAGAACAACGAACAAAAAGCTGGTGACTGGGTCTCTAACATGGCGAATATTGCTTAGAGAGACAAGCTACAACATAGATACTTCATCGAGGAGAAAGGCTTCAACAAATGGGTTTCTCCATTCCAAGAGCTAGTAGAAAGGCGCTTGTTCTACTTGTTATTAAAAGCTCCGGATTTGTGGATTTGGTAAAAGAGTTCTACTCCAACACAAGTGGATGAAAGATATATCGTTTCACGCCAGAGGGAAATGGATACTCTTCTTAAGAGAATAGACGACTAAACGCATAATCTTCGTGAGTGAAGAATGGTTAAATTCAAGAGATCGGGTGGAAAAACTCCACCACCGTAAGATTGTGGACCTACTAACATATGGCAAAGGGAAGTGGAATGCAACCAGGAAGAACCCTCACGAGTCCATCGCTAGAGGAGCACTGACTGAACCAATAAAGGTGTGGTTTTATTTTTTATGTCCAGTCATGCTACCTTCCAAACATTTATGCACTACGAGAGAGGTGATTATTATATGCCATCCTCAAGGGCTACAAATTCAGGAAAGATAATAGAAACTCACCCCCGAGTTGGCTACGTAGGAGGTTAAAAGGTCCGATCCTCACCCAACACCGATTTCAAGACTCCGCATATCGTGTCTCATGAGACTGCAGTTAAGAGGAGAATCGCTTCAAGACATCACCCCTAACATTGACTGGAATCACAAAGGGGCCCAAAAATAGAAACAGGGAAGACAATGTGTGGAAGTCAGAGGAAGAAGGCTGAAGAACCACTGAAATACAAAGAACTTAAATTAATATTGGCACCAAGATCGACTTTCTCCCTAAACCGAGACAAGCCCAACCAGAGTGGTGAAGGCTCAGAGTCTTAAGCAAGAGGGCAAAGGTTAACCTTGTTACAAACCATAAGGCAAGAAATGGAAGAGAGGGACAGTTACCTGAAGTCTAACCACAACTCAGGATGAGTATATGGAGGTCGAAATGTATGAGGGATCAAAACTTCGAAGAGGCCCTAAATCAGAGGAATGAAGAATGGAAAAGTAGATGGGAACAACAAGAGCTAAGTGCTAACTAAAGGCAAGAGAAGATGCTCTTATTCTTTTAGCAATAACAAGAGAGAGGAGTTGGTTCAAGATCATGAAGGAAAGGGGAGGATGCTATGGAAAAGAATATGTCATGTGGCTGCGTATGCTTCTCTGGGTATTTAAAATAAAGAACATTAGAAGGAAATCAGAGCTTTAATTAAAAAAAAAGGGACAAGGAATTGGAGGGCACCTTGAATTACAGGGAGAAGTACTAGACAGAAAGCTTAGATATGATCAACAAGAACCTGATTAAGACGCATTTCCCGCCTGTGGTGAGTTTCGAGGGAACCCCGTATCTATCAAGCGTAGACAAAATGATATGATCAAGCAAATTGACTCTAACCATGGAGTGGTCCAGATCGAATGTATGGAGAAGGCGCGAAATTAAGACAACCATAAGTCAAAATCCCTAAGTTCTCACCTTCTGCAGCTGGGTATAATTTAGATCCAGTTAACCAACCATCCTCCCATAGGAATGAAAGAAAAAGAAAATAGCTCACCCTGCTCTTGCATCTTTTCTCCCTCTCTGTACCTAAAATCCATACTTGAAACATCTAATAAAATAGAAATTTCTTTACCAAATTTAGTATTTTGTTTGATTTTTCTTTGCTTGTTCCTTTCATGTTTACTGGGGCTAGGAATTCGACTTGTGATAAATAGCTTAGCGGGAATAATTGAGAAACCAAATACTGGATTAAAAATGCTAAATTACGCAATATGTCTGGTCGATTGAACTGAGAAGAATGACATTGTGATTGTTGATTGTTTGAGTTAGAATGCATGATTTTAAATGAACATTTTGACTCAGAAAGGCAATAAAACAATCTCAAAACCAAATAAAAATATCAAAGATGCATCAAGTGATGAAATGAATGGAAATGGAAAGCAGTAAGATTATGAATAAATGTGTTGAAATTCAAGATTAAGGAAGACTTTAATAAATTGATGGAACAGATAAGACCTATAGTTCTGTTTGTGTAAACAATTTGGTTACAAAGTCCTGATAAACTTTATACATGGTCAACAAAAAACTCAAAGAAATCAGCTAAGATTGAACATCTTCCGGGATCCATCACAAGAAGCTCTCGACGCTCTAGAACTTGTTGGATTATTAGTCAAGGCGAAATCATAGCAATACCACTAACAGGAAATGATTTAGGCCATCCTTTGAAGTTTGAGCCTTTCAAGCCTACCCTTTTTATATGAATGATATACACTAGTTCCTAATTTTAGACTATAGCCAATCTCATCATCAACCAGAAAATAAGAAGCTAAATTCCTCCCTTACACATACAATCTTACAAGAATATCGCACAAAGTACGCTGGCGACGTATGGACAAGTCAGAATATTATTTCAAGTTATGGAAAAGGGATGATAAGGGTTGAGAAAAACAATTCAAAGAAAAAGAAAAGATGAAGAGGATTGTGAAAGAAGCTGAAAGAAAAGATCAAGGAGGAATGAAGCTCGTCTGTACCTTTCCCTTCCCTCAGAACACTATACTTGTGGGTGTTCAACACCTAATACCTTAATGCCAACTGGTATGGGAGTATCGACCCAAAGTTTGTTAAGGGTGGTAGAAAGCTTAAAAAGACAAAAAATTGCACCATTCCACCAAACTTGGAGAAAATAAAAAGTGAAAAAGCTTCTAGAATAAGGAGGAGAAGTTATCCTCTATGTGTGGGAAAGGAAAAGAGAAAAAGGCACCACAATGAAAAATATGCAGAAAGATGAAAAAACCTTATGGGAGGGTTGGAAACTTACAATCAAGAGAAATCAAGTATGGATCAAGAAGGCAAGAATGTAAATTGTCAGTGAAGTCTGGGTTAAATTGAGCCTAAAATGTCTAATTACCTACCTCATTACCCAAGCCACACATTACAAGCCTAAAAGACCTATTTGATTCTAAAGGTGGTGTTATGCCTACATTAGAGGAGATTAATATGATAAACAAGCATATGAGATTATAAAAATAAAAGAGAGTATGCCAACTGAGTATTATACCAAAAGATTAACTGATCTGCCAAAGAAAAAGAGTAAAGACCAGCACTCACACAAATTAGGATTGAATGATTAAATTGTTACACACTATGAATTATTGGTTGGTTCAGTGAACTTAATTGAAAATATTCATGATTCTAGATTGGAAACATGTTTAGAAGAAATTCTACAACTGACTTATGCTTCCTCGCCCACCCGAGCTTTCTTGTTTAAAAATGTCCTTAAAAATAAAAGTCAATTGCTCAAGACAAAAAAATTTCTTTATTTCGTTGTATATGTAAAACCTTAAGTTTTTTGGGAATTCAAAACATGGTAAGACCAAAATGATATATACAAATTTATGACATCAAGCATCAAAGGACTATTACCTAGCTTCCCGACAACTCGCGCCAAAACTTGTTAAGACTAAACGATATATACAAATTTACGACATCGATAATTCATGACTATTACATAGTCTCTGATCTGGGAGTGAATTACATGTATTTCAAGAAACTTCTATGTGTTTTTATAACTCAATTGCATGATTCACATTCATATTCACTAATATTGCGCTAATCCCCTATACTATAAAGTTTTACATGACACGACGATATAGGAGTAAAAAAGGAAGCTGAATAATATAAGAAAAGACTCGAAGCATAGAATACAATGAGAAGTGCAGCAGGAGCCTCGAGTACATAGCTACGAGGCACTCCACGCCAGTACAGAAGCGCCGCAGCCAGCCGTGAGGCCTTTACGCTGTTGAAACCAACGGCATTCCAATAGCCCTGCACGCCCACAGAATTTCTCACATGTGAGCAAGGCCTTTTCGTACGGGAGCGTTGAAAATCCTCAAATTCCCCAGGCCACATGGGCCAGATCCCGAGATAGTAAAAGGAAGCATTTTCTGAGGCAAAAGTGGAGGATCTTGAGGGAGATTGAAGACAAGGACAGACTGGGATAGAGAAAGATTGTTGCAGACTGGATTTTCGAGATCGTGGAAGATCTACCCTTCAGATTTCTTTCCGTATCTGGCTGATGCTAAAATCTTTCAAATCAGAATGAAAATCACTACGAACTAACTTTTCTCTAGGGTTTTGGTCAACTCCTAACTGCATCATTATGGACAATACATTAATCAGGTTTATTTAATATTGGTATGAATTTGTATGGTCGTTTATTCCAATTTAATCACATGTTATTATTTCGAATAATCAGGCATGCTAATGGTAAGAGTTTGATAATGGAGAAGATGACTCATAGGAGAGGTAAAGCAACACTTGGTCAATCGTGAATGTGAGATATCCCGTGTTCCAAGCAAGACTGGGGGGTTTGCACATTTATGCCTTCGAGCCAAGTGGTCGGGCAGGATGCAACATACCCCATCATGACAGCAGCTTGTATTCGAGAGAAAATATCTTGTGTGCACTATCAACTCGCTAATATAAATCATATGAAATATTAAATAAATACGCTATTCCAAAGTTAAAATCCATCAAGTGTGGTAGGCGAAGGCAAAACCTTAGCTTTTCTACACACTCAAATCAAAATTTTAATATTAAAGTTTTCCTAAATAAGTTACTCTAGTCATAATTCACTATAAGACTGATCCAAAATGATGTTCAGGTCACTGGCCAAAGATTCAAAGACGCTTCTCTTCGTGGGAACGACATTTGACTAGCCACTACACTATGTGAACTCGACGCGAATACTTGAACGTATGGGTCTGCACTTTTTACCAACTTTTAAACACTCACTTTCACCGCTGTTTGCCGCTTCCAGGAGAAGTTTAGTGTTGGATATTGACAATCTGCTATAGATTGTACTTACTTCTTGATCAATTTTATTTTATTTAGTTCTTTTCACTTATTAATCATTTTTATTATTCTTTGTTTGTTATTTTCGCCTTTATTTCCATCTGTGGTTGTGATTTCCGTTCTCGACTTCATACTTTCAGGATTGTGAAAGGTTAGTGTGCATGCAAAGACAAGACGTCTGAATTACTTCATTCGACCCCAACTGCACCTGACATTGGCATCGACACAAGCAGAGAAGTGGGCCACAACCCAATTTAAAAATCATGCAGAATCAAGAGGATGAAGGATAGTTCCAAATGAATTCAACCATGGGATCAAAATGGATTAATCATAGAGATCAAAGCCACGGTGATCATTCAGATACCCCGATAACTGCAGACATGCTACTCTCCGAGGGAGCTCGGCCTGCTACCCACAACTATTCACCAACTATACGACGACCACCATTCAAGCCGAACGACTCAGCCGAAGGAGTAACTCCAAATGCCCCACAATATACGCTCACGGGTCGCTTAGTGAGAACCGAATGCCCATCCGACAAAGTTTTATTAAAGTCCGCTACACCACAAGCATAATGGAGTAATAGAAGAAGCTCGTGACAGTCTATTCCCCATCATTACTAGCAACCGAGCTAAGACGGTCGACTAGCTAACCACCTGGGATTCCATTACCTCGTGGAATGACTTAGTAGCAATTTACACCAAATTTTTTCCATCCCAAGAAAGATCGCGACAACTGGTGCAAGAGATTAACACATTCAGACCGAGGGGGAGAACTCGGCTCGAGGCCCGGAGAGATTTCGCCTACGCCATCGGTGAGATGCCCACATCACAGGTTAACTAAGTGGATGCAGGTGCACACGTTCTACAACGATTTAAGCGATTCAGCTAGGACAATCATTGATGCCTCAGCAGAAGGTGCCCTGATGAAGAAGACCACAGATCAAGCCCTGATGGAGCACCTTGGTTTTTCGGCCAAACCCCATTTAGAGCCCGTCGGGTATGCGAGGCTATTTTCACAATGGAAAAGTGGCACCAGGCTAAGCGCCCCCTCTCCCACCTGTGGATCCAAGAGGACCAATGCCACTTTGCACCCCCGCGAGGAGCCCCACATCCCAAAGATCCAGCCTTCCCATGCCCACTAGCTCCACCGCTTGCATCATCCAGCCTCCAATGCTGGTCTGTAGATCTAACTGCCAAGATTTGAGAACACCTTTATGGAGACTATTCCCATTTCTCCTGCTGATTTTCTAGAATATTATGGTCAGGAATCCCACTTTCTCAACTACATCTACTTCTTTTGCTACTGCCCATGTTGCCTTGACCAAGAGGATGGCAAGCACCAAATCCATCCTTGCTCAGAACAATGCCATCCTTGTATGTGATTCGTGAGCCATTTGGCTTGCTCGATCCTCCTCCTACCACCAAGAACAACCTCACTATCTTTCAACAAATTGACGTGAATAAAGAGCACCAAAGAACTCTCGCCTCCTATAGCTCCATTAGACCTTGCAAAGAGGCAAGAGTTAAACCCCTTCCCTGCCTGCCCCTTCCCCTAGTCTCAATAGAACAACGCTTCATCCCGCTTCAGATGAGAATTTACATTCCACCATCTCGCCAATATTCGAGATAGCACTTCCTTCTTTTAAGTTTCCACTGCACTTAATAACATGACAATGCGATATTTGGTTCGAGGGATAATTAATGAAGGAAGTGACTTTTATGTTATGGTTATGCTTTTGTTTTTAGCAAGTCCTTTTGTGTAGTTGAATGACTTGCTGGCAGTTAGTTTTTTTTTTTATACAAGTATAGGTATGCCTTTAGTTTCATGACATGTTATAAAGCTTATAGTTTCTCATTTACAACCATTTTTTTTTTTTTTGTAATGCCCAACAGAGTAGGGAGAAATTGGAAATATTGTTCCAATATTGCTGATGCTAATGGTAGCTTTTAGTCGAGCTGATAACCGGGGCTCATATTCTTATTGTTTTCAACCTTTTCTTCCACTTCAATCCAACCACACACCGTGCACATTAGTTTCAATGATAAGTCGAAAAACCGCCTCGCTCCTAAGCCCTTCAAAAGTCTCGCCAAGACTTTGACCTCACCTTAATAGGTCGTGACTTCGAATAAAGACCAATGAGTCTTTCAAAAAAGAGAAAAGAAAAATAAAAGAAGAGAAAAATTGCGATACTCGCTTAACCCGGTTACGGTCTCGAGGGGTATAATGTAGTTAAGTCTTTAAAGCTATGTGCCCTAAAACTGGTCAGAGTCACCGACTTCAGGTTTCGCATGGGTGAATAGGTGGAGTTTAGCGACCAGGCCGGAGTTTCTCGAACTCATTAAAAGTCCATGCGAAACTCAAGAGTTAGCCGGGTTGAGAGATTCTTATGGCTTAATGCCTGCACACACTGTTAGAGTCATCTGCGGACTCTCGTTGTTAGCGACACCAGAATTCGACACTCTCCCTCAGCATTGCACCCCTACAACAAAAAAAGAAAGTTGTAGAATAAAATTGGGTCCTGATCTAGACATACTATTTGTGAAACCTAATCAAACCAAACACTTGTGTTTTACGGAAGGCGCCGTGCTGTCTTTCAGAGTTGAACCTCTTTTCGATACTTGATTTCGCACAGCACATGCCTTCCTAAGATAGTTGTCAAGGTGATTTTACACTCTTTTTGAAGGTTGCAGCATTATCCCTCATGAAACATCATTTCAGGACATATATAAATGATCTTGTTTTTGTCATTTTCTTCTTCCTTCATCGCTAAGGCTCAGCGATGTGCTCCGCTTGGGGGAGTGATTACTACCCAAATAGTGTTGTTTTACACTCTTATTACTACAAAGCTGGAAAGCACTTTTTGCATAATCACTTAATTAACCCGACATTTCATGTTAAGGACCCGATATGCTAATGATCATATTTTATGTATTAATTTTGTATTTTCTACAAGCCGCTATGCTAAGGTTAGAGAGTCACCAATCAATGGAATTCAAGTTGAATCGCAGCTGCGCATCAAAAAATTGGAATAAGAGAAGCAAAGGCAGAGAAGAAGAGTTAGCCTTGGAAATTTTTGCATGGTTACACCCTCATTAGTTGCATTTTAATTTTCACCGCGACCTGGATGTCTGTTGTCGACTTTTCGTACTCTTTTCGATATCTTCCAAATTCACAAGTTATAATAGTGATTCTCTTGATATTTCGTAAATCAGACATGTAGTATGGCATATATGCTAGAGACAAGACTTTGTAATGACTCATTCATGGAAATTGGAAAAGCTTCCTGGAGAAGCCTCGTGTTTTTCTCTCTAAATTTTCTTTCATTTTCTTTCACTTTCGCACTAGCCAAACACCCTATGAGGATGACAACTTAGAGGATGAGTGGCTAAACTCCCTCCTTCCTTGAAGTAGAGGGCACTGGGCAAGGGAACCTGTGGTAACGCAAGGGTTCTCATGTTTTCAACGTAGGTATTTTCTTCCATTGATGTTCTCTCTTTCAACTTTAGGTTTCGATCCCTTCAATTCATCTTGAATGGTTAGTATACAGAAGGTTTTATGCTCATCGATGCTTATCAAGCAGATCCCGCCATTGCCAGTTATCATTTACGAGCCATTAGAAGATTCAAGGAGGCACGACTTTAACTGACCGAGAACATTAATGGTCATCAATGCCATTTTCAAAGGATAAATATCGAGGATCAGGTTTAATAGCTAAATCAAAATCCGATTCGGGAGGTAACTATAGGTTACTTTCCCCAATGCAAGGAAAAGACCTCGAGAACCCCTCATTTGCCCTAGGAACCCAAGCCTAGTCGCCTAACACTTTAAGGGAATTCTTTCTATATTTTTACATCACTTTGGTTACGATTTCAACTACCAAAACTCCCTATTTTATAACAACCCAAAATCCAAAATGAATTCACCAGTTCAAATTTCACTGTGAGTCATTTACATGAAGAAAACCCATCCCTGTGGATGATTCTAGAACCATTGTGCTATAGTCATGTTATGCCAATGAGGTGTTATAATATAAATATTGCTGATTCGTATCATTCCTACAAGGCACATATAAGCACACGTGAATCAGGTATATATTTGATTAGATATCAACTACTATTACACATCATTTGTATAATGCATCATAATCAATTCTAAAATTGATTCTTCGTTACTTGTAATTCCAGAAGGTACTCCACCCTCGCCAACAAATGAAAGCATTCATCAATATGTGGAGGATGGATCCACATATTCTTCCATACGTGATCCGCTCGGGATTCTATGGTATATACTGCATGGGCCACATCACATGATTGATCGTCACTCACTACCTTCATCGAGATAGTGGCTCAAGACACACACGCTTCATAAAATTACTGAGAATGACGATCACATTATAGGATGTTGTTATCATCCTTAGGCTCCGTGTCCATGGACCAGCATCGGGATATGTGTGTTTGATGTGGCAAAGTTGTGTTGAGAGATGCTCGATGTCATCCCACCCGTTGATGCTCTTAAAGGAGTCGCTATCTCCATACAGTGGTTATATGACTGGTTATCCACCCTAGCACCTGACGCAGATGAGGTCACTTTAGAGCGGAGTGCACATGGTTTCATCTTAGCACTTATGATCCTTCTTGTTTGCGGACAAGAAGGGAGTGCATATGTAACACCCCAAATTATACCCTAGTAGTTTATTACAGTTTAATGGTAAAATAAAAGTCAAAAATTGTATTTTCTGAAATTCTAAGTGTTGCTATGAATAAGGGTAAAATGGTACTCTCAAATTAAGGAATTTAAGTAGACATAAGTTACATGATTATATGTTCAAGTAGTGTTAGCCTGCGGGCAATTTCTAGTCGAGGTTTTGATAACAAACTCAAGGTTATTGGTTACTAATGGTTAAAGATGAGCTGAGGATAGTCAAGTCGATCAAGCATCAAATGAAGATAACATAAGCTAAAGATGACAATGATGTAGTTTATCAAGCTCTTGGAAGTGAAGTTCACTCAAGTCAAAGAACCAAGAAGACAAGTAACCAAGATTCCAATCTCAAGCATTAAGTGAAGATTTTGATAGCTTAGGAATCTATGTAAGGTGAATGCATTGGTGCACTTTAGGATATCATCATTTATCATGCATCATTCACAAACTCGGTTTTCAAATCCTAAATTGCATATATTTTGAAAACATGAGTTTAAGCATAAAACCTTAGACTTAATAATCTTAAATGAGCTTCAATGTTTATCTAAGGTTTATAAGTGTTTTAAATCAAACAAAACATGAATTCTAACCTCGAAGAGATCAGGGAAGACTGTAATTGGGCCAACCTGATGAACAAGATCATTCGAGTGAATAGTAACCTGCTGAGTGTACAAAGACTATCAGGAACAAGACCAATCTTATGAACAAAAGAACCTGGCCTCAGGAATGTGCATCTGCCAACTAGTTTGTGTCGATCACGAAACTGGCCGATCATAGAAATCCCACGAGTGGTGAGACTCGACCGATTAGATGCAGTAGCTCATCCAAAATATAGAAGATGAAATGGTCGACCACGTGTGAAACTGGCCAACCCATCTATGATTCCAACAGCTATAAAATCCAGAATATTTTTTGTGTACAATGGCTATAAATGGCTTAGTGGGGAGCAAGAACTGATCGATCCGGGCTGGTCACCGGGACAACAGCCTTAAGTGATCTCGAGTTCCCACCTATAAATGAGTGTGGGGATCTCACAATGAGAGATTCTATTGTATATCCTCAAACATAATTCTCTCGTGAATCAATTCTCAAATCCAAGATCGTGGAGTGCATTCATTTCATTTCCGAAAGCATATTGTAGAAAGTGCACCTTTATGTCGATCAAAGCTTGGACATTTGAAATATCTTGAGAGCTTGAGAGAAAGGTCTCAATATAGTTGAGTGGAGAAAGCTTCAAGTGTGTATAACTTCATGAATTGCATATCTATCGAGCCAAAATTCAAGTGTAATCAAGCTCGAGATCAAGCTTGAACTGAAAGTGTGTATACTTTGGAAGATGCGTCTTATCGACAATAATCCAGTAGTAAAGAAGCTTCCTGGTCGAGCTACCACTGTACGAACCTCACGGCCAAGGTCAGAGGAGAAGTGACATAGGTAAGGTTGTGCCAAACCACTATAAATCCAGGTTTTGTTTTCTCTATCCTTATCTTTTTAATTTATTGTTATTGCATTAAAGTAAGGATTTGTTGTTGTGCAAAAAGTTTTTGAGAAAACCAATCACCCCTCCTCTTGGTTAGGTTGTTAAGTCATATTGAACTTTCAAGTAGGAATAATGATAAGTTGATTTGTAAATGAAAGAAAGATGAAGGACTAAAATGAAAAGGGGGAAATAAAAATTAAATTAAGAGAACAAATTGGCTTTTAGAGAAGATAATTTACTTTCTTTGGGCTAAGCATGCTGGGTATATGTGGTCGAGGAAGAAGAAGCTAACTTTGGTTTGCATGTTCTTCATTTGTTCAAGGATCTAGTCTGGTTCAAGTAAGAAGAAAGAAAGAAAAGGAAGCTAGGTGGAGATTTCAAAAAGATCAAGGTTAGGAAATTAACCTAACTCCCTCTTTACCTATGTTTGGGTTAGGGAAAACCCTAACTCCCATTATAAAGGTGTTTTTGGTTGGTTTAAGTCAATTTTGTAGTTTTGTTTTGAAGTGGTTTGGTTTTGGTTGGAAAGTGTCCAGTGAGAAAGGGCAAAAAGACCCCATTTTTGTTTTAGTTCACTTCACTCTAGCGGCTCTGTCGCCTGTGAACCTCGGTCTCAAAATTCCTGCGCCTTGACTCTCCTCAACGAACCCGAAGTCCCGTTTTTTATTCCTTTCTTACACTGAAACCATCAATTGGATTAATGTAGGATCCTATCAAGTGAATGAAAGGGTCCGTACCTGCATATAGGTTATATGTAAAATGTTCTAAACCTCGCCGCCTTAGCGAACTCGTTTAAAGTGCACTTTGTTTTCTTCATTTTATTCAGGTGCTATATAAATACAAGAATTTGATTAAGAAATAATACAATAAGCCTCAAGAATACATATAATTGTATGCATGCTCAAGACCGAATAGTGAAGGAATAGGTGGTACTCTTTGTTCAAGGTTACGACACTCGCATACAAGGCGACACCCGCATAGTGCTACGACACTGCTACGTGGCACGTTTTGTTTAGTGCTACTAAGACTCCCGCATAAGCAAGCAATGACACTTCGTAACCCGCAAGCACGCCTCTATTTATGCTTCAAACCCTATTTAGGCAATCGCATTCATACCTTCGAGGCCTATCGTGTCGTGGTCTCTCTCATTCATCACATCTGGCCTAAAGTGTGAAAATACTAATACGCTGTGTATCCGAACAAGATGATATATTATGGAAATACTATATGGAAAACAAAATAATCAGTTCCGATGCTAAGGCATATCTCGCTCATCAGAGGTACGCACGGTAATTATGTTACAAGATTTCTGTTATGAACTCCTACGGGAGATATGGAAACTTTGATAAATGAATTATGTTATATGTATACTGAAATTGAGGACCACTGCGAGTGGTTATATATGTTATTTGTTTTCCCACTAAGCTATATAAGCTAAGACGGGGTGTTTCATCCGTGTATTAAAAGAGAGTAAATGTTAGAGACATCCAAGATTCGCCAGTGGCCAACATAAGATCACCGTGGAGTCTTTTCCTGATAAACCATGAATTTGTTTTTGAAATGTAAAATGTAAAATTTTGTAATAGGAACTCGTGGTAAGTACAAGTAAATGGGACTCAAATATCCGTAGAAGGACAATTTAAACACCACTACGGGTAGTATTACGTTATGTCATTATGAAATTATACTAAACTGCCCACCAATGCCTGATAATCAAAGTTGAGAAGTCCAGCCTTTGTGGCGTCCCTCATCTACTTAGGCTTATACGGGGTATTACAACATCCATATGTGCTTTCTCCCATCGTTACTTAGATTTTCCAAGAATCAAGTAAGATATCAGGTAGTGTAGTACTCAAGATGGGCTATACCCGAGAGCGGTGTCGAGCCAATCTTTGTTATGATGTTTGTATTAGCAATAGATACACTCATTATTGTATCAATAACTTTATTTTATTACATACACATTCATATACACATCACATCATTAATTTGCTTACTTTTTGTTTATTTTTTATTTAGCTCTAGTCTTGAGAGAGACTTCATGTGGGGAAACCCGGTCAAAGACCTCAGCTTGCCTATGACTTACATGATATCGACGTTGATGTCAGCTAATAAGATAACCGAGGTGTCCACGATGGATTAATGGCCGAGGTCGTAATGAGCCGAGCCAACTCTTCCATCAGTAGGGTGAAGAGTACCTTGACATGGGTGCATAACCCATCCTGTACTCCTCCTAATCGAAATCACTAAATGAACAGATTTCGACGTAATGGTATATAAATGTAGATACGTATAGTAATTGATTCATATTCACATCAATGTTATTGGACGAACAAATGTAAAACTTATGTCGCCTATACACGGAGTCGTCGGATTGTTACCAAATATGCTTTTAATCGACAGAGATCCGCGACGCATGTCACCACTTATCTGCTGGGATCGTTATGGCATCGCCCGCAGCGAGTCTTGCACTAGTTTGGGCTACACCAGGAGATACATTCATCTTGTTCTTATGAGCAACAACTACATAGAGTGGATACACGTGGACGACTCGGGAGAGATCGGGTCATGCCTCGATACATACTTTACGGATACGCGAGTGATCGTGATCACCCACCGCGCCCTATAATGGTACATTATGGACTTGCATGATTCATATATGCAATGGTATCGTCGTATTATATGACCTTTTATGACACCACCACTCCATAGGGATGATATGAGGTACCGTACTACAATCGGTACTACTCAGATTTTGGTAAGTTAGAGTCTTGTGATTCTAAAGTGTTTTTCAAATTTGAATAAATAGATTATGTATTTATAATTGTTTGGTTGATTCTTTTAGATATATGCCGTGGCTGACATAGCTAGTCGATCGCGTGGGGCTACCACAGGATTGGTTTACGACTTACATCGTATTACTAAATCAGTGTTACACTAGATTGGAGAGGAGCATCACATTGCTGGATACGATCAAGAGACATCTACTTCACGTGAACCATCCATTGTGACCTCGTGTCATCCACTTCCAGTTTTATGCAAGACATCCGAGGTGTAGGAGAGGGAGAGTTGATCGGGCAGGTCGTGATGCCCAGATGGTCATGCAGGTCAAGGGTCGAGATGGTGAGGAGGTCAGGTACACCTAAGCCGACATCGCACCATTATCACCCACCCCATATTCCTGATTCTCGACATCATAACCCCATACTTACCCATCACCCGATACTTCCATACTCCCCTATACTTACTCTTCACCCAATACTTCCATAAGCCCCCATACTTACCTATCACCCGATACTTTTATACCCCCACAGATTTACACTTTAGTCGAGACTTCCACTCTACGTGTCATCCCACCATTATCACCCACATATCCCCCTTTACAGATCACATCTTTACCATCTTCGGTGTCGCCAGAGCTAGCTTCCATGGCAGTATATATCACCTTATCATCTTCGACTTTACCCTCCCCTACATTTCCTCCCATCGATGAGACCATGGTTGACCTTGTATCAGAGTTGGGTGCACTTCCACCTAGGCAACCTTTACATTCACGACAAGGTGAAATGAGTACTTCATCCATCAGCTCCCTCGGCTACATCAACTCCATTTGAGATTGCATGGGACCCTATAGATCAACCAACTGTGTATTCTAGGAAGCGTCCTAAGAGAAATATATAGACTCCATTATGTAGGACTCATTGATATATGTTTATATTTGTATATATTGATATTTGTATACATTTTTTTTATATTTGTATATGACGGTTTATATACGAAATTGTAGTTTCTCGTTACCTAATTGGTTATAATTGGGATGCATGTGGGTTATGATTTATATATATTCTTGTTCTTGGTGCAAACTTGCAGGTAATATCACACTCATTTGTCTCATTATATTGAGACCTATTCCTACATATTTAATTCACAAATATACAAAAATATATGATAGACTATTTAATCAACAAATCCATTTACATACCCTTTTATACAACAAAAAGGTATACATGAACTATATCCAAATTTCCTCATCCCATACGGTCACCCACTCGCACCGGTCTGCACTAGTGGGGTCCCACGACGGGGTGAGCAAAGCCCAGTAGTGATAATCTCCTATTAGGGTTACTCCCCACCTAAAATGCACATGCAATGGCATACGTAAACATCAATCACATTTCATACAATTTATGCAACATTATATGAAATGTTCCGTGTCATGCATGAGATGCGACCCCTCATGCTCACAACCTAAGTCCCAACCAACTCCCTCACACCTGGAATGCCAAGTGTGAAAAACCAGTCATCGGTGTTTAACCCAATGACTCAACCTATCAATAACCCTCCAATCTTTTTAATTTATCAAATCATGATTTTCTTTTTTCAGGCATTTTTCTAGTTTTCACCGCAGACGCACACCTTTCCAACATTTTAACTTTACATCGCAGGGAATCATGTCTAACCGTGAATAACACATTTCGGGTCTTTCACCCTCGGGGGGGATCTCAATCCGCTCCGCCCAAAACATGTAATTTATCATTTTGATCAATTTACACCTCCGTGAGTCTCAACTTTGCACTTTGTCCCATTTTTCGAGCTCACTACCCATTCACCAACACCGGTGAATACTCAATACCATGCACCCACACCCGACTCGACGCGATGTGATCGTGCGTATGAAATGCATGATGCTAATGCATTTTCCTTCATGCTACATGTATATATATGGGTGCTACATGAACATTAATACACCATGGATAATTATAAGTTTTACATATAATTTACATCCATGCAATCCATGCTAATACATTAAATAGCATATACTAACATGATACTTTTCACACAGCATGTTATTCACATAAGCCATAACACACAACAAGGTCACGATTTTGGACCTATCCAACAGGGTACCTCACGGTCCCTTCACAACATGAACCAGTTTGGTTCCATGCATCCATACATCATTCTGTGACTAAACGAATAATGTCGTACAACCTTCCTTAGGCTAACTCATGAAAATTCCTACCCAATACAATAGCCTATAACATGTCATGCAATAGTCATGTCAAAACCCGGCTATTTACATTAACACAACCAAGTAACCTGCACACTTGGTAAAAAAGATAGGTTTTCATAAAGGTTATGATCACCTACTACCCTCCACCATCACATGGATGGAATCTTAACTCAATGGGCTTTCCATAGAGTCTAAGAACCCAAACGAGTTTGATCAATAGGTTACGCCATCCGTTGTAGGCCAACAATTAGAAAAATGACACTTTGTCTTACCCGCCGTCGCACACCATAGCGCACGCCCACTTTGATGAATTTATGAGCCATAAGGAATTTGGATATACCTATTTCAATGAGATATGTTCTCGTATAAGTCTAGCTTACCTAGAAATTTGAATCACTCATTCGGGGTGGAGCGACGCCAAGTTATGGCCAAAACACAAATAAGGGTCGAAGGGAACCGACAAGACCTCTGGATTTAAACTCCACTAAAACCTGCCATGAACTACGAAACCTGGCCACAACAAGTCCAATATGCTTCCAATAGTCCCGAACTAAAACCTGTCGATAATCGACCTTTAAAACCTGGGCCCCAAACTATCTCGAAAAATGGGGCCTCATAAATTTCCACCATTATCCATCATCTGAGACTAAATCATACGGCCTAATCTAGCCCCTAAAACAACTCATACCAATATATGGCTTCCTGAGTTAAAATAAACCGAGTAGAAAATTTACCATGGGAGGTTTGTCGAACTCCGTGCTGGTGTCCACATCGAGAGGTCAAGCACAAGGGAATCAACTTTAGTCTTCTGATCAATAACTTCGACCACAAAATCGGGAAATCCCTTCCCTTTCACTCCTTTTCCTTCCTTTCTTTCTTTTCTCCTCTACGAACACTTTCTCTTTTTGTTTTCTTTTCTTTTTCCTTCTTACTTTTCTTTTTCCTTTCCCTATTTCTCATCTCATTTTCCCACCATTTCTTTTTCTCTTCTCATTTCTCTTAGCATTTCTCCCCTCTTTGAATTGCCATTGACCGAATTGGTCAAGGGAGGCAATTTCCTTCCCCTTTCCTCAAGCCAACTTGTGTGGCCCTTGATTTTTCTCCCTTTATTCCTTTATTTCTTATTTCTTTATCGCATCACACTCCCCCATGTGGCTCATCAGAGCCATCCCTTTGCTTAACCACATGGATTTGCCAAGTGTCACCTCTTAGCGGCTGTATGGCAATCCCCTAAATCCATGCCTCGTGTCATCCGACACCCTTTACGCCGAAACGCACCCGACTGCCTCTAAATCCAAACGAAATTCGACGTAGTAGCTGCATTTCACAAGACCTAATTCAACACAGTTCCTGCTTACATCATCCGAGATATAAAAATTCACAGTTTTTCACCGGGAACATTATTTTTACTATTTTTAAAATTTGAATTTTCTAGGTTTTTACACATACACATGCAATCGTCGCCACACGTGACCTTAACCATGAGCATAACCCCTCCGAGATCATCGACCATACTCCTACATGTCTGCCAACTCTACCCTAGATCCTAGGGAGATTTCCAACCGTCGGCTCTTCTTGCAGGCCCCAACCTCCGAGCCCAACAACATCACACAAGATGCAATGATAATGAATATACGCACCCAACAATACATGCAGAAACATACCCTACATATCCGACCGGGGTTCACACACCTCAAATCCTCTCGGTACCATGGCAGACATCACCCCCGGGTCCCCAAAGTCCCAGCCCCTCGTGAGCCTCAGACTAACTCCTCGACTCCATATCAGGCCCATTCAGACTCGCCTGAGGTAAGCCGGCATAGCACCCCCACGACTCTTAAACTCGGTTCCCTCCGACCCATAATAGTGGCGAGAAGGAACAAATCGAGCTCAAGACCTATCCCACCACACCTGAATCAGGTCGCCTCAAACCCCGGGATCCCTACCTCCAAGCAGAAATCCCTCTCTTCACCGTCTGTGCCGATGGCAATAGAAGCATGCCCACCAGCCCCTCAGCTAGCCCTCTCTCAGAATTTGGGAACTCGGGGACGTAAGTCCTCTACCTCTTCCCCAAACTCGAAGAAGACTGATCCTCCTTCCTCTTACCACTAACCTCTGCATCACGGATGCTCCGTGCATCATCTACCTCCCTCTCTATGGTCATGGCTGCCCCAAACCATGTAGAAGCCCAGTCCATGTATGAGCCCTACAATCTTCCCCCGAATGGACAACTTCAACCCATTCCCAAACCTCCTAACTCACAAGTCTCAGGCTACATACTATCCCAAACTGCTCCAACTTAGTGAACTGCCATATACGGCATCACTATTATAGTTCCGTCACCTCTAGGAACTCCCCGCCTTTTGCATGTCTAGTAGTGGCTTAAAATACTGTTCATAAAGAGCCCCCTGAATCAACAAGTCATTGGTTTCTATCTCCCTGGGAGAAGCCCAGCCCAGTCCCACCACACCCGGACTCACCCTCTAATGAATACAAATAGCCTGATCCCTCACGTAAACGTCGGCAAATTCCAACGCTCAAGAATCCTCTCTATCTGTCGGAACCAATGATCAGCTGCCACTGGATCCCTTCTCCCTATAAATGTCGGAGGATGATGTGCCCTGGCCCCTGGTTGGTTACCGACCCTCGACTCCCAAACGCACCGCCCTCAGAGCATACAAAGAAATGCAATCCCAACAACCTCAAGAAAGGCCCCGCTGGTCAAAATAGTGGTGGTCCGACCGCACCTCGCGGATGACCCCACGCCCGCTCGACTTCGCCACCACACATGTCAAATGGCAACATGATTCATTTAATTTCATTCCAATCTAACTAGTAATGCACATGCCAATTACTAATAGACTTAACAACCATGAACTAACTCGTTCATTTCTTAAGTGGCGCTAATTGCAAGCCACTCCCTTTCTTTCTTTCTTTTTTTTTTTTTTTTAATTTAACACTTTCTGGTTCCTTTCATTTTCCAGACCCCTAAGGTTATAGTTTCTAACCTTAGCATTTACCCTTTTCCTATACACATTATACTATGCATATAATTTCCCGTGCAATAGCCGTACAATCACATTTCCCATATGCATCATACCGTGTATAAGTCTTTCCGCGCACTTTGTTACACATAATCACGCAATCACAAACATGGAACACCTAACCAAACACAACATGAAATACACCATACATGCAGTGATCTAAACCGTCCCATGAACTCTGGGCATAGTGTAACTAAACCCGATACCAAGCCATGATGTCGGTATCACCATCGCAATAGCCATGACCTAAACCCATGTCCTCGCCCCAGGTACTGCGTAATCATGCTCGATACCAAAGCCGTGGTTGGTATTAGACATCAAGCACTGTAACTGGCAACTGCACTAATCGCGAATCGCATATCCAGTTCATGCCCAAGACGCTACGTAATCGTGATACCTTACTCCTCTCGATACCAAGGCCGTGACACCCTATCTTGGGGTCCCAAGACAACTCCACAACCTCGTGGAACTCCTCGTGGATATCTGGTGTCCTAATATCACACTTCATTTGTTCTCAATATATTAAGACCTATTCCCGCATATTTAATTCACAAATATACAAAATATATGATGGGATTATTTAATCAACAGCCCATTTACAATCCTTTATACAACAAAAAGGTATACATGAACTATATCATCCGCTCTCATCCCATATGCGCGAAGTCGCCCACCTACACCTGACCTATACCCTAGTGTTGGGTCCCACGACAAAGCAGCAAAGCCCAGTAGTAATAATCTTCTATAAGGGTTACTCCCCACCTAAAATGCACATGCAATGGCATACGTAAACATCAATCACATTTCATACAATTTATGCAACATTATATGAAATATTTCGTGTCATGCATGAGATGCGACCCCTCATGCTCACAACCTAATTCCCAACCAACTCCCTCACACCTAGAATGTCAAGTGTGAAAACCAGTCATCAGATTAACCACGACTCAACCCATCGACAACCTCACCTTTAATTTATCAAATCATGATTTTCTTCGGGCATGGATTTTTCAAGCTTTCACCATAGACAATCACACGCCTTTCAAACATTTTCGAACTTACATCGCCTGAATCATGTTCAACCGCGGAATACTTGGGTCTTTCACTTTGGGAATGGTCCCCAACCTCGCTTCCGCCCAAACATGTAATTTATCATTTTGATCAATTTACACCTCCGTGAGTCTTAACCTTGGACTTTGTCCCATTTTCCGAGCTCACAACCCATTCACCAACACTGGTGAATACTCAATACCATGCACCCACACCCGACTCGACGCGATGTGACTATGCATATGAAATGCATGATGCTAATGCATTTTCCTTCATGTTACATGTATATATGAGTGCTATGAACATTAATACACCATGGATAATTATAATTTTTACATATAATTTACATCCATGCAATCATGTTAATACATTAAATAAGATATACTAACATGATATTTTCACAAAGATAAACATTCAAGATGTTTATAATGACACAACGAGGTCACGATTCGACTCCATCCAACAGGGCACCTCACGGTCTCCTTCACAACATGAACCAAATGTATTCCATGCATCCACACATCATTCCATGACTCAAACTAATAATGTCGTACAGCCTCTCCTTAGGGCTAACTCCATGACACCCACCAATACACAGGCTCATAACATGCCATGCAATAGTCATGTCAAAACCCGGCTATTTACATCGACACAACCATGCAACCTGCACACTTGGTGAAAAACATAGGTTTTCAGAAAGGTTATGATCACCCACTACCCTCTACCGGCACATGGATGGAATCTTGACTCAATGGGCTTTCCATAGAGTTCAAGAACACCTAAAACGGAGTTCGGACGAAGAAGTTATGGCCATCTAAAGTTAGAGGCCAACAATTAGAAAAATGACAATTTTGTCTCATTTCCAGTCACAGAACACCATAGCGTGTGCGCGCTCCACTTTGGACATGCTTTAACTGGTTGTTTTTAAGGAATTTGATATAAGTGTCTGAGGTCAGTTTGCTTTGATAAATTTGAATCACTCAACGGTGAGTGATGACCACAGTTATGGCCAAACACGCCATGGGTTGAGGGGGAAAATCGACAAACACTCCCTGAATCAAACCCACCTCAAAACCCGTCATGCACGGTTCGAAAACCAGCCACAACAAAGTCCAACATGCATTTTCTAGCAGTCCCGACCAAACCGGCTCGGCCGACTCTCAAAACCCTGTATCTCAACGTCCTGAAAATAATCATAAATCTCCACCACATTTATCCCATCATCTGAGACTAAATCACTCCGCCTGATCTCTCCAAGCCCTCAAACAACCCATACCATTATATGGCCTTTAGGGTAAAAATAAACCGAGTAGGAAAATTATCTACCTTATGGAGTTTGTCGAAACTCTAAGTTTTTGGGATCCACACGTAGGTCGTGCTGCGTGCACCAATATTAGTCTTCGGACTATCTAATCCCCGATCACAAAAGCCTGAAATCCTTCCTTTCCCTTTCTTTCTTTCTCTCTACTAACATCTCTTTTGTTTTCTTTCTTTTTCCTTCTTACTTTCTTTTCCTTTCCTATTCACCTCATTTTCCCACCATTTCTTTTTCTCATAGTGGTATTTTCTTTGGTATTTCTCCCTTGAATTGCCATTGACCTGACTGGGCTCTATATAACGTCTGATTTTTCACCCCCATGTGGCTCATTGTGAGTCATCCCTTTTAAGTGAACCACATGGCTTTGCCAAGTGTCACTCTCTTAGAGTGCCATGTGGCATCCCCTAAACCATGCCTTGTGTCATCCAACACCCTACGCCTCGAAAAATGTGTAATTCCGAAATTGCCCGAATTCAACGAAATTCGACGCGGGTAGCTGCATTTCCACGAGACGACCAACTAAGTGAAGTATGTTTTCATTACCGTGAATAAATGAAATTTTTTGGCAATGCATGACCTACAATCTATAAAGGAAAAGGCTTAAATCGCGCACTAGTCTCGCTGTCAAAGTCATTCAATATGTAAAACCCTGTAAACTACTATATATAAATCAACTACTGCAAGTGCACATGTCAAGTTTACGCATTCTAGTGATCAATCAAGGTCGTCCCACAAGGAGTTTTGGGTGTCAACTATTGAACCAATTTACCCTAATATTATTTAAATCTATCAACTTAAGGCTATAACTCTAATCCAATTTCATTAAAGACGTCCAAGTGTATTCTCTTACCACTTACCTATTAAATATCTAGGTTTTCACTTCACCCAATCACTAAGCACGGATATTTAGAAACTTTAACTCGCTAAATCACTTGCATTTATCGGGACATGAAGTTGATCTTTATATACCAATCACTCAAGCACTTGACATATCCTGGTCAATGCCACATATTGCATCCCGCCGCCTGTGTCCCTAAAAACTCACTAATGCACATGAGCAAACTCAGCTAATGTCGGATAAAACATATCTCTACTTTAATTGATTATATGATATCTTTTATTTCATGTCCTTAGGTCAATATCATCTCTTAATCTCAAAACTCCCAATGAAAGTATACATTTATTGGATCGGGCCATAAGTATGAAATTTCATATAGAGAGAAACAAGATCTCAATAATTCCAAGAATAAAACTCGAATATATAAATTAATGCTAATCATCAATCCAGATTAGGACTACATCAAAACCCCAAATTCCTCAATGCTTTTCTTTAATTCATAATTGAAAAATAATACATCATGTTTGTAGAATCCATACAGATTAAAATAATAAAGACAAGAAAAGAGGAAATTAAACAAAGAAACTCCATTCTTATCCGAGTCTTCGCTCTTCTCTCATGCACCAACTTAGCGCCATAACTCTTATTATTCAACCCTCTGATGAGTGTTCTTGGTACCGTTGGAAAGATCTTGAAGTGCAAAATTGATATATGGCCAGAAAAATACACTTTAGAAATTATTATAAAGACTAAATGTACAAATGTCTAACTTATCACTTTCTTTGGAAATCTTATGTTCTTCCTTCAACTACTGCCGCCATAACCTA
Source organism: Tetrastigma voinierianum (assembly GCA_016808115.1). Taxonomy (NCBI): domain Eukaryota; kingdom Viridiplantae; phylum Streptophyta; class Magnoliopsida; order Vitales; family Vitaceae; genus Tetrastigma; species Tetrastigma voinierianum. Next base: position 46,805 of record JAEQBH010006656.1, on the reverse strand, counting down.
ATCATTCAAAATTGAGTGAATATGTCCCTTAAGTCTTTAGAAGCCTCTATCCAACTTATATAAAAACAGCCATTTGGTGGGATCATCTTGGCAGCTGGAAACATCAAATTATAGCAATCATTTAATGCATGTAATTTGGTTTATTTGGTTTATCTTTTTTTTGCCCAGATATTACTTCATGATTGACCTAATCACAAATTGAACATTTAGAGCATTAGATCACTTATTTATATAACAAAACTACTAAAAATATAAGCAAAATATAGGGATAAAATGAGTATAAAGTATACTCATCAATATGCACTTAAGAAAATTTTCGAAATAGCCAACTTTTCAAAGAAATTTTCTATGCATTCTATTATTTAGAACAGATTTAATAAAATTTTTTAAACAAGCCAAACAACTTTAAATATTTTTTTTGAATGTGTATTCATGACTCTTTTCAAAATATGCACCTAAGAAAATTTTCGAAACAAGTCGAGCAACTTCAAGGAATTTTTATGAAGGTGTATTCATTATTATTTTAATATACACTCTGAAAAGTAAATAAATAAATTAAACTTCTTCATAATTTTTCTAAAGGTGTATTCATGATCATTTGACTTTCCCCCAACCGTCAAGCGTAGGGACACCACATAAAGATTTATGACTTCTTAACCTGGTTTTCTGACATTAGTGATGAGCCAATTTCCATCATAAATTCATAATGACATAAAACTTGTAAAACTACCACCGTAGTGGTATTTAAATTGTCTTGAACATATATGCATGAGTACTCCAACTACTGTGGTGAATCTAAACTCGGGGTCCTGCTGACCACTGGCCAACTCCGGCTAAACCTCGTGTGTCTCATATCATGAGACCCATGATTGAGCAAAACGACCTTGTCAGGCCCATCATCCATACTGGCTCCATACAGCTACAAGACCATACATTTCTATAAATATGTTATTATTACATCATCCCACAAAAACATATATTAAAACTAGTCGTGAGTAATATATACACAAAATAAGAATCACACAAATCCTACCGCTTCATTATCTCGCCTAAGGAGCATCGTCAACAGACTGTCCCGCACCGAAAAAGAGGTGGTCTCCACGACGGCAGCTAACACCCAGATAAATCCATAAGGGCGCTTCCCCACTTTAGGTGCACATGCAAATGATCATTTATACTTCAAACCAACAACCAATCCAGAATACATGTTATTATCATGGAAAAAAAACTACATGCATGTATGAGACGACACTCATGATGCCCATGTACTAGGTCACCTCGACCCACCACCCAATGCAAGTGCAACTGAAATAAATACTGAAATGGCCCGACTCCCCATCTTCACAACCCGTAGTCTATGTGGATATTTATTTAATCGCTTTCGTGTCTTTTCAAATGTGAACTTTTCTGTCTCACCGTGTCTTTATACCCTTCTCGACATTCTTCTGCTTTCACCTATGGATACGCCGCTCAACTGTGCTTTCGTGCTTTTCACCTGAGGGGGGTATCTATCCCCTACTTGTTACGCCCGACACATTTCATTTTCCATTTTCGTTTAACACTGTGGAACTCAATTGGACTTCGTCCCATTCCCAAGCCCACACGATTCAACACCAAACGAGTGCCAACCCAAGCATCATGTACACACTCATGTAATGTGGTGTTAATGCACACCAAAGTTAATGCACTTTGTGCCATCGCACTCAAACCCACATCAATGTATGAAGATTCCTACATGGGACATTCTACACCATACACTATGTGTTATGAACACTATGTCTAATGCACAAAAACATTTATATTTAACACATGGCCATGTTAATATTCCGCATTAAATCAAGACATCACATAAGCATGCACTACATCTTTTCTTTATCATTCAGCCATTCATGTCAACACATCATTCAAGCATGTATTAAAATAATACAACCATTAATAGTGCAACATAAATTCAGACTCTGGTCGAGCATATAGTATGTCACTACATACCCCAATGACAAAATTATTTCCATCTCTATCACTAATATATATCACATATAATCACATTTCTTTAATATGTCATTGAATTTATGGCAATAACACATTAGTCATTCCCGACCATAAATCCGGCCATGCTTCGCCTCGTAAATAAATCGGACTAGTCCGTAAAGTCCGCTTTTAGTCAAAACATCCAACACGTGCACTTCGCCACTATGGCAAACTTCCAACATTTCGACATAAACCTGGCTTCGAAAAATGTAAGTCTGAAACCGTGAAAAGCGACTATTCTCAACCGTCCGTGACCATTCAATGTTCAGCCTACATTTCTGAGAACTTTACTTTATTAAATCTCTAATCTTAACTGAGCTCAGAGAGTCTCAAGAACGCGCAATCCAGTTCACGAGAAAGAGGTGGTCGTCCAAAGTTGATGGTGTCGATCCAAAGGAATTGGGCACACCCCTGTCATTATCTGTCAGATTTCGCTATCCCAACACAATGTTCTGTCTCGTAGACAGTCTCAAACTCCTTAAAACTGGTCTTGACCATCACACAATCTGCCAACCAACCACAACATACAATTCACCCTTAGAACCCCAGACGGAACTGGCAATATTACACTGGCTTCAAATGAATAAATTAGTGGTAAAGAGAAACTACCCCTTGAGAAATAGCGGTTCTTTCGCCGGTCCATGCTCTGGCTGCGCAAATACCTTCCTCTTCCTTTCTTTTTCCTCTCTTCCTCCCCTTTTCTCTCTTTCTTCTTTCCTTTCTCCTTTCCTTTCCTCCCTTCCTCCTTTCCTTTCCTCCCTTCTTTCTTTTCCTTTCCTCCTCCTTCTCCTTCCCTCTCTTCTCCCTGCCAAGCCTACTTTACTGGATCTTGAGCCTTGCTCTACCACAGCCATGGCTATATAGGCATGGCAAAGAGCTACATGTTTATTGACATGCATATGTGTCAGCACACACGATCGCCATGTGTCACACATGGATTGCCATGCTGGCCCCACATGCACGCTCTTTTCCGATGATTTGTGATTACCATGGCTTGCCATGTGTCATCATTACGGTTCATTATGTGTCAATCCACATGGCTCTTCATGTCGCAGACACGCCGTTTCTCGAACACGCGAATTCGACTATCCTCTAATTCAACGAAATTCGAATGCAGTAGCTAATTTTCACTTAGACGATTCCAACAGATGTAATCCATTTTCTTATCCGAGATCTAGAAAATCTCAACTTTCTCCAAACTATTTCTTGCAAATTACCGTTGTTTCCTTTATCCAAAATTTAAATTTAAAATTTTCACAAGTTTTACACTCTCCCCCTCTTAAAAGAATTTCGTCCCGAAATTCACATACATACAGACAATCAAACACATGCATATGCGACAGTCATTTAAAACATTAATGACTAGAAAGCTTAATCGTCCCCGTCGAACAAAAGGGATAGCTGGCACGCACCGGTGTCCTCACGCTCCCATGTCGCTCCCCGACTCCTGACGCCAACACCTCATAAGCCCTCACCTGGCCTTCGCCCACGCAAAACCTGCTCTTGGCTATCCATGATACGCACTGGTCCTTCCTCGAAGGTCCCATCCGCATCAACAAGTTCTCCCAATCCACTATAAGGAGCTGGATCTAGAGTGTGGCCTCCTGAGTACAGAGATGTGAAACACCCGCGAACGCCGAAAAACTCGCAACGCTAACCGATATGCAACCGAGCCCACCTCTCGAGTTCCTCAAGGGTCCAATGTACCCAATTACGCCTCCCCCGCTTGCCGACCGACCACTCCTCTCTGTATCACCTTCAGTTAAGACATTATCACCCGCCTCAACTCTGTAGGTGTCATCGTCGCACATCAGAATTTTTCCGCTTCATCTATGCAAGAAGGGAGACACTGACTGTACCCACCCTAAGTCCGAGGTGTCTCTTAATCAAATCTGACTGATGGAGCTCTCTCCACCCATCAAATATATCTGGCGATCGACATGGCCTCCCGTAGAGAGCCTCATAGTATTTCATCTGAATACTCGCTCGATAACCGTTATCGTAGCGATCCCTACCAAGGGCAAACAAGCCCTCCCAGCTACCCTTAAGATCCAAGACGCATGTCGCGAAGATGTCCCCAAAATCCGACAGTTCACTGGACACCATCCGCCCGATACGAAAACAAGATCATCGACAATCACAGCATCATACGCCTTCTCGAAACTCCTTCCGCAATCGGCGCCTTAAACTGAGGATCTCGATCCGATACTATGGAGACTAGAACTCCATGCAACCGTACTATCTCCCGCATATACAACTCAGGAATTCCGGAAGGTGAAGGTCATCCGCACATTAAATGCCGACTCAGCGAGTTCGCCCACTATAATCCACACCGCATCATGCTTCTCGCGAACCGCAAGGTGAGCTTCACAGTGTCCATCATGATGCCCTACTTCCACTCGCTATCTCCCAACGTTCCGAGGCTCGACATTCCTCTCGCGTCACCGACTACGGGCACGCGGAGACAATCGTCGACAAAAATCCTCGACGCGCTCCTTCATCCCGCTCCATCGCAGACGAAGGTCATGATACATCTTCGCGCCACTGACGCACAAATGGTCAGTGGAGCAATGGAACTCCCGAGGATCTCCTCCTCAACCGATTCAGGACCACAACCATCCCCATAATCAAGACTACCATCTACGTGGACGGCTCAAATTTTCATCCGTCAGACCGACCGCATTCCTACCCCCGATGGATACTAGTTCTACGCCCCGCAACTGACTCTATCACTCGTCATCAGAGACGACATAGCCATCATACTTCCCAAGGTACCCCGAGTCACCATCATATCGCTTGAATCGCCCACTGCTCCTCGAAAGATCCGCCACTCCCGAGTTATACTAGCCAAGATCTCGCGACTTTCTACAGTCAAGATCGCCATCACAAGACTGGCTTTACTGATGGTAATGCAAAGTGAAGTCAAATCTTCCAAAACTCCATCCACCTACGCCTCATGCGTTGTTGTCCGGCCGCGTTGAAAGATGTATTTGACTGCGGGTCCCAAAATTCCTCGAATCAAGCCACCATATAAGAAGCGGGCACCAAATCTTCGCACAAGACTTACTGCCAGCCCAACCTTATGCCTGCGCGTCAGTAATTCGCCGCGGATTCTTCAACTGCCGAGAACCATAAGCCATAACCTTCCTGACCGTACGAACACACCCACCCCATCATTCAAGTATCACAATACACTGTACCTCTCGTCCCTTTCTCGGGACTATTGTATCAGAGCCGGCAAGCCTCCTCTTCAATTCCTAGAACGCTCGCTCACATGAGTCATCCCATACAAACTTAACCTCCTTCCGGGTCAATCTTGTCATAGGCGCTGCTAGCCGAGAGAAATCCTCTATAAACATCCTGTAATACCCTGCCAATCCTAAGAAACTACGTATCTCGAAGACCGACTTCTGCCTCTCCCAACCTACCGCAGCCTCAACCTCCCAAAGGTCCAATCGACACGCCCGAAGTTGACACCGTCATGTCCTAAGAAACCCACCTCGCCAGCTCAAAACTCAGACTTACTAAATCCTGGCATACAACCGATGATCCTCGTCGTAGTGACGATTCTCGCGATCCTAATGCTACCGATCGGGAGTAGATCAGATGTCATCAACAAAGACCACCACGAAATTGATCTAAATGGTCAAGACCCTCTATCTTCACGCAGGCTCATGAATGCCGCCTATGCATCTGGCCAATCCAAAGCGGCATCACCGTGAAACTCAAGTGCGCCGATACCAGATCTCGAACGCCGCCTTGGGTGGATAAAACCACGCTTCCTAACTCTCAACCGGACAGAACTAAGTGTGAAGGTTCATCTCTGGAGTAGACTCGCACCCCTCTCAGCTGATCAAATAAGTCATCAATCCTTGGTAATGGATACCAATTTTTTCAACTGTCTGTAATCGATGCATAGTCCAAGGGTCTTATCCTTCTTCTTTGCAAATAGAACCGGAGCACCCCATGGTGAAGTGCTTGGTTTAATGAAACCCTGCTCCAAGAACTCCCGTGATCCGGACCTCGAGCTCCTAACCTCCAACCCCGCCGCCATCCTATGAGTCATAGAAACGTGGCGACGCCCCAGATGCAACTCAATGTGTATCTACATCCCTGGAGGTAACCTCGTGAGTTCGCTCCTAAAAACATCTTCGTGACTCGCAAACCAATTCCGAGGTGTGACTCATAACCCGTCCCACCTTGTCCTCTGCAGGCTAACTGGGCCAACCCGTCAACCGCCTGCACATCGTGAATCGTACACAAAGATGTGGGTGAAACATCGTGCCTATTCCCCGAAACACGTACACAAGTACCGCTCGGGACGTAGTGGTAACTCATACTGGGCCACACCTATGACAACCACGTACATCAACCGGGCCCATCCCCGGCGGGATGACTAACTCGACATGTCCAGCGACCAAAGGTTCACTGCGGAGTAGAATCGAGATTCTAACTTCACATCCCCGACATATCCGATCACCTCGCCTTAGTCCCTGTGGGAGAACCTCACATGTAGTGGCTCGCCCAAGGTCTCAACCTCTAAGCCCAATACTCACACATAAGATGCAAGAATAAAGGAATGCGATGCACCCGAGTCAATAACACCCTTGCCTACAAAGAAATAGTAGAAACATACTCGACCACACGCCCCACTCCCGATCCGACCGACAGGATCCGCAACCGAGTTCCGGACGCGACCATATACCGGGGACTCTTTACTCCGATTTTTTTTCTATTTTTTTAAACCGAACTAGCACCCGATCTTATAATAATCCAAATATCATATACATTTATCGAAATCCCATTTACAATTATAAACCGCATTTCTTACATTACAAATCGTGAGTACCTAACCTACATGCAAGGAACCCTTACAGCGTGTCGCCCACCAGACATGCGTGATGTTCACTGACGTCTTCCCGTACCTACACGACAAACCCTTGCTGTTTTCTTTACGCCAGCTGGAAGCATATCTTATAACTTATATCGATGCACATGCATTTGGGGATCGAATCACGATAAACTTATAACAAACAGAGATCAAATCATCATGAATTCATAATCCAATATATAATGTGTCGATCATATTCGAGTAAACTTAGACATATACAATGGCAAGGCATCCAATTCAATGCTTTTACATAACTCATGATTTTCTGGATTTCAGGCTCAAGTTCCTATTCGTGTCATCAAAAATAATTCCGTCTACTCACTTGTGACTTTTAATTGTATCGCTTACGTCTCCCATGATCCATATTTATGCTTATTCGGGACTCCTTAAAGGACATATAATTAACTTCATTACATCGATACTTATCCCTCCCGTAGGATTACATATTTATACTCTATGTTTCAGATCGTGTATACTTATTTAGGTCTCCCAAATGACATACATATCTAACTATACTCGATACTGTCTCGACTTATACTATTTCGATCTCCACAGAGCCAACATTTCTATGCTTTATACAAGAGGTACTTAATCGGGACAGTATTTATATCTATCTCGCATCTCCCGTAGGAGTTTACGTAACTTATACTTATTCTACTGAGTTTACATCACTCAAGGCAACTGGCTAGTCACAAAGATTACTAACGCATAACGGGATTTCATGAACTTCTTAATCCATACTCGAGTACCCGTAGTACTTACTGATCAAATGTCCGCCTCGATACTCAACTGTTGGTATCATATCCCAACAAGTCCCAGTTAACGTATACCCGCACTACATGAGTACCCGTGAGGTCACGAAGTTTATCCTTATCCGAGCTTAAACTGAGATACCCGTAGTACCATTTAAATCGACAGATACGTGAGCAATCTGGTGAGGTACCACATAATCTCAATCGCATACGCAGGCATTCGTAGGGTACTACAGAACTTATATTAAGCATTCTCGCATCTTATACTCTGTACTACGCAGTTTATTCGCATTTCTATCTTATCCCGGTATTACTGAGCCTATAGCATGTATTTCGATTTTATACATGTATTATGTAACTTATACATGTATTTCTCATTCATGTATTTCAAATCTTATACATATCTTACGTAGTATATACTTATCTTACGGAGCTTATACTGGTATTACAAAACTTAGACATGTATTTCTATCCATACGTTCCTATATAGCATATACTTATCTTACTTAGCTTACACCGTATCACATGTAACTTAGACATGTATTTCGCTTCATACATGTCTTACAAGAGCATATACTTATCTTACTTGAGCTTATTATCGTGGCGAAGGTACCTCGTAGGTACGATAAGCTCCGAATTGCATCATAATCATATCACATGCAAGGTCGATCGGGACTTATGCAGATAGATTTCAGATATGGACATTAGTCCATAGCGCATACTGGATCGCCAAATGATACATATACTTATTTTATCATGAGAGAGTACCCTTTAAACTGGCAGCTTAATCAGATAATGAGTGACTTCAGAGGTACGACAAAACTTAATCAAAGACGGAGCACCCTGCAGGTACTACGTGAACTTGCGCATACAGGAGTTATTCAGATACAGGAGTACCCGTAGGTACTACATAACTTAATAAGAGACAGAACTTAATCAGAGACAGAACTTATTCAGATACAGAACTTATTCAGATACAGGAGTACCCGTAGGTACTACAAAACTTAATCAAATACAAGAGTACCCGTGAAAATATAGACTCTGTTCATGTTGAAACTTGAAAATGTGCAGAATCACTTCACAATACGTAGATACATTCATCTTTACTCTTATTCATTATTCAAAGGTTTTATCATATGTCTATCCGAATTACCTAGACCAATCATAAGAAATGAGTATGACGCAGCATACAGTACCCGGCGTACGACATAAGATCGTCGTGAGCACCATACAGACGGTTCGCCTGGGCAACAGAGTGTCATAGCACCGCCAGGAGTGCCGGAAAGCACCGATCGTGGCGTGCCGCTTTCACGCGAACAGCGGAGTGCTCGCAGCACCCGCGAGTCTTCGGGAGCACCGATCGACGTGCCGCTTCACGCAACAGAGTGCCGCAGCACCGCGCCAGCGCGCCGAGCACCAATCAAAACGCACCGCTTCAAGAACAGAGGCGTCGAGCACCGCCAGGAGTGCCGAGCACTCACCAAACGCGCTAACCACGCACAGGAGTGCCGAGCACTACCGTGAGTGCCGGGCACTAAACAGAGTGCAAAAGCACCAACAGGACGTCCACTCATTCATTCTTCGGTCCTAGGTAGTCATATTGTCATACGTCTTTCGGAACTTATAACCTTTCTTAATCACATTCTGTGATCATGACATTTTATCTTTCATATTCATGTTCATGTTTCAGTTCGTTTTCAGGTTTCATATCATATTCAGGTTTCATGCCTATTCCATATGGCATTTCAAATACTTGGTAATGCATATGATGCCTATCCACACATCATCTGCGTATTCTCGCCTCAACGACCTATTTTCTTAATCGAATCAATCCACCGATCACCCAAAATAAAGCTATGGCATTTTCATGCCAACTAGCCTGCATCGATTTACCGGCGACAGTTTCATATTATTCATTTTCCAGTGCCTTGTCTCCATATTTGACACTCGGTTCTTTATACTCCTTAAAGCTAAGGTGCTAAGGGTTCTATTCCAACCTGAATCACCCACCGAGCACCGACCAAGATACGTCCAAACAACTCTGACTACTCTATGACAAACCGATGTGAATCGCTTGCACAATGACCTCACCTCGAGTGGATTTTTCGACCACTTGTAGTCGACTTAACGATTCCTGCTTTATGTTTGGTTTTCCTTGAAGTCTATTTTAATCGCCACTAATCACTCAAATCTGATAAGAATGAGTAAGTTATGGCTAAAATACAAAATCGGTCGAACAGAAAGCATAACAGGGTGTACCGGTACACCCCTAATGTGTACCGGTACACATTGGCCAAAAACGACCAGAACACAAAGTGTACCGGTACATGTTCAAAGTGTACCGGTACAAGTCTCCGAAAAGTGCCCAGAATGTGTGTTTTCTCCCATTTTTCATGCACTTTCATCCATGGATCACTCCTATACTTCCTACACACATCAAAATCATTCCAAATTCACTTTGTAATCTCTTTTCTATTCAAATCCTCTTCCAATTCTTATCTTCTTTCAAAACCTTTCCATTAATTTCTCCCAATACCATTCTAATATGGGTTATAACCCATACACAAACCAAATATGAAGGTTAATTAGGGTTTGTTCTAAACCCTAACTCATTTACTTACAATTAACCATGAATCCATCCTCAAAGGAAGGATTCCATAAATCCATCTCAGGCTATATAGGTTTTACCTAATTTACTTACAATTTTTGGGTTAAGATGAAACCCTAGCAAAACCCTAGGTTTGAGCAAGTTAATCATCATACAAACCCAAGGATCCATGCCAAATCTTATAGAATTCATAATCAAGGTGAGTTTCCATACAAAAATCCAAAGTTCCATACCTTAGCTTGATCTTCCTCCTTCTCTTCTTCTCTCTTTCTTCCTCTTCTTTTCTCTTCACTGGCTTGCTCCTCCAAATGGAGACCAATTCTTGTTCTTTTTTAATCCATGTTTGCTAAGGCGCCATTCCTCCAAAAACCCATTTTGGGTTAAGTTTCATTATTTGCAAAAAGGTCCCTCCATCACTTGTTTTTGCAACTCATCTTATGTTATTTCCACTTTAGCCTCAAATCTCATTAAATTATGACTTTAAGCCCTCGACAATTTACAATTTTATCCTTAAATTTTGTAAATTTCCGGGTCTCTCGTTTCCGTGTTTCGCATTTAACTCACGAAACATCTAAATTATGCTTACAAAATACCCTAAACATGTCGAAACTAATTAGGGCATATTCTGGGTGTTACAGAATCACTGGATCGACCGCGCCCCGCCCACGAGTAATCCAAGGCACACGTCCTCGGAAGCCCCGGTCTCTACCGCACACTCGCTCGACCGACTCCATACCGCCCCTTTCAATAAGCCAGAAACATCCGATGCTCTTTGTCAGATCCCTGAGATCAGGATACTGCTCTCCGCCCGCCAGTGGGCGGAGGAACATACCGGAAATTGCCTACGCTCCATCGATGACTTGAGACCGTGTGTCCCCGATCCCTGAAACCTCAGACTGTGACGCTCACCATGTGTCCCACATGGCAAGCCGGGAAACATGTCATCTTCCCACTGACCGTAACCCGGATCTGGCCTCGCCCCGCTGCTACAACCCCGCCCCCGAAACCCTCGTGGAATGCAAGTCCTCTGGCTTCTTTCCCGCAGCCCTCGAAAAAGAAGCCGCCCCTCTTCACTACAGCACCCGCGATCTCGATGCTGCCGCCATTCTACCTCGCCAATAATCAAGGTCAGATTAACCATCGAGTCCATATCTTGTAAGTTATGTCCTACAATCTCGCTTCCTGATGGACAACTTTAACCCATCCTCAAACTTCCCGACTGCCCGTCAATACATAATCATCCCCTAAACGTACAATTTCAGAATCTAGCTACGTATTTAGCACAAATATCGTCCCTCTGCCCAAACTTCAAGGAACTCTGCCCGTATGTCTAGCGTGGCTTCGTAGTACTCTCCCCATGAATACCGCGAAAATCATCCCATGTCATAGTCCTGTCCTCGGTCGCGACCAATTCCACCGCATCCTGACCCACCTCGCCGGAATGAAGCCACGTGATCCGAGTAGCACTTGAGACTCAGCCAGTGAGAATTTCTCAATCTCATGGAACCAATGGCTTCCACACCATTCTGTCCCTCCTCCCGTGAATCGCTGAGTGGATGATGCCTCAACCTCCCGGAGGTTACTGCACCCTACCGACCTTCTACCAGATCACTGTGTACCACAGGCTACTAAAATCTATGGCTCTATGAAGGCCTCTCATTGACCAAAAACAGTGGTGACCGACCATAGCCTAGTGACACCTCTACGCCCGTCCCTCTACTTCTGCCATCTACACAAGTCAAACAAGAAGTTTAGAATCTCATTTTCGGTCTCAAACTATTAAATAAGACATGCCAACCAATAATAAGATTTAATATCTCGAATCCATCCGCTCGCTTTCCAACTCCTAAGGTTACGCTTCTTTAACCTATGTCATTTCTATATACATCCCACCATGGCGGTAATTCACGTAATTTGTACACACAATCAATGCACATACAATCAAAGCATAAACAAGAAAACACACAATGCACGCCGTGATCTAATCCCCGCCCGACTCCTGTAAATCTCCCACCCGACTCGATACCAACCACGACCGATATCAATTTCCTGTTAATCTGTAATTCTAACCCAAGCTCCCGACACGCACCGCTTTCATACCGTCAGGATGCCTTATACCCAATGACCATGGCCTAAGCCCAAGTCCCCGCGTCCCAGTACCGTGTACCTATGCTCGATACTGTCGTGATAACCTTAAAACCCCGGTCCCAAGACCACCGTCAACTTCTCACAGAAACCTGTGTGTCTCATATCATGAGACCCATACATGAGTAAAATGACCTAATAGGGCCCATCATCCATACTCGTCCATACGGTTACAAGACCATACATTTCTATAGATCTAAGAGTTATTACATCACTCCTAATACAAAACATATATTAAAACCAGTCGCTATAATATATAAACAAATCAAGAATCAAGGCCACAATCCGACTCGCTCATTATCCCTTTACCATGATACTCGCCCGTTTACCGTCCCGTACTAAAAAGGTCCCACGACGGTGTTAACGCCCGTGAGATAACTCTACAAGGGCTACTCCCACCTAAAGTACATGCAAATGATCATTTCAGTAGTCAAAACCAACAACCAATCCGCGCATACACGTCAGACATCATGGAAAATGAAACTACATGCATGTACGACGATCGCCCATACGCCCCATGTGGCTCAGGTCAACCCCTCCGACCCACCACCTAATGCGGCGCCAATGGAAATCAATATCGAGTCACCTCGAATTCTATCTCACAACCCGTGAGTCTATGTGATATTTATTTAATCGCTTCGGTCTGGGCAACAACTTTTCTGTGGTTCACCATGGCCCTTACACCCTTCAACATTCTTCGCTTACTCCAGTGGATACGCCGTTTCAACCAAGCTGTGCTAACTGAGGTATCTTATCCCTACTACACGCCGGCCACATTTACTTTCCATTTCGCTTAACACCGTAACTCCACCGACCCGCCTCATTCCCAAGCCCACACGATTCAACACCTCAAACGCAAGCAAATCGCACCATGTACACACTCTCATGTAATGTGGTGTTAATGCTATCAATTCAATGCAACGCACTTGTGCCATCGCACTCCAAACCCATGACCAATGGGCCAAGACTCTACATGGACATTCTACAATCAGACAATGTGTGTGTTATGAACACTCATGTCTAATGCACAAAACATTTCATATATTTAACATACATGCAAAGCCATGTTAATATTCCACATTTTCAAATCGCATCACATAAGCACGCACTACATCTTTCTATCATTCACCATCTCATGTCAACACATCATTCAAGCATGTATTAAAATAATTCCAACCATTACTTAGTAAGTAATGCCATAATTCATATTCCCGGCCGAGACATAGTATGTCACCAATATACAAAATTTCAATGCATATAATTATTTCCATCTTTATCACACATATATCACATAATTTCATATTAATATGTCATTGAATTTATGGCAATAACACATTACTATTCCTCACTATAATCCACGCTACGTTGGGCTTCAAATAACTGACTTAGTCCGTAAAGTCCGCTACACAAAACATCCAACACACACTCCCCGCCAAAACATACATAGCCCCAAGTATTTCTGCTACAAACAAACAAATAGAAGCTCTCGGGAAACCAAATTTTACTCATTCTCAACCGTCCGTGACTCCATCCCAATGTCCAGCCTACATTCGCCGAGAACTTTATTTTTATTAAATTTACTTAATGAGTCAGAGAGTCCAAAGAACTCAAACTGAGTTCGAACGAAAGTTAAGGCCATCCAGTTGATGTGGCCGATGGCACAAGGGTGTGCGGAAATTCGTGACTTCCGCTACATTTTGCTCGGGATTTCACGCATCCCAAAACACAATGTTCGGTCTCTGATACCCCGAACCCTCGTAACCGGTCTTCGACCATCACACAATCACAAACAAACCATACAACGACAACTCCGCCTCGAAAAACCGGATGAAACCCGTAGCCATTACCGGCCCCCTCAGCGTAAAATAACTGGGGCGCAGTGTATGAAAACCTACCTCTCAGAGCCGCTGTAGCCTCGGTTCTCACATCCGGGTCGTCACTCGCGCAACACTCCTTCCCCCTTCCCTTCTTTTCCTCTCCTCCCCTTTCTTCTTCTTTTCTTTCTTTCTCCCCTTTCTCCTTTCCTTTCCTCCCTTCCTCCTTTCCTTTCCTCCCTTTCTTCTTTCCCTTCCTCCTCCTTCCTCCTTCCCTCCCTTTCCTCTTCTCCTGTCGCTCCCACAGACCGATCTCGAGCTCTCCCCTCGTCTACCAACAGCCCCATGTGAGCCCCTTACATGCATGGCAAAGAGCCATGCATGTTGACACATGACATGCCATGTGTCACACACATGGCTTGCCATGTGTCACACATGCATGCCTTTGCCATAGTATTAGACACATGGCTGCCATGTGTCACCACATGGTTCGGCTATGTGTCATCCACATACTGCCATGTGTCGCCCGACACGCGTTTCCTAAATACGTGAAATTCCGATTGTCTCATAATTCAACGAAATTCGACTTCGTAGCTTAATTTTACGAGATTTATCTCCAACTACAGAACCGCTTGCCATCCGAGATCTAGAAATTCCAACTTTACTCCACTATTTCCTGTGAAATTACTGTTGCCTCTTTTATCCAAAATTTAAATTTAAAATTTTCACTAGTTTTACAACTCAGATTTATGCAACTTCACTATTACAAAATATTACTACATTTCGAAAATAAAATAAAAAACATATATAAGGTGGAGTCCTAATTCGTGTCGCCCTATGACGCGGATGTCTCGACGACCCTTCAAGACCTACATGTGATGAAACACTCCGTGCTAAGCTTATACTAGCAGAAAACATATAACATATATATCCACTTGCAAAGGGTCCTCATTATAGTATACTATTTAAATATAATTCACATATCAGAGTATTCATATCTCCCGTAGGAGTACATAACAAAAATCTCTTAACATAAGGTACTCGTAGGCACACTACAAAACAGAACTGAATTATGTCTTAGCATCAGAGCTGATTACTTCCATTTTCTTATGTTTCCTTGTTCAAATACTTATCATATAAATGTTTGCCTGCATAGACCAATAACAATGAATAAGAGGGACACAGCACAATAAGTACCCGAAGGTACAGTATAGAACTGAACATAGGTGCCCAAGCACAAACACAACGTGCCTCGCACCATAATAAAGTGTTAAAGACTATGCAGAGTGCATAACGATCAACTGCAGAGTGCCAGCACCAAATGCATGTGCCTATTCATTCACTATCTTATCTTAAGCAGACCTATAATTATGTGTTTCAGAGCATTTGACACTGATCTTATCAATATTCATGTTAACTCTCGGGTCTATTCTGAAAAACTATTTTTATGGCACCGAATGTTCATTTCAACTATAATTTCGACCATCAAACGTAGATTTTTAGACAAAGTGTTCTTCTAACACAATGTTCCCTATGTCTTAAGTTTCCACGGATCAAAATCAAAATTATTTGAACCTTTAAATTATGAGGTATGGCCTAAATATCTTAACCAAGCCCCGACAAGCCTATGAAATGTAATCTAGAATTATGTCCTATGTTTGAAAAAATTTCGAACTATAGGACATAATTTGACCATACTTTCTTTCATAAAAGCTATCATTCTAGGTGTTCAGTTTAAGTAAAATTTTTATTCACCTCATTTGGATCAGTATAACTCAAGATATGGTCCTAACATCCGGACTGTTCGGAGACAAGTTTCAAGGATAAAATTGTTCACTTACTTTTACGAATTTCTGGTAACAATGGAGATTGAATTTGGCTATACTTCCTTCATGAAAGTTGTTCTCCCAGATGTTTAGTTTGTACAAAAATTTGAATCACACTATTTGAATCAACAAAACTCAAGTTATGATTCAAACAACTAGAATTACTCCAGCTCAAGGGATTGTTCCAATACCCGGACTTCAAACTCAATTTCAGGGGTCTTGGGATAGGAATTCGATCTAGGCCTCTTCTAGGAAAATGTAGTCATGGGTCTTAAATTTCCTTACAAACTAGAATCATTTAGTTTCGGGGTTGATGAGCCAAGTTATGGCCAAAACAAGAACCCAAATATTCAGTATATAAATTTGACAGACCTCCCCCATAAAACCCTACTTAATTTCTTTTCACAATAAATTGTTCATCAATAGAAGTCACAACCAAAACAACAACACAACCAAAAAAAACAAAAACAAAGGGGAGAGTTAGGATATTTTTCCTAACACACACGTAACAAGAAAGGAGGTTTAAGAATTTCCTAACCTCGATTTCTTAAACACTTCAACTAGCCTTCCTTTACTTCACTTCTTCCTTCTTCGCTGGATTCAAGTGAACTCCAAATGTCACGCCCGAAACCCACCCTGTGGGCATGACCGTCAATTCACACCCTCGCCTTTCACCTCAAAGGTTTGACTCATGAAACGATATCAACCTTCCTTGTAGAATCCTTATTTTTGTTCAATTACCAACACATGTTCAAAGTAAATGTACAACTTTCTAAATTCATAAATTCTCCAAATTCAAATTTTAGTGCCGAAAAAAATTACTTCTAACTATCCAAATCTCAATTATGAATGTCATATAAAGCTGTTCAGACTATAACAATATTTGGGATCTCCCAAATCTAACTTTGTACTAATATAAAAACGAATGTTATTATCCAAGTGACTTCTCAATTAACTTTCAAAACCCAACATTTCACATAAACAAGAACTTATTAGTTCAACATGATCCAACATAAAGCTCTAATCAAATCCTAATGATGACGTATCCCTAACGTAGCCATCACTCCTTACGGAAACTAAAAGTACCTGAAAAAAAGTCAACGAATGGGAGTGAGCTTAAAGCTCAATAAGAAATACTAATACATTTTCATGGATCAAAAAGTTTTCAATCATATAACAAATAGGAGATGTTTTTCATCAAACTTTAGATTCAAAAATAAGTTGGAACATTAACAAAATTTACTTCCAAACATTCTCACATCCATTTCAAATCAAATGTGATCCAAACAATTTCATATCAAATTCGATTCAAACACTTTCATATCAAGTCCAAAATCAAATACATTTCAAATATATTTTCTCTGGTCATCAATTATCAAATGGTGCCTAGCCATGTGAGACTTTCAAATAAGTGGTTAGCCGCAAATTGTTCATTTTAAGGTGGACATAACCAAACACTACTAGTACTAGTAACCTCTAACCGAAACCCCTAGAGGTGGGGTTCAAATCAATTACATTCGCCACCAAGGAATGTAAAGGTCAACTATTTTTCCCGTTGACAAGGGCCAAATAGTGTTAACTATAATTCTCATTGACAGAGCTAAACTAACCAGAGTCAAATATTTCATTCAAAAGTTCAAATTACGAAACATCATATCTCCACATTTCCTTTCATAAACAAAACAAAAGTACAATCATACAAAACTACTATTTGATCCATGGATAATCAAATAAATAAAAAAAGTAAAACTTTTCATAAATCAAGATTATATATAATTCAGTTAAAACACCATCCTCAAATGAAGTAAAAAACAAACAATTTTCTTTTTAAAGATCTCAGATTAATATCTCTTACCTCAGCGAAGATCAAAAGCTTAAAGAGCTAATCTAATAATTTCACCTCACGAGAGTTTCTCCTACAATAATAAGAAAAGAAACTATCATTACTTATTTATTCTAAAACTTCCTAATTTGGTATTCTTAATAAAATATTTACTTGCCAAAATACAAATATCTTTTTAAATACTCTATCAAATACATATATTTATAAAAATTTCTAGCCTTTCAAATTTATCTTATTTGTTTATTTTTATTTTATTTCAAAAATATCCTCAAATATTTGTTTTTTTTCTAAAATAAATCTTGAATATCTACATTATTCTTTTTCTTTTTTTTAAGAACGAGTGAAATCTAAATCGACTTCTTGAGTGCTCATCTAAAAACTCGAAAGAAAAAATTAAAGAATTACATCAAAGAAATCTAGAAAATAAAATAAGGAAGATCTTACTTAGAGAAATTTGTTCTTCAAAAACCCTAGATCCGAAAGTCGTACATCTCTCCGAATTCTACTAAATTCGTGAGAGAATTCAAAAGAATGTAAAGGATTTTCTTTTCTTATTCCAATTTATACCTAGGTATCTATTAGAAAATTACCTTACCCCTTCATTAAATTAATTAATTAACTAACTAATTGAATTATCATTATTATTTTCCTAACTTATACTTATAAAAATTTCTGTCATTATTATTTTCCCTAACTTATACCTATACAAATTCCTAGGTGTTACACCAAAAGATGGAGAAATACAACCCAAAATGGATTCTTCTCTCCCAAAACCCGTATGTCCTAGCTCCCAAAACCAAAGCTAACAAAATGAGATATTTTCCTTATAGACAAGTTTGGTCTCACTCATTCTTCACTCATATTTTCAATGATTGCATTTCTATACTCAATTTGCAAGTCAACTTATCAAAATTCTATCTTAACATACAATCTTATTATCTTATGTCCTTTGAGTCATTAATTTGATATTTTACCAATTTACCTGATAAATGCACAATTGAGTGATAATTATAACGGAATCTAACACATTTAAATCACAATGTACTCACATTTGGCATAAGAACAGGTACTTCTAATCTCTTCTCAGGTTTTTAGATTGTGTGTGCCCTTTCAAAGTTTAAAACGTAAGTGCACAAGGATGTGCTTCCTGGGAAGCCAATATGAAGCAATGTGGATGGGTGAGAAATCACTTGGGTTTCGGAACCCCATCGGCAAGGAAAGCACCGTGAGGACAAGTCCTACCTAGAATTAAAGTCCTACCTAGGAACTTCAAGTCCCACCCAGAACTCACTGAAATGGTGGACAAGTCCTCACTTAGAACTTCAAGTCCCACCAAGAGAACTTCTGCTGTAGTATCAAGAAGCAAGTCCTACCAGAACTTAAAGTCCCCACCCAGAGAACTTTACAACTTCATGGAATCGTCTTCCAAGAATTCAATCCATCGAGGGCACTTTCGTGTTTCTAACCCAAATGGGAAAATCACTTCGAGGGGGCTATAAAAGGAGGAGGACACAAGTATTAGAGGATCCTCTCGGACTCTCTTTAGTTTTTTAGTTTTTTTCAATTTCTAGGTTTAGGTTTTGATAGAATAAGAGTTTTTCTCCATTTTTGGGTGGGTAATCAGAGATCCGCATTTATTTCATTCTTTTTTTGTAGTTTTATCTAAGAGTTTAAAATCTTCAACATCAATATTTATTCTGCTTTAAATCTTAGCATTCCATATTTTCTATTCTCAGTTTTACAAATCAATTTTGATTTCCGCAAGGTATTGTTTTTATGTTTAATCATTCTTCATCTTTAATTGTTCATACAAGTTTTATGGAGTTCTTAAACCCCTATCATTGGATCATACTGGGAAACTCACCCGATCAAGGTAAAGTCCTCAATTCCTCTCTCGATTTTCAATGGATCAGGTAATATCGAGATCACTTGTGTAGAAAGTTGTTTTAAATCGTTAATAAGTAAAATTCTTGACAACGTGTTAACGAGATATTTCCGCACACGCTGTGTTTGATCATAATGCCAACTAAGGGTTCGCGACTGAGAACAAGTGTTTAGTATTACCTTCGATCATCTTTATTTTCCAAAGAGCATTTAAAGACAAATCCCTCCATCGTACACCATTTATCAATGGTTCCTAGATGAGTTTATAAAATAAGAGGCGGACTCACCGACGTATGAGCGGAAACCCTAAAAACCCCAAAGAATTGTCTTTCTTCTATTTAAAACATTCTGTTCAATCAATCATTCCATCAAACAACACAACACTACGCTTCTTTAAATCATATACTTTTAGTGGAGAATAGCTCATTGATCAACCTAATCGCACCACCCTCGTGGAGAGATGACCTGTGGATTCCCAAGATTACAATGCTGTATTTAATTATAATTCCTACTGGGGGAACAGAATTAGCATACTAATCAGATCTAAGCATCATGCCACGGTCGGGAGCATGACTAACCAAGCTTGATCTCGAAGAGAGCTAGAGGTAATTGCAATTGCATCGCAAATCCCAGAGACGCTCCATTTTTCTTTATTTTGTTTTGTTTTTATCGAAATCTCAAGAAGTGTTTCGGGATGTAAGTGTAGTGCATGTCAATCAGGTCAGCAACGAGAAACACCGACAATGCACCTGATCCTTAGGAAACCTTGAGAACCATTATAAGCCAAGTGTCTCAAGATAACATTTTTTACCTCAAATGGATAATCCCGAGAATCTCCACAGACTCTATGAGCCCACAACACGGGGGCCATGCCACGTCCCAATAAACCCAAAGGTTGTGGAGAAGGAAATGGTAACTTTCAAGACACCAATATAGAAGTTCCTCCGCCTCCTTTGCCCAATGTGGAAAGAACCCCAGAGAAATCCTACAACCTCAGCGCGATCTGCAACCAATTTCAGATTCGGCCTTCCGAAGAGGCCACCAATTTCTAATGAAGTCGAAATGATCCGTCTCCTTACTCCTCGTATATCAAGTGGTTCAACTGAGAACCCTTATTCATTCATATGATTTTGAAGATGTTTGCGCAGCATTTCTTCACTCTGCTCACCCTCCGCATAACTGCTTAGTTTTATTCCTTTTGCTTTTAAAGAGAAAGCCAAAATCGGGTTCCATTCTCACCTAATTCGATCTTTACGTGAAACATGCTAATGAATTCTCAATAAGTTTTTCCTCCGCACGCATTTCAATGCCTCATGCGAGCAATCGTAACTTTTCCAAAAGCCGCGTGAACCCCTTGCAATGCAAAGAGATGTGAAAGATATAAGGATCTCCTCCATGCTATCCCTCACCACGGATCGGATGTAGACAAATATGCGCATACTTTAATATGATTATTCGACACAAAATGCTTATTAATCCGCATGATGTGCAAAGTGAATTCTATGAAAAGAGTGCTAGGAAGCAATCCAACTCTTTGACACTATAAGCAGAATGCTCGAACTGGGAGACTAACACCTCTATAGACACAAGTAAAGTGCATTAAAGACATCCACTCGTGGCGAATCCACCACCTAAGAGAGAATGATGACAGGGTGCCAAAATTGCTAATTTAACAAGGAAAGTTAGGAGGCCATAGAGATGAAAAAGGTGAATGAGGTAACGAGTGTACCTCAATTCACTCCTCAAGCACCAAACTGATCTGGGGAGTGCAGGAAGCCATGCATTATATGTATGACCCTACACACTGTAATTCATTAACCCTAAATCTTCCTGCTATGGTTTATTCAAATCGGACAAGCTAATACTTTAACTACCAAAGGAAACTTTCAATTCCATACCAAACTTACAACCTGCAGTACATCCTAATTTTAGTCAGAGGAACGGTGAGGGGCCAAACACAGGCTAAACAAACTGTTCTCTCATTACCAAACTGTTTCAAACCCATTCCTCCATTTCGTAATCAAGGCCCCTAAGGATTTCAAGGAAATCTAACTCAAGGTCATCATCCACCGAACCAAGGAATCAAAACTCGTCAAACTCTACCAACCTCCACATAAGAGTGTCCTGAAGACATAGTCACACAACTCGTACAAACCCAAAGAACTACAAACACATCTGACTGCCGAATGATGTGAGATCCCAGATAACCAAGTTAACCTCATCTATAGGTAACCTTCAACAAGAAAGGGAAACTTCCATCACAACCCATCCAAACCCACAAGATCAAAAACAAGGTGGAAGCCAGTTCCAGTTGAGGTATCTTCGAAATATCAGAAAGGCCACTGGCCTTCTGGAGTGGAAAGATAATGACAAAACTATTCCAACCAAAGGAACCATCACAAGAGTCTCATAGTGAATTAGTTAGGAGAGGATGTAAAAATCGCATTAACACCTCATGTCCCTAATACAAATGATAAAGATGACCAACCGCAGGAAGACAAGTCTAACTATATCCCTCCGTACCCATACCCT
This sequence comes from Tetrastigma voinierianum, assembly GCA_016808115.1. Lineage (NCBI taxonomy): Eukaryota > Viridiplantae > Streptophyta > Magnoliopsida > Vitales > Vitaceae > Tetrastigma > Tetrastigma voinierianum. The sequence continues at coordinate 24,482 of JAEQBH010006656.1, read as the reverse complement.
CATACATATAAGAGCACTGTAAAGAAAGTGAATAACCATGCCGGGAATTTATGAGTTGTCTGCCAGGAAACTGAACATTCCCTTGTTAGATAGCCATTACAAATCCCATCATATGCTAAATTTCCAAGATTTGCACCCAGAAAAGGAAACTAGGGTGTCAACAAGGGAGTACATCACACCGAACACCTACGCCTCTAATTTAACAACTCGCTTCCCCAAAATACAAAGACCGTAGTCCTACTATTTCTATAGTAGTTGAAATTCAAAAGTCAAAGATGCTTGCAGACTTAGGGCAAGTGTTAATTGTTGCCTTATTCAAGATATCGACTTGTGACAGAGAATTGTGAGCCAACCAACATCACCCTCCAATCGGGTCGACCGTGAATGGCTGCACCTTGTGGGAATAATAAGGATGTCTTCGTCCAAGTGGACAAATTTACTCACGATTTTGTGGAAAGCTGACACTCAAACAGGGCTGTTCAAGAATCCCACTCACTTGGCCACCATTTTCGGCAACTGCAACGCCAATATGCATCAGAGTGGCGTCTACTGACACTTTCATTCGGGGAACATGACTGTTAACCTAATATTTTCTTAAAGTGATCAAAGGAACTGGGATGAAGAAGATATGTGTGAAATTAATATGATCGACTCAGGTACAAAATACTTGGATAATGTTTCACATGATGATCCTCTTAAGTCATGTCCGTCACCAATCGACGGCGGGCGACCACTTGGGAGTCAGAGTTTTCCACTTATAATCGAGCATAAAGATGTATTTAGTTACCAGTGGGCACCTAAATTTAAACCCCGCTTACCCAAATGAGGATAAGACACACGGGAGGAGGCTTCACCCCAAGTTTCGAGCTAAACCTTACCAACACATCTTAAATATGCATTCTGGGGGCATGACACTTTTCCAAAGAATCATATCTTCCTCCTTAGAAGTGACTCAAGAAACTCAACTTTTGAAATATCGGAAGCCCACGGATCGCTTTAGGTCGGATAATCGGCAGATATTAAGGAACTCACCGATTCCACAATAAGAATTCACTTGCTGACGTTAAACCTTCTAGAAAATCTGGCGCAGACGATCGAACCCAATAATGAAAGAAGTAGAAGAAGGAAGTTTTAAAACTCGATGTAGGGTTATCTACCCTATTGGTGATAGCAAGTGGGTTACCCAACACAAGTAGTTCCTGCAGTCGTGAGTCACGATTGCCATGAAAATACCCAGCTCATTCCTACCGTGTCACCCCTGATTTTATGGTGTGCATGTGCATTATAGTTTAATGCAGACTAGAAAGACCATTTCCTCTTCCGCTTGGTTGATCAATGCCAGAGAGAGTCGGCAGGCATGAATTTTATCGTTTTCGATGGGCACTGTGGTACACCAAATTGAGAGGATAATGGAAGATCAAGAAAACTACATTCACTGGGCCTCGTACCTTCGCCTTTAGGAAAATGCCTCGATTCATGCACGCAACTTAACTTTCCAACGATGCATGATGGGAATCTTCACACATGATAGAAATCATGAAATCTTCATGGATGATTTCGCTGTGACTGCTCGAGAGTCAAGCAGAATCCACGAAAGTTTTGGAGAGGTGTCAAGAGAAAATCTTGTGTAAATCGAGAAATGTCACTTCATGGTAACACAAGGAATTGTTTTAGGCCACATAGTATCAAAAGATGAATCGTTGATAAGGCAAGTTTGAGTCATTTCTAATCTCCCTACTCCTAGCGTGTTAGAGACATAATAAGGTCATTCTCGTCATGTCGGTTTTATCGACTTCAAGGAGAAAGATTTTAAGGTTATACTGACCCTTATGTACTTTGGCCATAAAGATGTCCCTTTCACATGGTCACAAGTCAGGACTCGCTTGCTAAGCTCAAAACATGCCAGTGTCACACCACGCGCTCCTAATCGCACCTCCCATTCGGCATCACAAGACAATGGGACATGCCACAGAGTCAGAGCCAGACGTAGAGGAGGACAAAAAGGCTTTCGTCATTTACTATGCCGAGAAGACACTGCATCGCCTTCGTGCCAACTACACAACCACGCAGTTGAGTTTCTAAAGAATTGGCTTCGCTCTAAAAATCTGTGTCATATATTGCCGGGGCTCCCCGTGATCATTTCTCTCTTACAGATCACGCAGCCTTGTGCTACTCGCTTCTCTGCTGTGATACGAAACCAAGGTTAACTAGTGGATTTTACTCCGCATAATCTGACTCACCATTAAAGATAAAAAAAGTAATGAATGGTTGTCACCACTTATCTCGCATTAGTTCCGGTAATCCAACTCCTACGGCATACCCATAGGTGATAGCTTCGATGAACAACTCTTTGCTCTCGCTTTCATTACCTACGGTATGTCGAACATAGTGAATTACGAACAATGCCGTATTCCAATTAACGGACTTCTCAACGTAAAAGAAATTCTCGACAGATATTAAGAAATACTATTTTGATGATCCATACTCATTTAAATACCGTCCGCATCAAATAATGAGGAGATGTGTAACCAATGATGAGTTGTGTGAGGATTTTAACTTTGCCATACTCAAGCCTCGTGGAGGACATTTCTCTCAGCTCGAAAAACAAATAGACAAGATTTGCAGTCGGGTTTTATCGCCCACTCTATTTAAAGATTGTTTTGATTTCTCGTAAAACGTAGCAAGCCAATGCCAAGAATCAGAGGGGTCACAGCTAAACACGAAGTGCCTCTACCCCAATTCTAATCATTGAAATTCTTATTGTCAGGGGTATTGACTTCACGAGGCCTTTCCCCTTCGTGGCTATCTCTACATTTTATTATCTCGTCGACTACGTTGCTTCCATTGCCGAGGCAACTCCAACGGAGAACCAATGACCATAAGGTTGTTTTGGAAATTCATAAAGGAACATGGTTTTTCGCTTTGGAACGCCTGCACTATTAGTGATGGTGGACTCCACTTTGCAATCGATCTTTGAAAATCAAGTTAAAGAAATATGGAGTCACCCATAAAGTATCCACTAGCTTACCACCCACACTCATTGTCGTCAGCTAGCTTTAATAGTAAGATAAAACATTATTTAGAAAAGACGGCTGTCTCCGAATCGAAAAGATCGTCACTCGCTCACTGATGCTCTTCGGGCATACCGTACCGCTTTAAAATCGTTTCTGGTATGTCTCCCCATAGGCTAGTTTATGGCAAAGCTTGCCTATTCACAAGAGATGGAACACCGCCATCGGGCTATTCAACTTCTTTAATTCGATCTAACTCGCTATAAGGCCATATCAGCTACAATGAACTTGAAGAGTCATGAGTAATCGTATGAAAGCTCCGCACTTACAAGGAGCTGCCTGCTATTCCATGATGTAGTCTATTACCGTGAAAACTTTCAACCTTAATCGTAAAGTACTTCACTGTATAGTTCCCGACAGATCTATTTCCGAAAGCTTCATTCGCTGATCGCCCTTTCATCGTCAAGGTGGTTTATCCATACGGAGCCGTGGAAATTGAAAATCCTGACAATGGGCACTCCTTCAAGGTGAATGGCCAACGCCTCAAACCATTCCTTGAGCATTTCTCTCCTCACGAGCACACTGTGGCCTTGGTAGACCCGCTCTACCAAAACTCTCCTTCCAAGTAACCTCAGCCAAATTGTCAGAAATAGTTTTGCTTTATTTTTGTTCTCGCTTTCTATTTTATTTTTACCTTCAATTGCCGTATTTTCATTTGCTTTCAATAACATAGAAAATAATAATCGTGGGGCTGTTGTTTTTGTGATCCCTCAAATTTCGCTGTAGGGTACTTAGCGTTCAATGCATCGGGGGACAATGCTTGTTTCACAAGTAGTGTACACGTCAATGTAACTATGCGCCGTTATATGTTCGCAATAAATTTTTCAAAATTTGCGCTTCGAGTATTATGTTTACATGCACTGCACATACCGCTTGATCTCATATACTCTCCACATCATCTTATCGCATGTGCATCTTAACAAGACTTATATCCCTTCAGAATCAAGTTTCTCAGATTCTACCTACTTTACTTCACCCAAACCACGACTTAAGGGCCAAAATCTCCCGATCTGCCCGTGATCGTTTTCCACCTGCGGCATCATTTTAGCCGGTCATGTTAATTTCATGCATCATAGTCTTTACTTTGAACACCTCGCATAAGTGGAAAATGATTAGAGGCCATCATTTCAGGCATTATCCGGATTTGTAGTTGTCTCAACCCTTGCACCCATTCGAGTCATTGTCAAGTTTATCGAACCTAGAATCCGATTATGGAACAAAGAAGGATTCTATCGAGAGCTCAAGATACCCCAAGAATGAATTACAAAGCTAAGTCTACAAATGCACGCTATGGAATCTGAACAAGAGAAATAAACATGCGAAAAACCTCGGATGAAGGCAACTTGGAATGTGTCAAGATGTATACGTACACTACCATTCAAAAGTGAAAATATATATATATATATATATATATATATATATATATATATATATAGTATATATATATATATATATATATATATATATATATTCATTATATATATATTCAAAAAAAAAAAAAAAAGAAAGAAGAGTAACTGTTATAGTAAGTCCCACTCCAGAACTTTAAAGTCCTACCCAGAACTTAACAAAAGTGGGCGTTGTTATCCTACCTAAGAGAACTTAAAGTCCTACCTAGAGGATTCCGCTGAATTGGGAAGAAGGGCTTTAACCCAAAAAATCTGCACCTCTTCATATTCCGCTTTGACACCCAACAAGAAGATGCCTAAATGTGTTCCTCAGAGTCACACTCCCAAGCTCACGTCACAGTGGTTTTCGCTCCGAAGTTCCAGATTGTCACTCCACGCGTTCGTGACGCGGTGTTTTTACAACTCCCCATTAGCATCGCTGATCTCTTTCTGGCCATATACGACTCGTGGTCGGGATTTTGCCGCTATTTTCCGTGATTGTCGGGATGGGAGGCTATGCTCTCCATACGCGTGAGATCACTATTAGATGTACATAATACTCATACGTCGAGACAGTAATCGGATATGATGATTTATTTTCTCGCCATCTGGCCGCATACATCACTGCCATCTCCATGGCACGTTCGAAGAATACAGAGGGAAAGCATCGAGGTCCTCTATGGAACGAGCAAGTGAAGAAGAGAAAGCCCACACCCAAATGCAAGGAAAAAGAGAAAGGAACAGCTATATCCTCTTCGAAAGTGAGGATTTATCTCAGAGTGTCGATGAAGAACAGGCTATGTTCATTAAGATTCCGAAAGAGCACGAGAAATGGGTTCAAAGTAATGGCACAGAGGCTTCCGGGCAGAGGTGTCAATTTGGAAACATTCTTATATTCGCATCCCATCAGTGGTAATTATCCAAAGATCAAAATATGCACTTGCACCTCGGGGATCGCATATTTACCTTCCAGAGTTCAGAGTTCCCACTAAATTTGAAGGAAAATCAGCTGGTCGATCTTAAGATTGGAAACTTCCGATGGGAAAGCAGCCTTCAGATCACTCCCCGACTCGACAGCACATGCCTTGCACTATATCTCGCCCGACGCACCCGGGACCTACCATATCCACTCAGCACATCGATTTCTCGATGCCCACTATTCAATCGAGGCTATGTGCACCGGTCCCACCCGTTTTAATGGATTTATGAGACAAGAATTCGTTCCCTAAAGTTAAAGCCTAACACGCCCCGATGAAGATCATCCACAATCGTGTTCGCCGAAAGTGGTTGTGAAAGTCTCCTACCAAGAACAAGATTCATTTGTTATACGAGATTATGACTGAAAGCTATCGATTATGCACTAGTCATATGGTGCGCGACGAGAGAGTTTCTACAATCAAGGTTCAAACCTGAGTTATCTGCTCCCTCACTGCGACTAGCATGGCAGAAGAAGCCATGAGGGGAACAAAGAAAAAGGGTGATAATTCTGCCAGAGCATCACGACTAAGACTTCGTAAGAGCCGGCAACTCTCCACTGGGACCACACCTCGCCGCCCCTTCACCCCTCCTACCGAGAGACCATTTCTCCCGCTGCCCGAAGACCTATGAGCACATCGCCTTTGAAGAGGATGGAGCGCGATCAAGGGATGATTCAAGTGCATCCTCGAAGCATACTGACCGACGCCTCTCCGTGACTCGAGAGCCACACATCTTTCGGGAGAGCGCGACGTGGCGATGCTACTCTCTCCGCATTAGAGTGAGAATCGATGAATCGGGACGAATGGTGGTGGACGGTGACGCATTCTTCTCGATGAGTGATGAGGCGACATCACAAAGAGTTTCGTGTTAGACTGTTTCAGAGTGGTGTCGCAATCGAGCAGTGTACTTTAGCCATGTTATGCCTAACACCCGCTGATTTTTCCCCTTTCTTCATTACACCATGGTCATTACAAACTAAGACCCTGATTCGACTTATGTTTTACATTTATATGACTTTATGCATGATGGTTACATGTTCTATGTTATATGATTGCTTACACTTATTTTGATCATTACACAGTTCACCATAAGCATGACTACCTTACTTCTTAAACCCACTTAATCCTTATTTGAATAACCAAATTTGTGTTATTGCGTGTTATAATGTTCATTGTGTAGAATATGGTTGGAAATGATTAAGATCATCTTTAATTGCATACTAGCGATTGAAAATACTCTACTCCATAAGTGCTATTTTGAGATTTTTACAGGCAGCTTGATTGTCTGCGACGCCTTGTTTTCATACCTAGTGGGTAGTTAGATCTAAATCTTCTTTAGGGACTAGCAAGATACGGAATTAAGTGTGATAAATGCACAATTAATTATTATTACTCTTGAATCTAACAAGTTCAAATCACAATGTACTCATTTGGCATAGAGCAATTACTTCTAATCTCTTACGTGTTTTTAGATTTGTGCGGAGTCTTTTCAGGTTTAAGCGTAGGTGCACGAGGATGCTTCGGGAAACCAATATGAAACAATGTGGATGTGGGTGAGAAATTGGTTTGGGGAACCCAGCGAAGCAAGGAAAGCACCGAGGGCCAAAGTCCCTCTTAGGTAGAACTTCAAGTCCTAAGATGGAACTTGTTTGGAAATTTGGCGATGGGCAGTCCCTGGTGTAGAACTTCGGGTTTAAAGCGTGAGTGCCTGAGGATGTAAGCTCAGGAGTAATATGAAGCAATGTGGATGCATGGGTGAGAGGTGACGAAGTTTCGGGACAATGAAGCAAGGGGAAAGCACCCCGAGGACAAGTCCTCTGGGTGGGAACTTCAGTCCCTGCGGTGGGAACTTCTTTGGAAATTTGGAGTGGACAGGATCCTCACAGGTGGAACTTCCAGAAGTCCTGCGGGTAGAACTTTCTAACTAGAAAATTAGCGATAAGCAAGTCCTACGGTAGAACTTAAAGTCCTACGGGGTGGGAACTTTATGGAACTTCGGGGAATTGTCCGAGGAATTCAATCAGGACGTGAGGGCACTTTAAATGCTTGAACCCCGAATGGGAAAATCACTTTGGAGGGGGCTATAAAAGGAGGAGGACACAAGTATTAGAGGATCCTCTCGGACTCTCTTTAGTTTTTTAGTTTTTTTCACTTCTAGGGTTTAGGTTTTGATAGAATAAGAGTTTTTCTCCATTTTTAGTGGTACCTTGTAGATCCAGATTTCAGATTTCCATTCTTTTAGAAGTTTCGGATTCAAGAGTTTGTAATCTTTCAACATCAATATTTATTCTGCTTTAAATCTTAGCATTCCATATTTTCTATTCTTAGTTTTACAAATCAATTCTGATTTCCACAAGGTATTGTTTTTATGTTTAATCATTCTTCATCTTTAATTGTTCATACAAGTTCTATGGAGTTAAGCCCTGCTGCGGGATCATACGGAAACTCATGTCGAGTAAAGTCCCTCAATTCCTCTCTTGATTTTCAATGGATTGTGTAATGTGATCACTTGTGTAGAAAGGTTTTAAATCGTTAGTTGGGCAAATTCTTGACAACGTGTTAGCGAGATATTTCGGTACCGCGTTGTGCTTGATTATAATGCCAACTGAGGGTTCGTTTCCAGTGAGAACAAGTGTTTAGTATTACTCGATCATCTTTATTTTTTAAGAGAATTTAAAGACAAATCCATCGAAGACCATTTATCAATGGTTCCTAGATGATTTATAAAATAAGAGGTGGGACTCACGTCGAGGAAGTAGTGGAACCACAAAACCCCGACAATTGTCTTTCTATTTAAAACATTCGACCAATCAACCATTCCATCAAAACAACACAACGCTCTGATTCCTTTACCGTCATACTTTTAGTGGAGAATGGCTCCATATTGATCCATAGAATCGGACACTTCCTGTGGAGATGACACGTGGATTCCCACGATTATTACAATCTTCAGGCATTATAAATTCCTCTGTTTAGGAATAGAATTAGGCATGTAATCGGGACGAAAGCATTACCCTTTGAAACTGCTTTAAAATCCGGTTATGTCCTTTTTCACATTTCAGTATTTAAATTTACGAAAAACATAATTTAAACACTATTATATATAAACGTATCATAAAACTCTTTAAGTATAATTCGAGAATTATTCTGATGTCCTTAACAAAATTTTCCAAAACAAGTCGAACAAGCGAGAAAAATTTTTAAAAAAAAAAGGGTGCCAGCGAGAAAGAAGATGTATTCTTGATTATTTTTCATAATATACACCCCGGAAAGTACTATATAAGAAAATAAATATAGAAAAATAATATATGGTTACTTTTCATATTCCCGTATATGATTATTATTCATTTATATAGTTACTTTTCATTCGATATCAAGAAATATTACTAGGGAGTAACGTCGGAGCAATAGAAGCTGATCATACGGGCTCTCAATTAGAGGTGGCGGGAATAAACGCATTCAAATAGGACGGCGGAGGAGTGCTATGCGGGTTGGGGTTTCAAAGGAGAATTTATCTGAGTCCATCAGATCAAATTTTCCAGATCTTCCAGTTCCCGCCCAACTTCAAGAATAACCGATGAACGGTCAAGATCGCTTCAACTCCAATTTGTTGTTTTTCCAGACAGTTAGGTTGGGCAATGGCAATCACGTAAATTCCACCGTTTTCAAAGAGCCGCTGACAGATTGGTGAGGAATGTAGGTGACCCAGCCACTTAAATCTTGCCACGCCACGTTTACTGGTGAAAACAACATTCTTTTAGCTTTTGCTGTTCTTTAAATGCCCTTTTTTTTTTTTTCTCATATGATAAGTTGCCTAAACTCTCCTCTGTCTTTTTTTTTGAATTGGTTCTTGTACTTTCAATGAGAAGTGAGAGCTCCTTTCTGATTCTCTCTTAAGAGCTTTCATTCCTTTTCATTTTCTTCCATTGAGCTTTGGGGAAGAAGGGCAGCCGTTGAGCTTTGGGAAGAACTGAGAAGGATACATGAAGGTTAGAAACTAGTTGTTTGATTGCTATTCAGCTATTCCCTTTTCATTTTCTTTTCATATATGCGTAGATGTTCTTTCCTTCTTTTTTTTTTTGAAAAGAATCTGTAGATGTTCTTTTGTTCTCCATGTTTTATTGTGTTTCTTTAGTTGAAACACGGAGCTTAAAAAAGTTTTTTATTTGAAAAACTTTTTTAGTTGTTCTTCCTATTTTATTTGAAAGAGAAAAAAACTAGAAAATGTTTGTGTCCGTATCAGAACTTTCAGTTCCATGTGGAAAAAACAAATTTTTAGTTGAAACAGAGCTTAAAAAAGTGAAACACGGGAGAACTTTTAGCTGTTCTTCCTTCCTGTTTTTTTTTTTTTTTTTTTGTTCTTCCTTGCCAGAACAGTTTTCAATAAAGCAACAGGGTTGCTTTGTTGTTGTGTCAAATCTGTTTGATTTGAAGAAGACTAGAAAAAAAACATGTATTCAAACCTGTAAAGAAAAGAAAAACTAGAAAATGCTTGTGTGTCCGTATCAAATCTTCTAGTATAATGTGGAAAAAAGAAACAAATATTTCAAAAGTTTTTCATTTATGATCCATATCAGACTTTCCAGTACCATTGGAAAAGATTAAAAGTTTCAAAAGGTTTTCATTCATGAAAATGAGGAATGCTTAAAAGCCATTTTATTGACAAGCTTTTGATTAAGAACATGATAAGGATGGGTTTGCCATGAAGTTCCCCTATTGCAAGAATAGTATTCTAAGCCATTTGGGATCGAAAGATAATATAAAAAGCCATTTGAGTCTCATGAGGACTCTTACATGTCTACCTTTGTGTTCTAAGTAGTTTTGTTTTTACAGAAGTAACGGGAGGTGTGTTGAATGTTCACTCCATTGGATCCGGGTCTTAGTTCCTTGATTGTATCATGTTTTGATAACACCATATTTGTGTTCTCTGGAAACTTTTCTTTTCTTCTTCTGTTTTTTTTTTTTTTTATGTTTTTTATGGTTTAAAAAAAATGTTGGAAATTTAAGTCGAATTCGTGAGGCAGGGTTTGACCCGAACCAACTAACATATATAATATGTTGGAATATATTATATCGTTTGAATATAACATAAGTTTGTTGATATATCTCTTTGTAGAGTTGTGTCTTTTGGAAAATAACTTCTTTAAATATGAAAATAAGTGGAAGTTATCAAAGGAGAAAAAAAAAAACCATTTTAAAGTGTGAAATGATATCTTTCAGCGATATGTTTTGCTGAATTCAGATGTGTATAGAAAGATATAGAGGTTTCTGATATTTTGATTGAGATGTTACTTTACGGAAAGTTTTCTGATTTTAGTTTTGGTTAATGGAGAAGTTGATTTCACACTGTCTTCGATATGTTTGTATTACAAATATAACCAAGTAGACGTTATATTTCAAATTAAATACACCACTGTATTACAAAAGTTTTTTTTAATATATGGAGGTTGGAAAGGTTTCTGGACTTTTTTTTTTTAGATACATTTTGATGTAATGATATTGATATTTTATTATTATTATTTTTATTTGTGCAGGATTGATAGAATTTGGTCATTGAATTCTCATCTAGGAAGGCAGGTATGCTCAGTGCCTTATTTAAAGTGTAATCATATTGTGAGAAGATGATTGGGAACTGGTAGACTTTCTCATATTATTGTGATATTTTTAGATTTAAAATTTTGTCTTTGTGTGATGTATATGACATGAAATTGATCCTTGTGATTTTATTAAAATTGTAGTTTTATGAATATAACTGCTGGCCACAAAAATATCATTGTTTAGAGCTTAATAAGGGGAGAAGCTAAATGGTGATAATTACAACATTTAATAACTCAAAATGGTATATCCTTGAGAATAGATGCGACTAGAGAGGCTATAACAAGGTTACACAGTTCTTACAACTAGTGTTGACAATGCCAATCTTGAGCAATTTAAGCGTGATATGGATGCTTATAAACATGGAGAAAAAGGATTCAGCTAAAGGTTTTTAATTGGCTCCATGAATGATGGCTTGAGATGGTTTGACATCAGCATCATCCAATAAGCTCAAGCTATGTGGCTTGCTTTGAAAGAGGGGTTTGGAGGAATTCTGTCTCAAACTAAGGCAATTAAACAATCAAGTTTGACACTTATAAAGGTCCCAAATAAATCCATGAAACAACATTTAAGGGACATGTCAAACATGATCATGAGCTTAAATCTGTAGGTCACCAACTTCTTGTTAGAACAACAAGAAGTTCGGTGTTATTGATCTTCTGCGGCAAGTTGGGATTTGTAGAGATCAATACTTAAACTCTGTAAGTATTAAGACTTCGGCGATATTGCTCGCCATTTAGAGCTTGAAGATGAGGCGGCAGATCATTAGTGATGCTCAAGCATATATGAATTTGGGCTAGGACCTTAGAAGCCACGGATTTAAACGAAAGAAGAATGTTGTTGAAGCAAATGGAGACAACAAAAGGGAAAGGCTGGTAAAGGACCATGGCAAAGGAAGAACCAAACAAACACCAAGAAGGGTGGTGGGAGGACAAGACAAAGCGGCATATTACAATTGTGGCAAGATGGGCCATTTACTTGTGATTGCAGGCACAAGGTATTATCTAGTTTGTCTTCATCTGGTCATTTTATTAATGAAATTTTTTTATTTCAAGTCTTGTATTGCTTCTTGAATACATTCCTGTAGATAGTAGACTCGAGAACCTTGAGACTATATAATAGAGATGATTTGCATTCGTTGATTTTAAGTCGACTTTCAAAGTGGTTCAAAATATATATATGTAGATTCTGAATGGTCGAAATTTGAAGTAAAAGGAATTGGTACTTGCAAATTGAATTTCTAAGTGGTCACGTTCTTTACCTACATGATGTTACATGCTCGACATTCGACGAAATCTAGTCTACAGTCTTGTTTGTTAAAATTAGGATATAATTTGTATTTTGAAGATAATTATGTAAGGATTGTTGATAAAACTCACAGGTTTATAGTTATGGACATATTATGAATGGTTTATGGTATTGGACACACAATGTAGTAATTATAATAAAATGTTTCTTTTTGTATCTGAATCTAGCAATAATAATTTTGATTCATGTTTACATGGCATGCTAGATTAGGACATATAGAGACGAGAATGAGAATGAATAGACTAGCTCGTGATGGTCTTTTGGGATCAAATGCAAAGTTTGAATTGCCCACTTGTGAATAGTAGCACAAGGAAGACATGAGGAAGCCTTTAGTAGGAGCACATATTTGAATATCCTTTACAACATCATTCGATATTTGTGGACGATGAGTATAAAAGCAAGGCATGGTGCTTCATATTTTATCACTTTTATAGATGATTACTCGTTATGGTCATGTCTATTTGATTTCTCATAAATATGAAACATTGGATTGCTTTATTAAATATTTAAATGAAGTTGAGAATCAATTAGATAAGAAAGTTAAAGTTTTAAGGGCGTCGTGGCCAGTATCTATAGAGCCTATTTAAAATTGTGTGAAGAAAAAGGCATCATAAAGGCGATTAACAATGCCTAGAACTCACTTGACAAAATGGTGTTCTTTGAAAGAAGGAATAGAACCTTGCTTGAGATGAGTTAGGTCTATGATGGCACAAGGCCCAATCTCCCCCATCCAATTTTGGGGTGATGCTTTATTAAGCTACAACTATATACTTAATCGTGTACCATCGTCGAGTTTCCTCACACACCTTATGAGTTATGGTCACAAAGGAAACCAAATTTGAATGAGTTACATCCTTGGGGATTAATCACGCATATGTCCATGACACTTCTCATCAATTTGGTAAACTTGGACCTAGAGGTAGAAAATGTATCTTTATAAGATATTCTCACCTCCTAAAGGTTTTGTTTTTATTGGTGAGGGTTTACGATGGGCCAATTCACGAGATTGAGTCAGAGATGTCACTTTTATTGAAGATTATTTTTTCCTACTAAAGTACTTGTTGATAGAAGTTCTCATCTTCTTGAATTAGAAACTGATCAAGAGGCTAATCGATTGGTGGGAGCCTCGTAGTAGAGACTTGACAATTGCTTCCCTCATCTCTTGAGTGGGAGAAATAGAGGATGTTAATGCAATTTCGATTGATGAGCTGTCTGCGATGACGATGAAAGTTCTCGATTAGGAAGAGCGACGTTAAAATTCCTAAAAGGCGTTTTTCGATTGAATCGAGGCTTTAATTTATTTTCAGGAAGATGATGAAGAACTAAAACGATTCGCGGCACTTGAATGTCTGCTAAGAAAAATGGAAAGTCGCATTGGAAGGCGAAATGGAATCTATGAAAGTTAATCAAGAGTTTGGAGCTTGGATTTGATTTACCGTCAAGCGTAAAAAACAGTGGGGAATAAATGGATTCTCAAAATAAAGCGAAAATGGATGGTTCTATTGATGAGTATATAAGAAAGCTCGTCTTGTGGCGAAAGGTTATACCCGACAAGAGGGTTTAAACTATGAAACTTTTTTCACAGTTGTTAAGTTTACCTCCTATTCGCCTAATTCTTATTGTGTAGCATATTTAGATTTAGAATTGCACCAAATGGATGTTAAGGCAGCTTTTTCTTAATGGAGAGCTAGAGAGGAAATCTACATGAACAACACAGCCAGGTTTATTGTTAAAAGGTCGAGCAGAAAGTATGTAAGCTCCAAAGATCAATTTATGGCCTTAAACAATCATCCAAACAATGGTATCTTCATTTTCATAAAGCCATTTTGACTTATGATTTTAAGATGATTGAAGAAGATCATTGTGTTTATGTTAAAAGATGATAAATTGGCAATTCTTTCTCTTTATGTTGATGATATTCTAATAGCTGGAAATGACAAGGAGTTTGTATTTGCCATTAAAAGATGGTTATCTACAAATTTTGATATGAAAGACATGGGTGAAGCAGACTACATTTTAGGAGTTAAAATTGAAAGAGATCGTTCTAGAAGCTTTCCCAACTTTATCTGAGAACATTATATTAAAAGGTTCTTGACGATTTCATATGAGTAGTTGCAAGCACGTGGATACTCACGTATGTCTAGGCGAGGTGTTAAGTCAAAAATAATATGTGCCCTAGAAATTTAGAAGAAAGAAAGAAGTATCGATGTACCATATTACGAATGGTGAGATGGTCTGCCGCGTGATGTGTGTACTCGCGGGATATTTGTTTTGTTGTGAGTGCAGTTGATCGGTATCAATCAAATCTGGAAGAGAACATTGGAAGTTGTGAAAGGATATTGGGATATCTAAAAAGGGACTATGGATTATCATTTGTGTTACCAAGGATCAAGTTTATGTCTAGTAGGATATTCTGACGTCGATTGGGGAGGAGACCTTGATCAACGAAGTCTACTTCAGGTTTTGCTTTCTTGCTTAACAAAGGGGCTATTTCATGGTGCAGCAAGAAACAAACTTGCATAGCTCTTTCGACTATGGAAGCTGAATTTGTGGCATGTTCAGCAGCTGTACAAGAAGCTGTTTGGTTAAGAAGATTCTTTATGAATTTAGGAATTCAAAGTAGTAATAATGTTGTCACGGTTTATTGTGATAATCAGGCAGCTATTGCTTTCACAAAGGATCCCAAATTCCATAGTAGAACCAAACATATTGATACTAAATATAAACTTCACATTAGAGATATCATAACTAAGCGTGAGATATCTGTGCAATATATTTCTACCCATCATATGGTGGCTGATCCATTGACAAAGCCCATTCCGAGAGATGTATTTCTTGGTCATGTTAATGCTCTTGGATTGCGTAGAGCATAAGTATTTTTCAAGTGTAATAAAGTATTGTTGAACTTGTGTATTGCACAATTTTATTTAATACAAGTATTTATTATTGATTTATTGTTTGATTTAAAGTTGTATCACGTGTATAAATAAAATATGCATCATATATTTTATAAACTTAAAAGTTCGACAATAGGATGTCACCACGGGTTTGAGATTGGCTCTCTCATGACGATCAACTCAAATGTTATGATAACATGTAGAGATGACAAAATGTTAGGTGTGTCGCCTCATAAAAGATGAGATGAGGTTAATGAAACGGGAAAGACGGCAGTTTTGGATCTATCGAATGACACATGATAGTCGGATATGAGTTCTTGATGAGATTTACTGCACTATATGAGTAAAGGAATTTGAGAGCTGAGGTTAGTCTTAGATGATGGCCAGACTAAAATGCATACAGATATTTCACTAGACATCGGAAAATAAATCTTGTGCACATGATTCATACCCATGTGTACTTATATGGAATATATGGTAGTGAGAGAATGAATCCACCGCTTCTCACTATGTGAGACCATGAGGATAAGAATTTTCACAGTTATACCCTTATACTTTTTTAATTATTTGCCCTTGATTTTGTGCTTTGTGTTTGCTAACTTAGCGTGGTGGCCCTATGGTCATGGATGATTCGATCTATGGGACATGTCTAGAAAGCGACTTAGTATGAATTATAAATTTAATTGAAAAAGGAAGATTTAGTCATAGTATTCATAGTAGACGATCTTGTCGCTTTAAAGTAGGACTTGATCATGGATACTAAATAAAGTTACAAGTGAAACATGTTCTTGTTGAGGGTTAGAAATGTTAAAGTAAACTTAAAAGGACAAATCTAGGGTATTGCGAGAATGTTTTATCTAACAATTATTTGTTTAAAGGTTGAGTAACTATACTTTATTCTAACGGATGCATAGTATAAGCTCTACGAAGTCACGGTTTTGCTTTCGCTAGGTCATGCGACCCATTTACTAGTATGAAATTGTTGTTTGTTTTATTGTTATAGAGATATTACGCAATGGGGTCATACCCGTCATGTGCGAAATTAAGGAGATATATTAAATTTAAGTCGGGTGTTGCTTCCCGAGAGCGGGTTTGGCCGAACCAACTTCTTTTATATATAATATGTTGAATATATTATATGGTTGAATATAACACATAGTTTATTGATATATCTCTTTGTAGAGTTGTGTCTTTTTGGAAATAACTTCTTTAAATATGAAAATAGAAATTAGGTTATCAAGGAGAAAAAAAAAACGAGGGAACAATTATATGCGAAAAGACCCAGAAGAACTATTATCTGCGCAATAAAACAACAAGCATTAGATGCATCGGGTTGTGGAAATTCAAGTGTATTTACTAACGTAATTTACAACGTCTAGTGATTATCAGGAATTTTAGTGGATTCATCATATCAAGTAAAGTATTCAGCATTTTATTTTGAAAGAACTGACATATGGTATCAGAGCGAGGATTGATGAATTTCAATGTGGTTCTCGATGATTTGCATGAATTTCCATGAAAACTCAAGTTTTGTATATTTTTGGTTTCATTGTTTGTGTGTGAAGTAGTAGCCAATTCAGTTTCTCATTTACATTTTTAATTGTTACATCTTAAGTTTTGATCCTTTTTAAAAAAATATATACCATTTTAATTTATGATGCAGTTTCAATTATATCATGGAGAAATTAGAATCCCCATTTTGGAACCAAACACCCTTTGAAGAAAAAAATGCATATGGGATGGGCAATTTTTATTACGATGACAACTGAATAAATATGCTGTGCCAGCCTCCCTTCTCCTTGATCAATTATAAACCAATTAATCTAAAAGAATGGTGAGATAAAAACAACAACATATGATAAACCGGTAATTAATTTATCGGGAAATTCAGCGGTGTGGAGAAAGGGAGTTAAGTGCGGCTGCGAGGAACATGCGATTAATCGAATCCACACTTAAGTCGGAATTTGTATTGAGAAAAAAAAAAAAAAAAAAAACGAGGAACAAATTATCTGCAAGACGAAAAGAACTATTATCTCTATGATAAAACAACAAGCATTGGAGTAAATCGGATTGTGGAATTCAAGTGTATTTTCTTTTGTAATTTACACTACATCTAGTGATTATCGAGAGCATACTTGTGGATCGTCATATCCAGCGTCATCATCAGTAAATTATTTCGCATTTTATTTTGAAAGAACTGACAAAAAATAAAAAAAATAAAAAATAAAAAGTGAATCAAACTTGTTTTCTTTATTCTCGTTTTTCAAGAACCAAAAACTGTTACACCATTCCTCTCTTATTTCTAACTTTCCAATAAATTTTATTATTATTAATATCATTATTTATTACTATTTTCTCTTCAAATTCTTTTCTTAATATGTTCATACCTGTTTCATATGCTTAATTAAAACTACTTTCCAAAGTTTTAATACTCATTTTCTTCTAACCTTCCTTGTTTGTTTTCTACCTTTATTAATCTAAAGATATGATGTTGAATCATTTTTATTTATTTCTTGCCTTTATTATGAAAGTCTCTCCTCTGTCTACAATCTACATTATACTTTCTGAGTCTTAGAAGTCTTGGATTTTGGACAATCCGCATCTGAATCCTATTGTTTTCGGTTTTTGGATCTGATTGTTTTTGGGTTTCTCATTGTTTTTGGATTTTGTATATGGATATCATTGTTTCAGTTATTTAGATTTTGGATGATCTGTGTATGAATGTTTGGATAATCTGAGACTCCTACTATTGAATAATTTAATTAGTTGGTTCTCCGCTATTTTTCTTTTTCTTATGCATATGTAAGATTTTTTGTTATAGCATTGCAATACTGGCCCAGTAGCCTCGACCCTTGTAAGAGAACTCTAGGTCCCAGTTTCCACCCTGCCTTGCTTCCAATTTGAATTTTTTATTTAAAGTTAAAGTTGTATTTCAAGAGAAAATAATTTTATTGATTTAAACTAATAATATATTAATAAAAACTTAAAATCAAATTCACTAAAAATGCAAAGGATCAAATAATAAGTTAATAGCGTAGTGTCGGCTACCGAAAACTCATATATTTGATAGTTGAGTCTACGTAGTGATCTTATTATTATGGTAGTATGATACATCAGACTCACAGTTACATATTATATTACTGACTAATGTATGATTTATTGTCTATGATTAGATGTACTTATTCCCATATTTAATAAGCGAAATTGTCTCCCAAATGCCCGAATGATTTCACCCCTTAAAACAAAACAAATAGAACTTTAACCCACAAAGTGAAAATCAAGGTAAAGTAGGTAGCAAGTAGCATGGACCATCACTCATAGTGGGACAATTTGGTTCGATCCCGTTAGGGTGGTTCATGTTGATTGACTGTCTGAATGGTTAGAGGTTCGATCCAGTTAGGGTGGTTCATGTCGATTGACGGTCTGAATGGTTGACAGTTCGATTCAGTTATGGTGGTTAACGGTGTGAATATCAGCCGGTCCGATCCAAATTTTAAAATATTCATATATCCTATTATAAATTTTCATAAAATACAATTAATCCAAAATAGAGTCAAGAATCAATCAAAAGTTAGAATTCTCTGGTTACAAATGCACTTTGATTAAAATAGATTTATAATTAAATAAAAAATAAAAAATAACTTTATAATCCAAATAGGTCTACTGAAGGACATTTTAATTCCTTAGTATAAAGATGGGATATTTTGAACTACATATAGAGAGTCTCAACGGTAGTCGTTTGCTTGGCTCAGAGAAATGAGGCCCGCGACCCGGTTCAAGCTGGGCCTATAGTCCCATTGACTAGCTAATTGGTCAGGTCGGGCCGAATTTTATATTTTTTTTAAAACCCGCGACCCAACCCACGAGCCTTATACTAGCGCGTTCTAAGAAGAGCTGACTAGGCGGCCCGGGCATGGGGGCAAAGTTGGTCGAGCGGTAGGACGGGTTGATGGGCGGTGAATAAACTTGGTATGTCGGGCGGCGGGCTTGACAAGCCCAATAATTAAAATCATATTTTTTTTAATTTTAACCATCTTCCTCTTACTTAAAATTTAATGCACCAACTAAATTGTATATATATTTTACTTATATAATAAACTTTTAACAAAATACATATTATAAATAGAGTTACATAAATAGAATAACATAGGAATAGGGGATGTGTCTATCAAGGCAAGCCTAAGGACAAACTTATGGGCAGGCCTAAGGACGGGCTTTATGGGTGGGCCTACAAACGGGCCTAAAAGCCTACTTGTCGGGCTCAAGCCTAAAATGAAGCATGCGGCCCGATCCTTTTAAAAACAAACTTTGGTCGAGTTTTAGCCCATCGAGTAGGGCCGGGCTTGAAGTGGGCCTCAAGCACCAAGCTTTTTGGAGACCCCTAACTACATACCGAGTGAATAGTGAATACAGATGTTCCTATATATGATCAATGACAGATCTAAGGGACATTTTAATTCTCTAGTATAAAGAAGGGATATTTTAAACAACATAACGAGTCGGTACTGAACACTTACCTATCTTCCTACTTATATGAATTTTTTATACTTGGTATGATTATAAGATTCGTGATACTTGCTAGATTGTGTTAATATAGGGTGTTTTTGGAAAAAAAATTTCGCCCTTTCCATTTTTCTTAGAAATAATGTGTGGACCTCGTTTTCCACTAGAAGGCGAAACTTGCTTTTTATTAACTTTTAATTTTTGAATAAATAATTTTGAAAAAGTTTTGGAGTTGTAATTTATTTTAAAATGGGAAAACAAAATGAGAAATAAAACATTAGATGTGACTCATGATAACCAAAATCGAGTTTTAAAAAAACAAATCTAAGTCTAAGAGTCAAGTTACCTATAAAAAAATTACAATGAAAAGCATA
Source organism: Tetrastigma voinierianum (assembly GCA_016808115.1). Classification (NCBI taxonomy): domain Eukaryota; kingdom Viridiplantae; phylum Streptophyta; class Magnoliopsida; order Vitales; family Vitaceae; genus Tetrastigma; species Tetrastigma voinierianum. Next base: position 4,369 of record JAEQBH010006656.1, on the reverse strand, counting down.
AAACCCTTTTAATCCACTAAAAGTCGTATCTCTATTAATCAAGTCAAAACAAGTATGAGAATTGATTAATTGATCCGTAAGTACAAGAAACTCTTCATTCTCTATTCTTACTTTTAATTACATGGGAATAAGGTATACAAAATACCTTGATGTTTGACCATAATCGTAACTTGGCCCTTAAACATTTTTTGGGTCTAATGTTGTTCCTAACGTTGTTCTACAGTTCAAACATATCACTATCATAAACGGAGTAAACAAGAGAGCAAACATGCTTCTAACACCACTATTTGGGTTCGGGTTCATTTTTAGAAAGACTTCTTAAACACTTATCCACCTAATCCTAATGAGACATGTACCTAATGGGTTTCACTTATCCCTTTAACGAGACTTAGAAGCAAAAGCAAAAGGCAATCTGTTTAGGGTTGATGGGCCGTGCCAAAATTGGCCCGATTTTTTTCAAGTTCCTTACAAGATAAAGAACTTGGCCCCGTCCTAACCGGAGCAGCTGAACTAAATCGCTTTATAAAGGAAAATTTTTAACGGACGGGTCGGACCAAATTTGACTCGATTTTTTCGGGCCAATAAATTAACAGTCCAATCCGACCCTAATTCTGGGTGGATCGGGCTAACCCAACGAACTAGGCCTAAATTACCACCTCTACTTGTAGCTAGTGGGTCCTACTTGTCCTTGCATGACCACCCCACCCACCAACCATCCTTTGAGACACGTTTACTTGCTCTTGGTTTTGCTGTACTTTGGTTATTGTTATTTTTTGTTTTTTGTTTTCCTTTGCTTTTCCTATTTATTCTATTTCGTCTAATTAATTTATTCTTTTTTTGCCTTTTCTATTTATTCTTGGCTTATTAATTTATTTTCAAACTTTTTTAATCCTCAAAATCATTCCTTCACACTTCCGGTTTTTTTCTAAATGCCAAACTTGGCTTTTTTGAAAAATAAGTTTATTTCTTGCAAAAAAATACCTCAGCTTTTCCTTGGTGGCGGTGTAAGTTCAAGTCAAACTTGGTTTCTTTTTTTAACATTCGGTGTTCATTTTATTCATTTTCTTTTACTTCATTTTGATTTTCTAAATCCCAAATTCTTTAAACTTCTTTTATAATTTCAATTTAGGAAAAAATAACTCAACCACTTAGCTAGTTGATAGTAAGTCTTAAATTGTTAAATGCACTTTAATGATATTCCTAATTTTATCCTTTGTCTCTAATTTCATTTGCAACTTTTAAAACAAATTTTGCTGTTATTATATATATTGTATTCATTTATTTCTCAAAACACCTCATTTGTCTTTCCCTGCAACTTAATTTAAAACCACCTTTAAACCCCATAATACCTCAATCTCTCTTAGTATCTTTATTCCTTCTCAAACATATATATTACATGCATGTATTGTGTAATTATCGTGCATTGATATTCTATGAATCTTTACAAAGATTTCCTTGTAGCACGTAAAGCCTAACACAAAATTTCTGATACTAGTTTATTATCGAGAATATTTTATTATCTTTTCATTCTGTTATCCTCTGTTCTCGCTTGTAATTAATTGCCTCAATGTTATATGTTTTTTTTGTTTGCAATTCCCTTATGTTTCTCACAACTTTCTTGCATTCACTTTTTTACTTTTTTTTCTAGTTGTAACGGTCTTCTTGGTCAAGTTTCTTAGAAATGGCTATCATTACCGTGGAGAAGTACGTATTTATGTCTTTAATGTCATTTAGTTGGATATCTATGGGTTTAATATTCCTGTTTGCACTTAGCTTCATCATTTTTTTTCCAGTGCATTCGTGAGGACAATCCCGCGGGCCCTGGGGAGTATAGTATCTTTGTTGTAAAGAATGGTTTTTCAAAACAAAAGGTGTTGTACCACATGAAAAAAAGACAAAAATCTTTATTGGGTTTATATATTAAAAATCAATTATACAAGCATATACGACTCTTTCGAGGTTAAGTGGTTTCCTCGCTATACAAGTTTCAAGCTCTCTGATTTCAGCGCAAATTGGATTGACGGCGCTCTTCTCCTCCAAAAGTTCTCGATTTCAATGCAACCGATGATTTCGCTCTCCACCCCGAATTTAAAATTCAAATAAGTGCATCCTATTAATGGCATTAAATGGTCAACAACCATTTGCATTTAATCTATTAATGGTCAACGACCATACTTTTTCCTATAAAAACCAATTGGGTTCTAAGTTGAAAAAGGTTTTTATGATTTTACTTTTGAATCACGGTTTCAATTCTTCTTTTCTGCTATTCTTGGGGAAACAAATTCCTAAGAAAGGTATATTACACATGCCTCAGTTGCTTTACTTTCTCCAAACTGGTTCTCCTGAAGCCTTCGGTTATAACAAGAACAATCTTTACAAGAGTGTAACTTCCATGATTATTTTAATTGTTTTACTCCTATTTTTTATGTGAATTCTTTTTAAAACAAATTATGATCAATACAGGAACAGGGGTAGTGTATGGTCTATGAGGAAAGAAGGTAATCCTATCCCTGTCGGTCGTTTTTCAATTCCTGGTCAGCAAGGATTCAGAAACATACGCTATCGGATGTTTTCTGTTGTACTTGTAGTTGGCTGATCGGTTGGAAAATAGTAAACACTTATCTCCTTCTCTTTCTTTTTTGCAATTGTTTTTTTTTTTTCTCTTATTCAAACACATGCTTTCTTTATTTAGGAACATGTGGATGATCATGATACTTTTGAGAGAGGCCAATTGCTGTTGAGGTTGTTCCATCATCATAGCTTGCCGGCTCCAGCTGAAGTTCCAGCAACCCCGCCTGAAGTATGAATCCCATTAGACCTCTTGATTTACTTGTTTGGTAGGATTGCAAAGGATCCTAGGTTTGAAAGATTCCTCAGAACTTATACAGTTATACTGATGACTGTACTGTTGATAGAGTTACTCAGGTATGATTTGGATTCTACATCATGTTTACATGCATGAGTACTATCTCTGACATTTAGATCCATTGATCTCAAGCAATATACATTTTACATCAAGATTTATGCTCCATATTTTGGTAAAATCTGCCTTGTACTATAAAGCTATACATCTTAGGAGTAAATACATCACTCGGTGTTGACAGTGGCGGAACTAGAAAATATAGTCAGGGGGTATAAATATTTTTAAGGGGGCATGGTAGTGTGATGTTTAAACATCATACCTTTCAAACAAGAGGTAAAGGGTTTGAATCCCTTTGTAAACATTTTTTAAATGTATTTAAAAAAATGTAGGTTACATTATCCCGTAGTCTAAATATAAATGTATTTTATAAACCAATCTTATGCTTTGTTTGGAACCCTAAAAAAGAAAATATATAGGAAAAGTAGGACATAAAATGCAGGAAAATAAAAAATAAACTTAAAGTTAATAAATTAATTCTATATGTTTAATTACTAAAACTCATTTTATATGTTTTTTTCATTATATATGACTACATGATGATTAAAAAAATATGTAAAATTTTGAAGAATTTTGATCATATTTGATTTGATTTTATATTTTTCATGATGAAAACCAAACATGAGATAAATCATTTTCCTTAAAAAAAATTTCTTTTCCCAAGTACTTTCCAAGTTACAAACTAAGCTTAATATTGAAAGCGAATGTGTCATGATAAAAGAACTTTATTGTTGAGCTTAAGGATAGTTCCATTTTTGGATGCAATTTTAATCACTAGCGCAACCAGCATAGGCTCGAGGCATATGCCCCCGAAGTTTTTTATCAAACTATAATTTGCCCCTCAAATTTTTTATCCATGGTCTACCCCTGTATGGTGTGCCACTGAATTATTTTTTTACCCAAGTATGATGTGTAGAAACCAAACTAAAACTATACGATGAAAACCATCACCAAAAACTCTAGGATCTATCATACTTAATCATTAAAAATCATAAATTGTTCTTCAAGGAAACTTACCTAAATCCATTGAAGATGAATAATCTGATTCAGAATGACTTTTATCTTCCGAATCACAACGTAGTTCGAAGAGAGGGTTCCTCAGTTTCTCTCTTTTTCTTTTTGAGATAATGGGTGATTTCAGAAGAAACAAACATACGAAGGATTTGGGGAAAAAAGACCCCTTTTATGACTTCAGGAGTCTCTTCTCTATTAATATTTTTATTTTGTCCCATTATCAAAATAAAATGTCTTGTCTCTAAACACATTGCAAACTTGATGCATAAAAGCCTATAAAAATAAACTTAAGAATATCACTTAAATTAGGCTTTATCTTGTCAATTATACTCAACACGATTATACTTAACCTAAATGCACAAAAATTGTGTCGAGTTTGGGTCGTGTTCCTATCAAATTTTGCTAGCCCTACTTGTCATCCATTGTATTCACTTT